>JARHVA010008222.1:285000-382500 GCA_037957365.1 Torreya grandis
TAAGATTAAAGTTATTAAAACCAAAATTGTGCCAAACTTCAACACCAAGCCACAAGTGACATTGGAGATATGATACCTCCATGGATGAACATTTATAAGAGAAATAAATCATCATAATCCAAGCATGACCATTCATATGCCAACAAGTAAGCACCATGTGTGACAAGGGAGGTAAGAATTTGAATTGTCTTCATCTCTTTTTTATACTTTTTCTTATTGTGTTATGCTCCCCCTTAGTGTTCATGAAAAAGGGTTTAGTCTTAGTGAATTATTTTTCTTATGTTCTCTTATTTTTAACTAAAAAGAGACTAATATATAATTTTTTTCCTCTTTGAACTCCTAAGCTACATTAATGGCATGCCCAAAGGGACTCAAACTTGGCAAAGTTCTTCCAATGGAATTTTAGGACCTCTTTCTAACATTTTTCATGTCAAAATCTTAACTTCCTAACCAAAAATTGAAAAAATTAAGATCACAAATGTTAAATAGGAAATTTCTCTTTTTCTCTATGTAGTCACATTATTGAAACTCCTAGTCATGTTATTACAACCCCTAGTTGCATTTTTCCATGCTCAGTTATGTTTTTGCAACCCCTAATTGCATTTTTGCATGTTTAGTTACATTTTTGCAATCCCAATTGTGTTTTTTCATGTTGAGTTGTGGATTTTCATGCTTAATTATAGTTTTACATTCTCATCTATAGTTTTACATTTCTCAATTGTGGATTTGCATTCTTAGTTGTAGTTTTTCATTGATAGTTATGATTTTGTTTTTTTAGTTGCATTTTTGACATTCCAATTGTGATTTTACCTCCCAAGTTATGTTATTGTATTAATAGTTATAGTATTAAAATTTATAGTTTTAATTTTTCACTAAAAATTTATTTTTTAGGCATTTGTACTTTTTATCAAACCAGTTGTGGTTTGTAGTAAAGTTGTAGTTTTTCTCTATGTGTCTATGGTATTGCACTTTGTGAAAAACATAAAAAACCTAAGATCTAAATTTAAGTTTCCATTTGCTCAATTTATTTTAGCTTCTAAGCACAAGTAACCCATAAATTTTTTTGTAGGACCTAAAGACCAAGGAAGGAAAGTTTTAGCACTTCAAAAAATTCAAATCACATTCACATTTGGTGTAAAAATCATTTACTTGCTTCATTTCATTTTTCAAATTTCACAACTCAAAAAATGCTAGGGGGATAAACCTCATATCATATTTGTATTGGTGATCTAAAAATGAACTCACACTTTAGTTAATAATAAATGTGGTTTAGATCTTCATTATCAACTAAACATAAAATGAAGCTAAACATAAAAAGAATAAAAACACATTGATATTATTATTTCATACATATATTATTACATTTAAACATAATTACACATATATATAGGACTCTAAATATTATAATTATGGATTCAAATATCACTATAAAATCTCAAGTATTAATCTCTAATCTCTTAATAATAAAACTAGACCTATATGTAACAATATAATAACTTACCATATTATCCATACAGTTACACACTAACCTATAAATAAACCTATTATCAAATCTATTCACATTATATAATAATGTTGAATTAATAATGTTTCACACTATACCTTAACATTCAACCCCTTTTGAACATTATTAATCATATATATACCCCCTTAATATGAGCATGGGGAGAATATACATCTTCAATAACTAGCCTGAACAGAATCATATGCCAATGCATAATTTTAGGTCTACATACTACTAATGCTATCTTGTTGCACATGACCACTAATATGAAAATTAACACATCTCACATTTATTTTACATGATCATACATACATGTTATTGGGGGTCATCTCTATGAAGAACTAAGGTAGTCATAGGATCTCTACAGTTAGCTACCCTCCTATACAATTATTTGCCATATTCCATTATATCTATACTCTCCCTTTCTTACAAATATTAGAGGATGTCTGAATAAGTATAGGAATGAAAAAAATAATTGAAAAAATATATAATCACATCACACATGTGAACATGAATACTCCTTTATTCTTATTCAAACACACACACATAAGTCACTAAACTATTCTAGGCTCTGTCGTGATGAATGAAAAGAGGCTCTGGAACCTCTAATCTCTATTTCCTCCATTCTCTAGTATGTCACTACTTACTTATCTAATGATGTCATGAAGCTCAATTACATGTTTCTTTGACTAAAATGTGGTCCCGCATAATACTAACACATTCAATGTTAGGACGTCAAGGGCACCCAATAATGTATCCATATAAGAGAATTTTGATTCGATCAATATCAACACACATTTTTGACATAACTCTAAACTCTAAACTCTTTTTATTTTGATTTTGACTCTTAATATGATGATATACACTAATTATAGAATACTTAACTAAAGTATTTTCATAAATAATGTACATATTTAAACTCAAATAATTAATTACAATTTTACCTAATATAAAAAAGGAATAATTCTTCAAATTTAAGAGACAAATGTGATAGACTTTTTTTTAAAT
Source organism: Torreya grandis (assembly GCA_037957365.1). Taxonomy (NCBI): domain Eukaryota; kingdom Viridiplantae; phylum Streptophyta; class Pinopsida; order Cupressales; family Taxaceae; genus Torreya; species Torreya grandis. The sequence continues at coordinate 287,513 of JARHVA010008222.1, forward strand.
TTGACTCTAAACATAACATAACTAAATAACATTAAAGGACCCTAATAATTATGACAAACAAAAATTATGAATTACTATGACTTAAAATATGGACTAACCAATAAATACTAACCACCATTGATAAATTTGCAAGCCTTTTTCAAGAATTTAACACTAAGTTGGAGATCTCTTCAGTGAAATATATCTTTAATGAGATGAGTTTATTTGAATATACATCATTATAAAAAACTAGGCATCAATGATAGAGGAAGATGAATAGCATAACATAATATGAATCCTCTACATATCAAATTCTTGACACTATGGCCACCATACAAATAGGTGAGACTTAGTTAGAGTGGAGAATGCAGGTCATAATGCTCTATGGAGAATAGTTTACCAAGTAGTGAATGAATATTTTGGAGTGTGCCCTAGAATGATGATAAATTCAAGCCATGGAATAGATAATTAGAAACCACATGATTATTTGGTAGTTGATAGTGATAATTCCTATAGATCAGTCAAATATGAGCCATGGAGCAATATAAGATTAGAAAGTAGTGAGCCATATCAAAGAGCTTGAAATCCTTAAATCTAAATCTAGTTGGTGTTGGATCCTTATCCATAGTTGAGTTTATAAGACACATGAATTGAATGAGAGGATGTCTATAGAATATGGAATTGAATCCAGATTAACCACCTAAGGAAAATGAGGTAGAAATGCTTCAGGTTGAATTATCCAATGGTGAGCATTAGATGAATGGAAAACAATTGTTAATAGCAAATGACAAATAATATTCTAGATCTAGTCCTCTCTCATGTTGAATAATAACTGACTATCCCCTCCTAAAGGCTCAAGATATGTATGTAGACTATGCTCAAGAAATATGCATATAAGACACATTGAATGTAATAGACCAAAAATAACATGAAGTAGATAAAAAATTGATAGAAAAATAAAATATTCAATCTTATGACTTGAACTTCCTTGCTTTTATCTTGAATTTTGGCCTCTAATTGTATAATGTATGAATGAGATGGTATAGCTATGTTTCTAGCCATATGGTTGTGCTAAAATATTATTACATTATGAAAACCAAACTAATTGACAACTATGCTTAAAGTATGAAAACTAATGCACTAATTATTGCTTTGATACTAGATAATAAATATAGTTTAGATCTTCATTATCAACTAAACATAAAAATTAAGCTGAACACAAAGAATAAAAACACATTGATATTATTATTTCATACATATATTATTACATTAGAATACACTTACACACATATATAGGATTCTGACTCCTATAATTATAGATTCATATATCAATATAAAATCGTAAGTATTAACCTCCAATCTCATAATAATAAAACCAAAAATATATGCAATAATATAATATCTTACCATATTATCCATATAGTTACACACTAAACTATAAATAAACCTATAACCAAATCTATTAACATTATATAATAACATTAAATTAATAATGTTTCACACTATACCTCAACAATTAAGTGCTCATAAGAGCTTTTGATTTTTTGTTGTGTGTTTCACAAACAAAGTATAGAGTGTATGCTCTCCCCCATCTCCTTTAGGTAACTTGGGTGATAAAAAATGATTCATTTATTTCTTTTGTCACTTTTTCCAAATCATGAAAGGAAAGTCTCTAAGGCACTCCTAAAAATCTAAGTGCTTCGGGTGATCTCCAAAATGACCCTAAAGTCCTTCAATTTTTATTTTCTACATCTTGGATTGTGGCCAGGAGTTCATAGCCTCCCCACAAGTTCTCTAGGGAATAATTAACCCAAAAATTCATCTCTAGGCATCATTTCAACCCCACTCCATGATAGGGGTATAAAATTGAGGTTGATTTATTAGGACAATTTTGTGAGTGGTTAAACAAGCCTCGTTAGTAAGAGACTACCTTAGAATGTAAGTTTAACTTGGAAATCACACTACATTGAGAAATTTATAGATGTAGTGGTTGTGAAAAGGGTAATACCTTCTCACAATAAGGAGGCTAACACATTTCCAAATGATGTGTTATTATATAGTATTAACCAAATATATAGAACCATTTATATTGTATGAAACTTGATGGTTTAGACAAACCCCACTTACCATATAAATAATGTCAATACAGAGTGAGTAGAAAAAAGTTCCATGTTACCATGTAAATTATTGAGAGAAGAGGGAGCCTAAAAACCCTAATTTTCATGTGCATTTAAAATTTTGGAGTAATAATTATTTACTCTCAAGGAGTATATAGATAGAATTTGACACTATTAAGCCACCTTATTAGTTTTTAAGATTAAGATGATACACTTAGGTGTTTTTGATTCTTTTCATTTTTACTTGCATTATTTTGAGTCAAAACTATTTTTATATGTCAATAACACGTCAAAATAAGTCCAAAAATATTTGCATTATCTTGTACACCCATTTGACCTAAGAGGTGTTACTCTGTCCATTTATGTTACACTTGTGCCTTAAAAGTTTGTTCAAAATCCTTTTATGTGTCTCTTGTTTACACATGGCATCATTACATTGCTCATTTAATTATAAACATTTCCCTTGGATTTCTAGGCCAAAATATTTCACCATGTCATTTATTTGAAAGTGCATTGTTACGATGCCACATTTATTCCCATCTCTTATCTCTTTAAAAACTAAGCTTTGAACCTTTTTTATACATCTCTTATTTCAAACATGCAGCTATGCTACCTATTTTGGTCTAACCTTTTACTTTAGAACATTTAATTATTTTTTACATTAAATCTAAATCTCAACCTTTTATAGTAAAAATCTTAACTAATCAATTTCACACTGAATCCTAATATAATTTGGGCTTAGGTTGTATGAATTTTGTGTTTGGACTATGTTACTATGGTTGATTTCATATTTTATCTAAAGACCCCTTGCTTAGAGCATCCTTTTGAGCTAGGGTGTTCCTATGTTCTTTTTTGGAATTTGGTGTGCCAATATTTTGAGTGTCCTAGTCCCCTTATTCTAATAGTTTTTTTGATTCAAACTTTGAGTCTTAAGTGAGCCAATTACCAAGTGTCATCTGAGCTAATTTCCCTAATTTAGTTTGATTTTTAGTTCTTATTCAAGTTTTGTGTTTTTGAGTCTAGTCTTGTTTTAGTATGATTATAACCACCTCTAGGAAAATCATTATTATCTATTGACCCTAGTTCATAGTTGTTATACTTTGTTTAGATGCTCTTGTGACTAATGATAACCACCTATGGGAAAATAATTACTCTATATATAAATGAGTTTGAACCTTTGTGTTATTTTTGGTGCTAATTATTACAACCTTTGGGTAAATAAATATCATATTATTAGACTAGTTTTACTTTCTATTTGTCCTACCCTTGCCTAACTTAGTTATTTTTACCTTTGTGTCTCTTTTATAGATCCAAATTCCCCTTTATATTAGATCTAAATTTTTCATTACATTTAGACCCTTTATTTGTTACGTAACCTATCCATGGATCTAAACTTACCTCGTTACACATGTAGTAGGATCGTGTATAATCTTGGCTATAGGATCTTTGTGACTAGTGACCCTTTTGTTCAAGATTCATATCATGATGTTGATTATGAGATGGATCCTTATCCATATTATAACATTACATACATTAAAAAATGCATGACCCTATAGCACATTATTTGATAGCTATGCCTCCTTATCTGGGCCAAGAGCAAGAGCAAATGCAACAATACCTTGCTCAAATAATGCTTAAACTTGAACAAAACCAATAATAAGAGCCCTATTATGTTATGAAACCCATGTAAACTAACTACAATCTATACATGTTTGAATCTCATTTTTTAGAACACAAAGACAAAGTGTTAGTTAGAGCTACTAAAGTAGGTGTCAAATTTTCATCAGACTTCCCATAAGAAAGTCTAAGTAGTTTGATCAGGACTCCTAGTAATACTTATAAATTAAACCATTCAAATAGGAGTCTAATAATTATAACCAATATTTTGTCCAAACACCATAGCAATACAAAAATATGCTTATATAAGGAAAGGGTGTTATCGATGAACAAATGGAATAAGTAGAACAAGCATACCAAAACTATCTCAACCTTGCTCATAACCTAAATGTAAGGTCTATTTCTAACACAATTTTCATTGACATAAATCCATTAATAGGGAAAAAATAGATGCCTTAGGCTATGCAATTAAAAATATAGACCCCTTAGCTAAATCACATTGGTTGGTGATATGTATAATGTTCACAATTTGATAGAAGATAATATTTCTCAAATAGAAGATATCACCCAAAATGTTATAGATAACTTGAAAGTGCAGTCCAATATAATCCAAAGTAGGTCTAATTTACCACTAGACAATACCCAATAGGTTCCTCCACATAATTTCATGAGTGGATTTCAAAAATAGGGAATAAATATGCCTATTTCCAAAAATTGACAAGCAACCTCCACTCCCTAACCAACTAATTCCTTGAATGTGCAATAGCGGGCAATGAGCCAACAATTTAACAACTTTCCACCAAAAAAGTGTAGAACACTATGCCACTTCCATAGGTGACAATGAATGTTCTACCACAATAAGCATAAAATAATGTACCTTCTCAATTGTAAACATTTCCTAACCAACAATGTATTCTTATTGGTTAAAATTTGTTGTTTGGTCAACAACAATAATTTACAAATTAATAGATATTGAACTCCCAATAATTTATAAACTAATAAGTGTAGTTTCATTATTTTCCAAAATAACAAGTTCTATTCCAATAATAAATTCCAAATCCTCAACAATTACAATTTTAAAAAGTACCAATTCAACAATAGGTGTTTAGCCAATAACAAGGTTCCTCCACATAGTAGGTACTAGGTGATCAATAATAATTACCTTTCACCCAATGATTATCACACATGAAACAAGGATCAAAATACCAACACCTTTAATAATAGGGTTCAACAAGTAGACATGAAGTTCCCTCCCAAGACCAATAATACTAACACATTTCATAGAGCTAAAACCATTGTTATAGCCATAATTCACCAACCAGAGTTATGTAGCCAACCCAAAATAACATGTCCTTCAACAATAATGTATTTTACACCCACATTATAACCCTAATGCATAGATACATATACCTAGTCATCCATCCAATTCAACTAGCATATCACAATATACTTACCTCAATCAAAGTAATCCTTGTTTGACTATGTAACCTCAATAATAGGCCACTCCTAGTAATTTCCTAGCCCAAGAGTTGTAACATATGAAGGATATAATTTGAGTGATATAGGATTGAAAACAAATGAATAAATTTAAACTGGAGGAGATATGCTCTTACCCATTCAACATGGAATATTTACAAATACCATTTCCATTAGGTTATGATCCACCTAAATTTGACAAATACAAAGGCAAAAGTGACCCTAAGGCACATCTAACTAAGTTCATTGTCACTTTCCAACCAGTGGCTCATAATGATATATATCTTCTTCTACTCTTTCTAAGGAGTCTATCTGGATAAGCCTTGGAATGGATATTGAAATTACTAAAGAAATCTATACTTGAATTTGATGATCTCTTAGAAAAGTTTGTGTAGCACTTTATTGTGGATCTAGGATAAGCTAAACAAAAGACTAGTGAGATCTTTGTGGCATACTTATAGCATTGAAGAGCCCTATAAATTTAGTTTACTCGCAATCTATCGTACAGACAATTAGCTTTAATATTTACAAGGATCTTACACAATGAGATATCTTACCATCTCAAACTATAATGTGCTCATACATTCAATTAATTCATATCAAAGGGAATCTAGATTGAGAAATCCCTTATTAATAAAGGCATAATCAAGATATTATCTTCCAATCATAACCAAAACCAAAATCAAGGTTAGAACCATAATCATAACCAAACTTAAATACCAGCTTCAACACCACCTCAAGCCAACAACAATGAAAGACCTAAACCATACAACCATAATAATAATTTTGTTGATAATGGAGTTACTGAGTCATGCCATGTTCAAATAGTGAAAACACCCATTATACATATACCTCCACCCATTCAACAACCACTTACTCCATACATTATACTATGACCTCCACACAACCAACTACCATAAAATCAAAACCAATTACAAACCCCTGCTCTAAGGAGAAGACCACCCATTTCTCATTAATTCAGTGACCTTGGTGAGCTAATTGAGTTTATGTTCTGAAGATTGGTTCAAGCCAATATGATTATTTGTCCTATACCAAATCCATTTCCTTAAAATACTCCATTTCTTGATTAGTATAAAGAAAATTATTTTTGTGAGTATCATTGTGTTAAGGGACATTCCATTAGATAGTGTATCCAACTTAGAAACTTTATTGAGAACATTCTATAAAATAGGGAGATATAAAGAGATACCCATAATCCTATGAACAATAAAAACTTGGTTATATAATAGAATCCATTTCCACAACATAACAACCAACAACAAAAAAAAAACAATGACATTAAACTCCACTATAAAATCAACAAAAATAATGGTAGCCACCAAAAAAATAGTATAATGGTTGGAACTAAGGGAAACATGATCAAACCAACCAAGGATGTAATCATGACATTGAATATACCTTTAACAATACTGTAGTAAATATTTTAGGTAGTCATGTTGCCACCATCACTATTAACCCTAGACCAAATACCAATAGGCCTGTACTTTCACACAACAATACCTATTTGATGAATAATACATACCACCTTCCCAATGCCAATGATTATTCAATAGGCTATATTGATAATTAGGTACCATAACACCTATGAATCATCATTCCAAACCTCCCTACCTACCCAAACAACTATCAAATCCAATTTCTAGATTGATATTATGCAATCACAAGTTGACGTACCAAAGTCACTATCAGAGGACCACAACTAAATATTACCAATGATCCTAATCAACCCTCCATACATATCAAAAATATACAAACTAAGAAAATTTAGGGGAAAGCCTATGATATTATGGAACAACTCAAGAAGATGCCTACACACATATCCATCATGGATTAATTGTGAAAATACACCATTCATAGACATCCTGAATGAGTATTTGAACCGATCTCTTATGCTAGAAGAAATCACTCTAAACAAATTCCAAACTATGGTAGGATACTTGACTCCCATCTAATGTATCACCTTTGACCAAAGTGATATATTTTCTCTAAGCCTTCTACATAATAACTCATTATACATTGAAGTTGGTATAACAAACCATATAGTTAAATGTGTCCTTGTAGACAATGGTTTAGGTTTCAACATTGTGTCTTTCAAGTTGATCAAACATCCTGGATATACAACTATCAATTTACATCTAGATACCATTGTTATCAAGGTATATGATAACTAACAATGGGAATTTTAAGGTACCATTAGATTTCCAATAGTCATTGGGTCATTGACCCATGATACTTTGTCCAATGTTTTAGATATGGATATATCTTACAATTTGTTATTTGGTTGACCCTATATCTATGAAATCAGGGCCATGCCTTCTACATTGCATCAATGTATAAAGTTTCCACATTCAGGAATGGAAGTGACCATACATATTGATCTTTAGTCATATCTATATTGTAAAAACATTGAGGTTGAGTATAAAAGCTACAACTACTAGTTTGGCATTAATCATATGCCTAAGTTAGAAAGTGATAGAGCCAAAAAAGGAAAATATGTTGAATTAGGCCCATAAGCTACTTACATTGACCAAGACAACATAACCTCTACCTCATCCATACCTCCACCAAATATTTCCAATCATTTATATGTCACTAACAAAGGTATTATAGAATATAGAACATATAATGCATTCCATATATCCAAATTTTTCATAAATCCTAAATCTTATTTGAGACTTACAGATGAAACTACTAGTATGGTATGGGTAACCAAAAGAAAATCTTAGTTAAACAAGCCTATTGTATTCTATCCAGGCTCTAGCCTAGAGCAGGATCACTTAACAAAAGATGATTAATGTCTCTACACTAATGAGTTAGCTGATCATTACCAAAGTATTCACTACCCTATTCAAAATTGGACTATGGATCACCTATCTTATGAAGGATGAGGCCTTGGTTTACATCAATAAGGAACTATTGAATCAACTCTATAGTTTACATGGAAAAATTTAATCAATTAAGCAATTCATGTCATAATTATATAAAAATTCCATCCATTTATGTAATTGATGAAGAAATGTGTTACATTCTCCTAGAATGAAGAGTGTCAAAAATAACCCAATCAACTTAAAGAATATCTTGCCAACCCTCTAATTTTTTTCAACCCATGCCAAATAGGCCATTAAAACTTTACTTGTCAATAACCAATAATGGCATAGGGGCACATTAAGCACATCATGATGAATAGGGAAAGTAGCATGTCCTATATTATTTGAGCTCAACATTGGTCTCATATGAACATAACTATACACCGATAAAAATTGCTTATCTAGCTAGGGTGTTCATAGCCCAAAAACTACATCAGTATATGCTAAACAACAAAACCATTGTTATTGATAAAGTAGATCCACTCAAGTATATAATTTCCAAATCAGATTTATAGGGTCATATGGAAAAATGGATAATGATATTAAGCTAGTTTTAAATTGAATATGTCAACCAAAAATCTATTAAGGGGCAAGTACTTGCATATAACTTGTTAAATATCCTCTTCTAGATACTCAGCCTTAATATGTCAACCAAAAAGCTATTAAGGGACAAATACTTGTAGATAACTTGTTAAATATCCTCTTCAAGATACTCAACCTATCACATTTGAATTTATAGATGAGGCCATTATGAATATTTATGAAGTAGATAGACATTCTAAGGCCAATAGTGGAAAATGTACTTTGACGGATCCTTCATGACATGTGGATCAGGAACTAAAATGTTATTTGTTATGCCACAAGGAGATCTCATTCCCAAGTCCTTTTGTATTGTATTTCTATTTTCCAATATCATGGTTGATTATAAAGTGATCATTATAGGGATTTATCAAGAAGTATAGTGGAATATTAAACATTTACCACTATATGGTAATACTCAGTTAATCATCAATCAAGCTACATATCAGTATCAAACTAAGGATAAGAATTTGGTACCCTATAAAGGTATGGTAAATAATCTTAAATAATAGACTGATAACATCCAATTTGAAAGAATACCTTAGTCAAATAAAAGAATAATAAATGATATGGACAATATTGGTTCCATGATCTAGATCACTAATAGATCTAGGTAATATCAATTTCTTGTTGAAAATCTCTTAGCGCTAGCACATGAAAAATCCATCATCGAGATGGTTTGTGACATTTTTGGTCCTATGTCTCCTTAATACTCAGATATATATGCCTACCTTCAAGACCAAACAATCCATCCTAAATTATCGTGTAATAAATAAAAAGCCTTCACTCATAAAGCCTCTTACTATACCTTACTTGGACTAACCTTGTATCTTAGAATTTATGATGGAGCTTTTCTTCATTGTTCACCTTTAGTATAACCTAGACTAACATTGAAGGAAGTATATGAAGGAGTGTGTGGAGCCCACACTAGTGGGGAATTATTAACAAAAAATTTATTGGGCACCAGTTATTATTAGACAATGATGGAAGTAGACATAGTTATATATGTAAAGAGGTGTGTTAAGTGTCAGAAACATGGCAATCTTATTAATTCTCCTACCAAGACACTTAAACCATTACAGACACTATGGCCATTCTCAATGTGATGACTTAACCTTATCATTAAGATCAATCCAACCTCTTCATATGGCCATAAACATTTCTTGAATACTACCATATACTTCACTTAGTGGGTGGAAGCCATTCCCTTTACTTACATCACTGGTAAGTAGATCTCCAAGTTCATATTCAACCATATCATTTGTCACTATGGCATTACCTATGAAATTATATTTTATAATGGAAAATCATTCAAGAATAAGGATGTGAAATCTCTTTGTTCTCAATACTACATCAAATAGCATTTTTAGACTACCTACTATCTACAAGACAATGGCCAATCTAAGGCTTATAATAAAACCATTTAAAATATTCTAAAGAATATTATTAATGATGTTATTGAAAATTTTTAGCTCCCTTTACGCATACCATATCGCATTCCATAATCTAAAAAGAGCTACACCCTATTACTTGCTTATGGAACTAAATCCATTCTTCCCATTGAGGTTGAGTTTCCTTCTCTTTGAGTTTCATTACAGCACATCATCGATGATAAAGAATATAGAGCAGCTCATCTTTAGGAGTTATACTTACTTGATGGTAAATGCTTGATTACCCTACATAATCTTTAGGCTTATCAGAATCAACTCAAAGGCCAATATAATAGGCACATTAAGCATCATAAATTTGATTTTGGTGACTTGGTACTAAAACATAATCAAAAGATTGTAAATGCCAAATCTAAGAAAAAGGTAAACTTATAACCAAATTGGTTAGTACCCTATGTGGTTGTTTCCAACTATGGTTCTGGAGCATACAAGATCACTACACTAGAGGGAAATGAAATTGATGAACCTATGAACATAATGAACCTCAAAAAATTTTAAGCTTGAGGGATTTGAATTATTGTTTACAAGGATCATCTAAGTTCTACCACATTATGCCTATTATTTGTACTATACCCCTTTCCTTTCTACCATACCCTTAGCCCTTCACCTACCATTTATTTTTACTGAAACCCCACCTATCACATTTAGCCTTATTTCTAATTCACTTTTACTTTAGGCATGTTCAATGGTTGATGATAGAAAATTTCCCATAGTTTTAAAATTACATGTTCGAATGGTAGTATATGAAATTAGTATGGAAGTGGTCTTGATAATTACATCCTTCATTTGTTTTTATGCTTGGTTGGTGCTGCTAATTATAATTGCCTTTGAAAAAATTAGTGTTGCACCTTGTGTTAATAATTATGAATTCTTATGGGCAAATCAGTATCACAGACCCTTTGTCGTTGATTCCTAATTATAACTACCTATGATAAATTTAGGAACAACACCTTTACCATGTATTATCACATCACCTTACCATTACTATTATCATTTACCTTTACATTTAACTTTTACCTAGAACTTATTGATATATAATTGGATTCATTTTGTGTAGGTATAGCTATAATGACTTAAGGTCCAAATGGAACTATGTAGGTAATGTTTGATTCATGTTGAGGTCAATTTAGTCACCTTTTTTCCATGTTCTCATCATTTTTAGATAATTTTTAAGTTAAATTCTCTCACCATTTTATGAGTTAGAATATTCTATGTCTCTTAATTCTTAATTGAGTTGAGATGATTAGAAAATTCCAAAAACATTTGAAACAATTTAAAAATGCCTAAACATTTATAAAAGATCTAGACAATCCTAAAAATCACAAAATCATGAAGATTGGCTTAAAATTTCCATGCGAGATACAAAGACATGAATTTTTTGGGGATGGGCCATCTTATTTGTTTAGTTTATTTCTATACCACCTTGGTATTTTTAATCCCATTTATGGGAGAACCACATCGGCATGAGGTTCACATGGATTATATAGGCATCACCTAAAAACATGGGGTATCTTGAGTTAGCTTGACCCCATCTTCATTTATTTTTTAACCACTTTTTTTCTTTAGGGATATTGGGAACCATAACTATTTCGTGAGTAACCACTTTTCATTTAGTTTACCCATCCTTCTTAGCCTTAAGTCATGTGATCTTACCATTTTATGAGTTGATATTATGAGCATTATTCATTAGAATTTGGTACACCAATGATCACTTGGATTCATATTACGCTCTCACCATTTTACAAGTATTATCATCTTATGCTCTCATCGTTGTGAAAGATTGATCTCATTTAAAGACTTAGATGTAGTAGACACTATGAATTACAATTTAGTTCATTTATGGATACTTGTATCTTATCTTTAGTGTGGTTTTTGCCTAAACCATACTATCTCATGCTTTCACAATTTGTTTGTGTTGACATTTTCATGATTGTGGAATGTCATCCCCTCTTTTCTCATACACATCATTTTGCGAGACCAATCCTATTTCCCTCTACATATTTACCATGTTTTCTTATCATCCATTTTATTTTATCCCATATCCTAGGAGAACTACATTTAGCCTAAAGTTAATAATGGATCTTGTGTCCATAGAAATATGTAGGCATATTCCACTTTCCTAGTGCATCTAGAGTCAGTTCGGCTACCCTTCTTTTGTTTCTACTCCCAGTCATGTTGTTTGTCATCTTATTTTGTTGTTGTCTCCTCTAACCTAGGGGCAATTTTTCTTTGTATTGTTTAGGTTTTTATTTCCCTATAGCCTAGGGGAAACCTTGTACCAACTATTCTTGTGTTTTGATACTTACATCATTGCTACCTAGCTTAGGGGTCACCCTATCTTTAAGAGTAAAACCTTTATTACACATACACAAATAATTTGTTTTCTATTTTCACTAACATTATGATTAACCATTGTTTGTGTTTTTTCATTTGTTTGATTTTGTGTGTTTAAAGTAGTTTGCTTATTACATTTCCTTTAATTTGGGTTATTTATTTATCTTGATTATTTTGGTCACTTTATTTGTTTTTATTGTGTTTTTATTGCTATTTTGTTGTATTTTTATTTTTGTTTGTTTTAATTTTTATTTGTTAATATTTTTATTTATTTTTATATTTTTTTTGTTTATTAGTTGTTTGTTTCTCAGTTGATATAAGATTATTACATTTTGTTTACACTTAAGTCTTGATTATTCATATCATATACTTTGGTTGTGAGATTTTGTATCTGGTCTTACAATTGATTTGTTTGTTAAATTTAAAGTTGGGATTTGATTATTCATATCTTATTCCCAAGTTATTTATCATTAAATTTAAATTAAGTATTCTATGCTTAATATATGAATTTTCATTTTAGTTATTCATAACTATCATGCATAATATCGAAATATAAATTAAAACCATGCTCACAAAGTCTTCTAGTGATGGTAGTATCTCTTTGATGGTCACAAACCAAACAACAACCCTCACCCATGCCTCAATTCATGAGTAATAAATAAGTACAACAAATGATTTATTATATGTTTATACAAATGAACATCTATGCATAAGAATCCATATGAATCATATAAGATATTAAAATGATAATTTCAAAAGAACATCTCCTAGCCTTAACCCAACCTTTTTGGGCCTCCCTATAAGAGCCATTTCACAACATGATTTATTAGCATATCTCTCATGTTTGTTTGATCCTACATATTTAAACTCACATTAGGCTAGAAATGTGTTCTTATCCTTTGCCAAAACTATCCTTTTGGGCCTCCCTTTGAGACCCATTTCACAACATGATTTCTTAGCCTATCTCTCATGTTTGTTCAAACTTACATCTTTGAACTCACATTTAGGCTAAAAATGTGTTCTTATCCTTTTTTAGCACTATACTTTGGGGCCTCCCTCTGAGACCCATTTCAAAGCATGATTTCTTACCCTATCTCTCATGTTTGTTCAATTGTGCATCTTTGAACTCACATTTAAGCTAGAAATGTGTTTTTATCTTTGGCCAACACCATCATTTTAGGCTTCCCTCTGAAACCCATTTCATAAAATGATATTTTAGACCATTTCCCATGTTTGTTAAAATGTATATCTTTGAACTCACATTTAGGATATAACTATTCTATTATCCTTTGATAATGTATGTGTTCCGAATTATAACCAATTTTGGGAAAATTTGTGTAATTCCCTTTATGTTCCTAGTTATAACCACCTTCAAGAAAATTAGTGTTTTTTATTTGGTTAATGATTATAACCACATTTATTCAAATCAATATTTGTTCCAACATCATACTAGGACATCCATCAGTGCCACTACTTATAACCACATTTGGGTAAACCAGTGTCACACTGTTTATTACTAATTATAACTGATTTAGGGCAAATCACTGACTCTATTGATATTACTATTTATAAATAACTTTGGTAAATTAAATAATCCCACCCCTATTACCATATATATAGTGTTATTTTCTTCATTTCAAGGTACATTAAATTATTCCATTTTTTCCACCCACTCTCAAGGGGGAATCAAAGGCTTATCAACCATTATTTGGGGCATTAATCAATCAGAATAATTACTTATTAATTCTTTGAAAATATGTTATTATTCCTATTATTGACCAATTTATAGTATTATACATATAAAGTGATTGTCTTTGATTCTTGATCCAAGATCATTAGTCCTCGTGGTTGTTATTCATCTTTTGAGTTTGGGTTGTTCAAATAGTTTACTATCCTTGTCATGATATAACATTATTTGGTGATCCTCTTTACCTATAATTCAACTTTAATCAATTTTTTTCATGGTTTTTTATTATGTGTAAGGTCCCATATCTATTTTGATGAAGCTTCAACATTCAAAAAAATATTCATGATGGGGGTGAGTTGATAAGGTAGTCTAATAAAGAATCCTGAATATCTTTATTATGCCTAATCACATAAGGTATGTTCATCTTGAAATATTTTAATAACATATTGAAAATCATATTTAGGTCCAATTAAGGTCTTTAATATGTCATCAAATTCTCTTCACATATATTATCATGATATTATTTTCATATGTCTTTTTAAGGTCATGAGTGTGTGCCAAAGTTAATATTTGTTATCATAATGAGGCCTAATTTGATCTTGATGGGATAATAAGCCACCTTAAACACATTTAATAAACCTCATGATATTCATAAAGAAATTAATAAATCATTTTATATCCTATTAAGCCCATTAACACCATGGTCAATGCTTAAATCCTCCCTAATGTGCCCCACATGTGCTAAATTATGACTTTTCCACTCCCCTAATTTATTCTTGGGACTTGAAAACATCATATGAACCATATTTTACCTCCATAAAATCTGATAATGATGTATTTGGTTTGAAACAAGAGAAAGTGTAGATAAATTATATGTTGTAAGGTTTTTTTGAATGATATATATCTATATAATATAAACTGACTCAAGTGGAGTTACGGATTTGAAAAGGGAAGTCATTAATGGAAAGTGGGGGAGAAAGAAGAGGGTATTAGTGCTTGGATAACTCAAAATTGACTTATCTCTCCCTTGAGCTCATTGGTAGGATTGAAGAGATCCTCAAGTGTATGTTCAGACCATATGAAGGAGAGAGAATGGAGGCCCAAGCTCTTAGCTAGGGGAAGTAAACTCAGTGAAATTTCACCCATGGGAATTTGTTTCTAGATTGGTACCCTAATATTTATGAACATTCCTTAAAAACTTAAGGGACGTGTATGTCATCCATGTCTATATAGGCCAAATGAAGTAAAATGGTTTTGATGAGTTTTTAGCTTGTCTAACTATTAGCAAAGGTTCCTAAATCATTATAACATGCTAAGGATAAGGATATTTAGGTTATACTTTAATGTAAAGGATAGTGCATTATATTCATACAAAAGGTTGAATAACATAAGTATATCAAGGATGAATTATTGTGCATTAAATAGTAAGTAAAAATAACTAGTAATTTATTAACATGAATAGAGTATTTAGACTAAATTAAATAGTAAGTAAGAAAAAATTATAAATGAGAACAAACGTAAATAAAAAAATTAAGAAACCACATAAGTAACCATAACCATATAGTATCTATTGATCTCTACAAAAATGGAACTCCATTCTTCTTACAAATATAAGTATATATAGAAGTTTGTAGTCTATGACTATTCATATTATTCTTGTACTTGGCACCAAAAGTGGAGTATATTCATATTATAACCTATTACAAGTCATGGAAATAAGATGATATATATATATATATATATATATATATATATATATATATATAATTTTTTTGATATTAATGCATTATGTACTCAATTTATCATATATATATATGATAAATTGAGTACATAATGCATGAATATCAAACAAATTATATATATATATATATATATATATATATATATATATATATATATATATATATATATGATAAATTGAGTACATGATGCATGAATATCAAACAAATATCCTATGTAGATTTAATATCTGATTTCATCTCCCAAGACTTTCCCAAACTTAAAATGTCATCTAGTCCTAAGACAACATTATCAAATTTTCTAGATTTACACAAATGAGTAGAGGGATGAAAAAGTGTTTAGACCAATAAGAGTCACAAGAATCACTCAAGGAATCATTTTTGGGTTTCACCTGTTGCACACTACTTAGCTACCTATTTGGGTTTTTAACTAAGTAGCATACCAACTTACCACCCTTTCAAGTTTTTAATAGGTTGGCATAATAAGGTGAACACCCTTTATGGGTTTCAACAAAATTAGCCCCACTTGTCTTAATAATTCATCCCCAATATAAAATGTTTATATAATTTTTTTTACAAAATCGATACTTTGTACAATACTTAACTTGATGGAGGTGGCATGAACATAGACGAGGACTAACTAGAAGAGTCATTATCCTTGAAATATGAAGCCTTATACTAAGTTATGATCTACTAGAGATCTAAAAATGGATTATATATAGGTGTGTTGAGAATATAGGCAACCTCACTATAAAAGGGGGATAGATCATTATTGTAAGCATTCCAGTCGAGCATGACTTCCTAGATCATGCATAATAGGGTATGCAATAGTGCATGGTATCGAATGATATAATTGAGATCCATGTCATCATTGATGTTTGGATGCCTTGGTTTTGGTGACCCTATTCTAGATTTCACCACTTAGTTTCTCTATTTTATTAGTTTGATGTTGGTCTTGGAGACTGGCAAAGAAATTATGCAAAAATTGACTCTATTAGTTGAGTATGTTTTAGATAAAGGTAAAAATAGGTTTTAAATGGACCTAAAACCACCAGAGAGACCACTGGTCAAAACCCAGATTTAACAAGGATTTGGCTACACCATAGATAAAAGATTACAAAAATAAACCAGAGAATAGGACCAAAAAACATAACCAACAAGAAGAACCAGACTATTCTTCCAGTTCCAAAATCATTTTCACAGTTTTTATACCTTTCACAACAGTATCCTGAGTGGTAGTTGCTGCCAACTTGGCTCCCTCTTGTGTAGCCTTCTTTCTTGAGCTTTGTCTCATCCTTTTGCTAGGCCCCTCCAAAGATTTGGTCTCCTCGCTAGCTCTTTTTCCAATATTGGCAGCTGCAGCACAAATGTTGGACGTTACTTCCTCCATTTTCATTCTGTTCTCCCTAATGAGTTCCTGAAGGTTATTCTCGTAATATTTGAGCTTGATTGGGATATCTCTTATCTATTTTTCCATGTTGTTAATTTTGTTCCATGCAGCTTTCTGGTTATCTTCCATAATTTCCACTTTCCTTTTGAGATCCTTAATCTCCTTACACATCCAAGAATCAAGTTGGAGAGAAGCCTCTGCTTTGCAATTAACCCAACACATAGGTGTGTGTTTTCCATCATTCTACCTTCTCTCTCTCCATTCCTCTGAATTCTTATTAGGACTATTCCCGCCTTCTTCAAAGTGATCCTCTCGGCCCCTTTGATACTGTTCTTTTGTTTTAGTTTGAATTTCCATGTCCATTTCTTGATTGTCATCCTAAACTATATTTTCCCTTTCGTTTCTTGAAATAGGGTCCTCAACAGGGCCATCCTGGACAATATCTTCCTCCGACACTTTCTGAATTTCCTCAGTTTCTTCTTTACTATTTTCAGATTCCTCCTCTTTGTTGACTCCTTCTTTCTCATTCTTCTCTTGACATTCTTCATCCTCTTTTGAATTTGTATTCCAACTTTCAGTATCTTCTTCTTCCTCCAGATTTTCCTCCTTAGGTTTATCAATTCTCTCCCACTCTGTATCTTCTTCTACATTCTGATTTTTGGCACTGGGGAACTTGATTTTGTCTTTCCCTTTTACAATTTCATTCTTTCTGCTCCCAGACTCCTTATTTTTCCCCTGGTTAGGGTTCTTAACCATAGCTTTATTCTTGTAGTAGCCTTCGATTAAAAAAATTAGGCCTTCATGTAGGGTAGGACACGTTTCCTTCTTCCTGTGAGAAAATAAACTTTGGACCAAAGTGTAGCGCAGGTAAAAGGGAAAAGACAATCTTACCTTGTGTCTGAAATGATTAAGGAAAACAAAGTGGAATTTATGCACTCTCTTGCTTCTTCCATCCAGGATGAAATACTCCCTTATACAGCATAAGACATCCCTCCATATCCCCTTAATCTGTTCCAATTCATAGAAATCCCCATTCTTGACCAGCTTCTGCTCTTCCACATCCATCTTGGGGAACTTACAAAAGGCCTCGTTTGAAATGCTTGTCTGCTTGGAGAATTTATGTCCATCCGTAGGTATCCCTGTAAACTCTGCTATAAAATCCTCAGTTAGGTTCACCGTGATACCATGCAAAGTGACCCTTTCATCAATCTAATTTTTGAAAAAAGCCATAGTGATATGCGGTTTTGACCCATGTAGCCTTTCCATATAGTTCACAACTTTTCCTTTCTGTAGAATTCTCCAGACATCTTGTTTCTCTCTCCATTCATCACATTTTTTGGGTTCCTGCTTCCTTTCGTGAGCCATACTCATCTCCTTTGAAACCCAGTCGCTATGAACTTTACAATGATCCCACCTGCTACCAATTTGATTTGAAAGTCAGCCTTGTTTGGGCACGTTCAGGATCTGCTTCTCACTCTCAATAGCCTTCCTATTTAATGATTGTAGGCCTTTCCTCGCAAAGACACTCCTCCTACTCATTATATTTCTATTACAATCTAATCTTTCCCTCCTTTGCATGAGTTGCATCATGAAGAATGAGCGCCCTCAGTTCCACATTCTTTTCTAATGTTTCCTGCCACCTCACTTTTTGTCCTATCTGGACTGCAAAGTTTGCTAACCAATCTGCAACTCCATTGGCTTCACGATAGGTGTGGGTTATAGTCACTTTATCAAATTTTTTTATTAAGTTTTTCATCTCCATTACCATAGCCTCTATGGTCCAAGACACAGTATTTTTATTGTTAAGAATATGTATGATGTTCAATGAGTCTCCTTCTAGCCACAATTTGGATATCCCAAATCCACAGCTATTTTGATGGTCTGAAGGGCAGCAGTAGCTTCGGCAATGTGACAATTCAATTTATCGATGGGGATTGCAATAGCATCAATAACCTTTCCCGTATGGTTTCTCAAGACTCTACCACAACCTGCTTTCCCCAGATTCCTTTTAGCAGCTCCATCAAAGTTTCCTTTAATCCACCCTTGAGGGGGAGCATTCCATGTAACTCCTAATCTGGGATTATCAGGTTTACCTTTAGAATTTTCCGTACTTAAGGGATTATCCACTTGGAGAGTTGAGCTTGGATTCTTTTGTGATAAAAAATTCTCCTTAATACCTCTAATGATGTTCTATCCTACCACCCATCCAGGGAGTTCTTTATTTCTAAAAATTTGTTTATTTCTTTCCTTCCATATTCCCCACCAAATATGGGGAAGAGTAAGTTTCCATAAAAAAATTACTTCAAAATTCTTGGAGGGGTAGTACCAGCTTTTAAGAGATAATTCCATGTTTTTATGATGGATCCATGCGATGCCCCATAGATTAAGGATCTCTTTCCAAACTAGCTATGTAAAAGTACAATTTATGAACAAATGATCTCTATCTTCAAGGCCCTTCTTACAAAGAATACACCTGTTCACAATATATATTCCTCTTTTCTGTAAATTGTCCAAAGTTAAGATTTTGTTTTGGAGGAGGGTCTAGAAAAAGATTTTGATTTTAGGGATGAGCCCCTTGATTCAGGCCTTCATCCACAGTAGTTTGTTGCCATTTCCCTTTGAAGTGAAAATGGAAGAAACTTTAAACTGTCCACTTGGCTCATTGTGCCAAATAATCTTATCTTCAAGATTAGGGTATAGAGATATATCATTTAGGGATAGTTGAATATCCTTGAAATCTTGATCATAGTCAGTGAGGTTCACCCAGGAGTTGTTCTACCAGTATTGGTTAACCATTATTCCCACTCTTTGCTTGCAATGGTCTATAACATCTTTATCTTGGATTTCATCTTGCAAAGGTTTTCCTTTTAACCAAATATCTTCCCAAAATTTCACCTTTTTTCCATTGCCAACTTTCCAGGAACTTCCTTCTTCTAAAACATGTTTAGTCCCCTGGACTACCCCCCATATGGCAGAAGGATGGGAAATGTCTAGATTAGAAAAGAATTCAGGGAGTGACTTTGCCTTAAATAAGTATTTGTGCTTCCATATTTTACTCCATTCTTTATTTTCCTGATAAACCCTCCAACCCTGCTTAGCTAAGAGAGTTGTGTTCATACTTCTAATTTTCCTTATTCCTAGTCCACCTTCCCTGATAGGTTTACAGATGTTATCCCATGCTATTAAAGGCATTCTTCTTTTCTCCTTAGTACCTGACCAAAGAAAGTTTCTCTAAATTTTTTCAATAGCTTCAGCAAATTTAGTGGGGATTTTGAAAAGACTCAAAGAGTACGTGGGTATGCTTTGAAGACTTGCTTTGAGGAGGGTGAGCTTTCCAGCTTGGCTTAGAAAACTACCTTTCCATCCCACTAATTTCTTACTAAATTTGTTAATAAGTCCTTCCCAGAGAGCTTCAGGAACTTTCATCCCAAAAGGGAGACCAAGGTAAGAGGAAGGAAAAGATCCTATGGAACATTCAAGGATTTTTGCTATTTTGTTCTGTCTGTGACTTGGGGTATTAGTAAAGAATACTGCACTTTTGTTCCAGTTTATCAGTTGTCCAGAGGCAGAAGAATATAAATTTATAGATTCCTTTAAAGTTTTGGCTTCTGTGACTTCAGATTGCCCCATGAAGATAGTGTCATCAACAAATTGACCATGGGAACATATTAAAGGATGCGAAGAGGGTTTCAGGATCTTAAATAAACCTTTACTAACTAAGTCCCCTAAGTATCACCCCATACTATCAGCCATAATTATAAATAGAATAGGGGAAATAGGATCCCCCTGTCTTAATCCCCTTGACGGATTGAAAAAATGAGATGAACTCCCATTTACCAACACAACAATAGAAGTAGTAGATATCAACTGCTTGATCATGTCAACCACTCTTTGTTCAAAGCCAAAGGTAGTAAGGCTTTTAGAAAGGAATAACCAATCCACCCTGTCATATGCTTTAGCAATATCCACTTTCATTATGAACCCCTCATTGTTTGAGCTAAACAGCAAGTGAATATTCTCATGCACCATTATTACAGAATTGAGGATTTGTCTGCCTGGGATGAATCCATTTTGCTAATCAGCTATTATCGACGGGATCACTTGAATTAATCTGGTTGTTAGAACTTTGGATATTATCTTATAGAAGGAGTTGCACAGGCTAATCAGTCTAAACTGATCAGGACTGACAGCTCCAGCCTTTTTTGGAATTAGACATAGAAAAGTGGCATTTACTTCCTTCAACATCTGTTTGGCTCCAAATAATTCCTTCACCGCATTACTGACATCTTTACCAATAAGTTTCCAGAGCTTTTGAAAAAAGAACATGGGAAAACCATCTGGTCCAGGTGCTTTATCTCCTCCTAAAGATCTAACTGCTTTGAAGATTTCCTCCTCCTTAGGTATGGAACATAACATGTTATTCTACTCCTTCGAGACCAAAGGAGGAACCATGCATAGGATATCACCCTGACTTTTCAAGTTGATGTTTCTATCAGCCTTCATCAGGGAGGAGAAAAATGAAAGCATTTCCTCCTTTATTTCCTTTTCCTCTGTTATCTTCTGATCTCCTTTTTTCAAGTGTTGAATATGAGTTTTAGCTCTGTGTTTCAGAGTGGAAAGATGGAAAAACTTTGTATTTTTGTCTCCTTCTTTCAACCATTACACCCTAGATCTTTGTCTCCAATAGGTTTCTTCCTTTGTTATAATATCTTGGTATTGAACCAATTGTTCACTTTCTTCTCTACGAAAGTCAGAAGTATAACCGTTTTGCTAATTTTTTTCCTGAATTCTACTAATTTCTTCCTTAATAGTCTTCTTTTTCTCAAAGATATTTCCAAAACAATCCTTATTCCATTTCTTAACTTCCTTTTTAACATTTTTGAGCTTGGAAGCCACTCTAAAGAGAGATGTTCCCTCAATAGGTATATTCCACCACTCTTTTATTTTGATTTCAAACTGTGGGTGCTGCATCCACATCTTTTCAAATTTGAATGGATGATTCTTTTTCTGGTTCAATTTGACCGCTGTGAAAATAAGAGGGAAATGATCCGAGCCTATTCTATGGCATGCTTCCAATTTACAAGTGTAATCTTTTGTCCAGTCTGGAAAAATGAGAGCCCTATCAAGCTTGGTCTGTATACATTCATTATCAAGTCTCTTATTGCTCCAAGTATACTGAATTCCTTGCAGCTCCACATCCATTAAGTCTTCTTTACTTATAAACTCCATGAGATCAAATCTCCCTTCCATTTGAATAGTATTACCACCCTTTTTCTCATAATCATAGAGAGGAACATTAAAATCTCCCATTATAATCCATCACCCACAATAATCTTTGCTTCTGAGATTTGAGAAGGTTTCCCAGACCTTTTTCCTTTGGTTCTTGGCATTGGGAGCATAGATATTTACAACATACCAACTTTCCTTTTGGTCAAAACTAGTTATTTTAACAGCCAATTTTTTTTACTTTCCATCAAAATAGAACCAGAATATTGGTTTTTTTCCATAGCATCATGGTTCCCCCTGAAGCACCTTCAGAGCTGCTAGCCTTAATAGTATAATTTTTAAAATCTTTGATCTGTTCTGCTTTCTCTTTACTCATTTTGGTTTCTTGGAGCAGAAGGAAGTCTGGCTTTTGCTCTCTGACAAAATTCCTAACTAAATCTACTTTATATATGCTATTTAGCACCTTATTATTCCAGCTAAGAATTCTCATTGGTTTTTATTGTTATGGAGCCATTTTGGCAGGGTTGCTTGCTTTCCATATGCTATATTGTGCTTGCTTTCCATCTCTCTATTCCTCTTTGTAGATTTTTTCCCAGGTTTATCTAGAGATCCTACATCCAATTTTAATTTGGCTTGTGGTTCAGATCCTTTTCCTTCTTTGCTCCTAAGAGGACCACTTCCTTTCACACTACCATTTATCATCGCCATGTGTTTTGTATGTTATTTTTTATGTTATCCCTAACATTAAAAATGTCCTAAAGTGATTTCTCATTCTCAGCCACATATGTAGTGTGGTTTCCCATAATCATCTTGGTAGTGGTGCTTATGGTGAAATCTATGCTAAAACTAGCTAAACAATCATCCAGTTACTACTTCTAGTCCAACAAGTTGCACGTGACCTATTATTTTTGTATTATAGAAATGTCTAGCATGCCCTATTACTCCTTAAGAAAGGTGATGAATCCTTGATATTCACATCATGGCCTAATGTGCTGACTGCATGGATTTTTTAGGTTACACACTAGTCTTTGGTCAATTTAGAGACTAGAGTCTTGAGTCTTTATTTGTCAGACATGACTTGGTCCCCGATTACCCAACTATAGATAGGCATCTTGGATAATATTTGTAGCTTCATGAAGGTGAGCCTTCAACTTGATGTTATCCACCTTGGATTGATCCATTTCCAAATATAAAGAGGTTGCTTTCTATGTAATTGAATATTAAAATGATATTTTACCCTCTAATTGTTTCTTTAGTGGGAGCCTAGAGATATCTAGTGATGCTTCTTACTTGAGGGGGATTTAAACTAATGTAATTATAGTCATCAAAGGGTCAAGTTAGGGAATTATCACAAGTGGGAGAGAAAAGGTGGTACATTAAGCACCGATACTCAAAACATCCCAAATCCAAACTCCTCCCAAGGGTAATTCTGTGAGCTAAAGACCTATTATAGTTGTATCTAGTGTTTTTTCTTATTCTGGCTATGCTACTTTTACTTGTGGTTGATCAGGTGCCTATTGATACTATGTCATGGCCTCTTCTACTAGCTTGAGTTGCTTCACAATGTATTTATCCTATTTTATTTTGACTTCCTTCTCTTTTATTTTCCCATTCAATTCTTCGTATGAAACTTATTGTTTGGCTTATTTCTTCTTGACATGCAACTTCTGCACACATTATTCTTCTTCTTTATAATATTCTACCAGGGCCATAACCTTGGCTTGTTCATCCATAAACTATGCCTATACTTGTGTTTATTATTATTTTTGGCTAAGGGCTTCATCTTCTTCTTCTTTCTTTTTCTTTACTACTTTTTCTACTTATTGTTGTGCATGCATGGCATCATTGATGCCCATCTTTTGCCTATGTCATTGTATCATATTTCTATTTTTATTCTTATTTTACCTTAGCCTTGGCTACATTGATAGATTCTTATGCCTTATTATTAGACACTTCAATAGATTTTTATCAGTCAGCCTCTTCATCCTTGGCCTTTTGTGTGGCCTCCGCTTCTTTGGCTTGGAGACTTGCTTATTGTTATTTTTGAGCCTATTGTTTTTTACACTTATTTTCCTCCTTTCTAGCTCATTATTCTATTTCACAAGTGGTTTATTCCCTTAATTCCTATTATTATTATATCATGGGTTGCTTGGGTGTGAGATATTTAACCTCTTAGGCTTGTGGTGATGGTGATGAATCACTTAACTAGACCATAGAGTTGGAAACCTATGATTTCTTTCATTTGAGGTTGACCAAATTTCATTTGGGTGGTGGAAAAGTGGAGGATGGATTAGGTTATGCCTCCTATACTATTAAATCAAATGTACACTCTTCTAGTATAGGTGAGACCTATTGTTGGGACCAACATACCCCATTTTTTTTCTTTGAAAAATAGGGACCCTTGTAAATTTTTCAAAACATCTATATCATGGTCTAGATTTCATGATGTTATTATTTTTAGAATTTGAAGATCATCCACCTAAAAAGGGATGGGTCCTTGCATGCTTAATTTTGTTTTATGAGCTAACCCTACTAATGATTACCTTTCTATGGCTAAGTATAATTTTCATGGAGGAAGGCAGGGTTCCTGAGCAAAAACCTTAAGGGTTCAAATTCAAATTTTAGGGGGAGAAAATTTAGTGGGAATTAGTCCTTTCCAAAAGACCCCAAGTTTAATTTTACATTAAGGATCAGTTATGTTTTCAAACATGCCTAAACCTTGACATAAAATTATACTTAAGTCTCATTTTATATTCCTTCCCCCTTTGAAATCCCTCCTAACCTCATTAAATGTTATGTCCACAAGCCCCTTTTCATCCTAGACTAAGACCTTATCAAAGTTTAGCCTAAGTTTTAATCCTAAAATGTCTTGGTGTTTGTTCACCATAAATGATGCCTTGAGGATCCTAAACTTTAGTATGAATCACTACATGTGTCATGCTCTAATTTGATGTCATAACTTGGATGCAAATCTAATGGTCCTCACTTCCCTAGAGGCCCAATCCAATGGTGTGATATCATCCTAAGGTACACTATGCACTAAACCTTGATCAATATAAAGTTTCTATGACATTTATTTTAATGACCTCACTCCCATCATTTGACATTCATGAGGATGCTAGTTGACATTATCAAAGCCTTCATAATAAACCATATCTAAACTTTATCCTTATTCCAAAAGGGGATATTCTAAATTTTTAAACCTTAGGCTTATCACATTTAAAATTAGACCATAGTGTGTTTTAATACTATTAATCTAAGGTTAACCCCTTATCTTAAGCCTATGTGCATCATGGACTAACTTAATGTTCATGCATCTTCTAGGATTCAACTATTCACATTCACTCAATGACCTTGATCTAATGGCATGAGATCAAAAAGCCCCTCAAATCTAAGCCAATCAAAGAAGACCTCTTTGATCATGATCATTGGTTTGCTTTCATCACCTAGCTTAATCTAATGAACCATGTTTAACCCTAAAGTACTGAGAGTAATAAGAACATGACATGTGGCATGCTATCATTCAGCTAAAGGAAACTCATAAGATTAAATTTTATAGTCACACTCCCATCATTTGATGTTCATGAGGATGTATTTGACATTAGAAATATCATTAAATTTAACCATAGCTAACCTCTCAACCAATCAACTTTGACCTCATAGATCATGATCAATGGTTCTCGTTCGATCATTGATCTCAATCTAATAGCATGAAGTGAAGGTGGAATTTTCAACCAAGGACCCCAGAGCTTGATATCTTGAGACATGGATGAACTGCATCTAATCATTTCCCAAAGAAGCTAGAATACACCACTTGGCATAACCAAGTCATCCAAGATCTGAGTGACTAATCAAAAAGTAACTCTGAGATCTTAATCAAAGGTTCTCATTCATACTAGGATCTTAATATAATGGAGAGACATAAAAGGCTATAATTAAAATCTAATGGCTAATTTTCAAAGGGATTCTCATGGGAATGCCATGGGAACAAGCTTAAGGAGGTCTATGTAAGCACTATGTAATCACTAAAGGACAATCCTAAGATTTGGTGCACTTGAAAAGATAGTATTTGTGTAAGTGGTGCCATCCATAAGATCTAAGACATGAATACATTTATGAAATCCATCACATTCACCATTAAAGCCTCAAAAACCCTACCAGAGTAGCTTAAATACCTAAACATCAACTTAAATCCTCAAAACTTGACTATTAAGGACATAACTACATTAAGTAAGCTTGAAGTGTCATCCTAAGCATCAAGACCAGTCATATTCCAAGGCAATTGAGATCATGGTAGTAGTAAGGTAATAATGGAAAGAAGAGGCAAACATGTATCTATGTACAGACCATGAAGGGAGGCACTTTGGAGATATTGAATTGGACATAGGAGCATTAGCCAATGAAATGAAGAATTGGGCTGATATTTTATTCATAATTGAAGATCTACAACCACTATCATCTAGTGAGCAAAGGGTGGCATTCACCAAGAGAAAGTTTGAGGACTTGCTTGCAATTCAAATAATAGGTCTTCATAAAGATGCTACTAAACCTGATGTATTACATTGCATTGACATTTTTGCACCCCTATTTATTAATTAAATAATAGATAATGACTAGATCATCAAAGAGGGAGGGTTAAGAATAATTGCCTATATTGCCCTAATAGCTTTTGAAAGCTAATACAAGCTCCTTAGAGCTAACATAGACCTCCTCTCCATCAAATAATGGACCACCTAGCATAATCTAGATGCTATCTTGAGACCTTGGTTAAACCAAAGAACTCATGTAGCGAGGAACCATGATTGTAAAATCCCGATCATTTAATTTAGAGAAGGGATTAGGATTATTATGACCCTATTGAATAGAGCTTCAAGGGTAGCCACCACAACTTATGTTGACCCTAGATGGGTTTCCTACATATATTTCATGGTGGAAGAGAAGCTAACTCCACCTATTAGAGAGTTGATTAGCATCCACTTGGGGAGACAATTTCATGGCATTAAGAAATGGGAAATCTAATAATTCACCATGATGTCCTATCTATTGGACTTATTAATGGCATCAACTCATATTCTTGGTATCAAGAATTAGTCCTCTCACAACAAAATCACTATATCCCCCCATTAATCCAAGATATACATTTTGAATTATAGGGATCATATGCAATTCATTTGTGATTACATATATCCCACATTGGTTTAGAAAATCATAGGGAAACCCATGCCTAGGATGCACCCTCTTGTAAAGAAGTATGTTGAACTCATAGGAGATATTTGGTACTATCTAGACTAAATTGTTATAAAAATAGAAGGGATCATGACCCAACCATTTAGGTTGCCTTTCATTGTTCCCCTCAAGTTTCTTGAGTAATAAATTGATCACTAAATCTTCCAAGGAATTGATAATGTTTGGAGGGAGAAGAAGAAGGGAATTCTTCATCCTTTCCCATTCTTGATTAGGATAAATTTGATCTAGGACTATAAATAATTGGGCATCATGTCTATACATAGGGATGCCTTCTACTTTTATAAGGATGACCTAAAGGAATGGGACCCCAATAACAAGGTTGTCCCTCATTAATAGTCAAAGTAACTAACCAAAGTAACCTATGAGCATAGGGTTGGTCTGTATGACCATTTTTACACCAAAGATGCATAATTTGAGGAAGTCCTTTCTAGGTGCAAGAAACATGGTTTCAAGCTTGAACATAAACTAAAAACAAAGGAAAAACTAGCTGGAGAGAGATGGAAAATGAACCCATTACAATATCATCTACTACCTTTTACTTCTAGTACACCTCCAAGTCAGCCATAATAGTAAGTACTCCAAATTCAAGGACCTAGTGAGAATAAACTATAAAAAATGCTAGGAGAAGGCCCTTCATCATTATATTATCCTCCAAAACCATCTTCTCCAATGGACCACATTGATATGGTTTCCCTAGAACTATATGAGATAGTGGAATAATTCTTCAAGGAACTTGTATAGACCTATGGGTTTGATCAAGAAGATGAGGGAACCATAGCTGAGGTGGAAAAAATTTAAGGACCTCAAACAAGTGAGGAAGAGAAGGGAAAAGAAGTGGCATTATAATTGGTAACTGTCACACAAAAGAAGAGGGAAGCTAAGTTGGCCCTTGTCCCTAGGTCCTCGCAAAGACCAAAGGTGACATGGACCCATCCCACCAGTGAAGTAAATTTATTTAATAATGAGTTCCCCATACATGTAACTTCATTCCTAACTAGTTTATATATGGGAAAGTCCAAAAAGTTCCTTCCCAATCAAACTCACTAGCAATTACAAACTCTATAGGTGGAGATACCCTTGACAATGTCAAACCCTAGTTCAAGTAGCTCATGAAGGATCAAGAAGAAAGAAGAATTGTTCAAACAACCAAATAAGATTTTAATAAAATGAAAGATCCAAGAGAATCAATTAGAACTAGGATTAAAACCCTAGAGACACCCAAATTATCTAAACTAGTAGCCACTATCATGTCTAATCTGGATACAATAGGGTTTGAAAGGGTAACAACCAAGAAATCTACCATTAGCACTGAGGAGTTCACCTTTCAAAAGGTAGAACCTTTTGTAGTCCTAAATATTATACAAATGTGGGTCTTAGGGGAACATCCCATCCATCAAGAGGATGTAGTAAGTATGGTGGTGGCCTAATCAACAATTACCTTGGAAGGAATCAAGGGGATGTAATAGAAGATCACCAATTTTAGAAAATGAGAAGAAAGACTTGGAAGCACATGTTACATTTCTAGTCCTTGAGGATATAATGAAACTATTAAATAATTATTTATTTGACACGTTTTTTGGGTTGAAGGCCTTAAAGCTTAGTTTGAATACCTTGACCCATAAAATTGGGAAAGCACATGCATTAATCACTCAATGGTAGAACTCTAGAGATTAGGAAACTGAATTGATTAATGTCCATAACACCAAGAAAGTCCAAGGCATTAAGATCATCAAGTTAAAGCATTTTCATGCCCTCCCAGGAGTCATTGAAGATAAGATATTGGACCTAAGAAATTGATGTGATAGTTTTAATAGATTCATGGAGGAGGATAAAGGATTGATAGCAATGATGGAGAAGATCTTAAAGGAACAATTGGTAACCCCTTCTAAGACCAATGCCACATGTCTGATGGATGATGAAGAGTTCAATTAAGGGGTCAATACCTTCATCTAGGACATCAAGGAAAACCAAGGCCAGTCTATCAAGGATAATCAAAATGTCTTTGATATCATCATTACATTAGGGAAGTAGATTGTAAAGGCCTAATGCATTCAGGAACTTAAAGCCAAGAGTGATAAAG
This sequence comes from Torreya grandis, assembly GCA_037957365.1. Classification (NCBI taxonomy): domain Eukaryota; kingdom Viridiplantae; phylum Streptophyta; class Pinopsida; order Cupressales; family Taxaceae; genus Torreya; species Torreya grandis. Next base: position 317,320 of record JARHVA010008222.1, read on the forward strand.
AGTTTAACACATTAGTAGGTCAAGAAGAGGATTATTTGATGAATCCCATAGTGGACTTTGAGATAATCAGAGAAAAATATACAAGGTGAAGAACATCCTCAATTAGTAACCCAAGGGACCCACTAATGTAAAATAAAAAAATATTTTTTTGTAATATATGCTAGTCTTTTAGCATATATTAGTCTTTTTATCAAAATTTGTGTAGAAAGCCTTTTGCATTGTAATCTTTGTATTAAGGATAGATGTCCTTATCATACACATGGATATTTTGAAATGATAACTAGTATACCACCTATGTTTCCTATAAATAGGCAAAGGTTACCATTTTTTAAAGAGAGAGACTCTAAGAAATTTGTATACAAGAGAGCATTTAATATAACTAAGGAATTCTAAAAAGATTGTCTGACTAGTTTGTTGAAAGCCAATGTTTTCTCTCATTTGCATGTTATTGTCTTAAATTTGAATGGTTATCTACATTTTGAGATACATTTCTATCATAGGGCTATTGATTTGTGCTAATTCTAGATTAACTAAAAATATCTTAGGTATAATTCATTTTATTTGCTCTACATTTGGATGTGCATATGCTATTCAGGTTATAGTAGCAAAATTTTAAAGTAAAATTGGTTATTAATTAAGGTTTATATATCTCCTTTGAATTTTTCCTGGTTTGTGATCCAATCTAAGTTTATACTATTTTACACCACAAATTGGTTCTTATATGATCAAAGTAATTAGAACTTTGTCATAATATTTGAGAGGGGAGCTTTCAATCACATTCTCTTTTCTGCTTTACCCTTCTTTTTTCTATTTTCTTTATCAAAGTTTGCCTACTTTGAATATCATTATTAATATCCATTTAGATTAACTTGTAGGCTATAAATATCATAAATATCTAGACCATGGTGACTTCCAACCACAAAATTAAATAAATATTATGGATAGTTCTCATACTCTACTTCTATTCCACCACATACATCATATAATTATCACAAACTACAACTCATGCCTTGGATTCTTTGAATCCTAAAATGAGAAGTGTTCATCAACACTGAAGAGCACCTGTGAGGTTATTAGAAGCATCAATAGGACCTTGGCCTCATGCCTAGTTTAGGGTTTTTACATGAGTGATTCTAGTGAGATTTTTGGTAGTGGCACAAATACATCCTTAGCTATGAAGGTAGGAGTAGGTTATTATTGTAAAAATTTAATCCTTCATTACAACTGCTCCATTTCTTCTCGCATGATGTAGATGATGATAGATGTAGGGCATGGTGGGAGGTCAATCCATAATTTTCAAGGAACCTATTTATGCACTTGGACCATGCACATAACCTTCTAGAATAAAATTTCCTTTTCCTCCTCTCTATCATATAAGTCTTTGACCATGTTTACAATCATTACTTGGTATACTTCTTATTCATCTATGCCCATCTATGGAAGGTTACATGAAAAACTTTGGGATCATTTAACTAGGTCACTATGCTCCATGTCTTACACTTCAGTGGAGGATATGTAGATTTATGGTTGATGAAAAACTTGTGCTTTCCCTTTATGGCTATAAATTGGTGGCTTGTTCTAGTTGTTCCATTGTAGGGATGGATATGGTAGGTGGTATGGCCTATAGTGGTGTCACATGCTTGGATGTGAAGGCTATTTTTATGATGACTTCTACCTATGCCATGTCCATAGTGATGAAGAATGGAATAGGTGTAAATGGAGACTTCGATATCTCTTAGATGTGTATGAAGACACCTTTGGGAGACAAGGTGATAAAGCGTATTGACCTAAATACTACATGATATTTGGTAGTTCCCAAGGATGTGTAGCAATTTATTTTAGACACTCTTCCCACCTTGCTTTAAATTTTCCCTCATATTCTAAGGTTCCATGCTTAGGTGTCCATATGAGGTTGAGGAATTGTTGCATTGGCCAATAATCTATGTTAGAGTGCAATTATTCCTTTGGGGAATTCAATTGCATGAAGCACAACAAGAATATAAAGAATTGATACTAGAATTATTGATTTGGAGATGTGTGGAACTTATCAATATTTGTGAGCATCTCCTAAAGAAAGTAATATATTTATTTGAATCACTCATTCTAGTGTATCATGTGATGGCTGATGTCTTTAGAATTTATTTTATAGACTTAGCCATCTACCAAAACCTCATTGTGATGCATTAAATGAGGATGTGCACTAGATCATCATGGATTTATTCAATTGGGATATATATTGATCCTTAAATAGATAAATCATGGACCTCCTAGATAATAGGTAGTGTTTTCATCTTATATGGATAAAAGGAGTCTCCTCACATAGGCATGCCCAAAGCTTGAGCCATGGATTTTGTGTTAATAACAATGGTGATGTCCAAGACAAGGTAGATATTTACATCATTTTATAGGCCAAGAATAACTTTTACAATCTCCCATAGGTTTCCAAAAGTAGAAATTCAAAGAAGGCACTTGACATTTGTATTATGGAGGTGGTGGGGGAATATGAGAGTGAGTGGTTACATAACATCAATAGGGCCTGGACAAAACAAATTTTACTATGCTACTCAAAGGAATTAAAAGGGATATGAATCATTTAATTTGGTCTTCCTGAGAGCCATATTGATTCCAATTAATTATTTTTATGTAATGATTAGTCCCTTAATGAGTCATGAAGTATCCATATTTACTAAACATATGAAATTATAATGCTAATAGCTCTCTATGAAATAAATCTATCTTTGCTCTTTGAATTTTTAGGTCATAAAAAAATGTGAAATAATGAAATGCTAACTTAGTTTGTGAGCTTGGACTTTATAAAAATTTCACCTATTGGTTTCCACACAAATGCCCTTGCTTAGCTATCCATTCGACATGAATGTAATGGTTGATGTGGAAAATCTTATTTGATCTAGTAATTAAGATAGTTAGTCATTATCATATGTGTGGAAATACACCATTATGCTCTTTGTTATCTTTACAAGAGTAAAAATAGATGATGTTTAAGGGCAACTATTTTTTTAAATATTAAGTGAATTGAACCTTGGATTTAGCATTAACTTCTAGGGGATGACCATTATATGGTAAATATCTTTTTTATGTGACTTATCCATACCTTTCTTAAAATTTATTTCTTTCATTTGCTCCTATTGACATCCATGATGGCGCACGTGAATTATCCTATGCATGATTGGTGCACACTATACTTGGTATCTTGGTTCTTGAATGGTAGTGAAGACATCATCTACAAACACACACAAATAGAAAAGGAAACACAAAAAATATGTGTAAATGAGAAATACTAATTTTATTAGTAATATTTAGAACCTACTCACTTAGTATAAGGAGATCATTTATAACTATTGGTGATAGAGATTAATATTATAGTGATTCACCTACCATAGTAAAATGGTTCCATGAATATCTCTCAAAACAATGGTTCTTTGATGTAATATTTCATGTATAACATAAGGCCCTTTCCATTGAATCTTTAATTTACTTGAAAATGATCTAAAATGACTATCATATAATAAAATTGGTTGATATTTATGAGATTCCTTGCAGCATAAATTCTTATCATACCATGATTTTTGTCTCTGATTGTCAACTTATTGCATCTAAGATGCTCTACATCTATACTCATCCATCCTATTTAGTTTAATAAGTATGTTAGTGAGAGACTCACAATCCCCTAGTCTCATGACCATTGCAATGCACACACTAGGTACCAAATATTCCATTAGCATAACTACTTCAAGCCCATAGACCAACTAGAAAGGATTAAAACGTATGGCTCTCTTATAGTGCATGTAATATGACCACAAAATCACAAAAATATGATCTTCCCAATCATCACTCTTGACATTATAGATCATTGTCAACATTTTACCCAATACTTTATTGGAAGCTTTATCTTGGCCACTAGCTTGTGGATGGTACGTAGTAATTTTATGATGAGATATCCTGAATTCTTTAGTAAGGGCCATGATGGTGTTGTTTATGAAGTGCATCCATTGATCACTAATGATCTTGATGGGGAACTCAAACATTGTAATAATATTCTCATAGAGAAATTTTTATGCATACTTTGCACCATAGATGGGTGTCATAGTATATTTAACCCATTTGATAAAGTAATTAGTAATAATGATAATATATATTGATTTATTGCACTTAATTGGTGGATTAATAGGTTTGACAAAGTCAATGCCCCATTATTAAAAGTATTGTTTAGATAACAAAGTCTACAAAGGCATTTCATCTCTTTGTAGTGGTTTACCCATGCATTGACATACATTGCAATTTTTCAATACTTTATGTGTATCCTAGAAAATATTTGGCCATTGTAACCCACTCTATAACAACTTCTCTAGCAAGATGTCCTCCTACTATTCCTTGGTTTGCCTTCTATAAGATTTGTGTTCATTCATGTTCTATAACTACCTTACATAGTACTTTATCGTTCCTCAAATAATACAAAATCACATTACTGATGGTGTATATCAAAGCTATGGTGACAAACTACTTCTTGTCTCATTCTTGGTAGTGCAAAGGGAATACTCCTTATTCTATAAAGTTGATGATTGTTTCAAAAAAATTAATAATCATAGAAATGAAAAATAGATGAGAATTAAGAGAGTATTCGTGTAATTATTCTAGTTCCTCGCCATTGGGAATGTAAATGAGATGATCCAAATCCATGTTTTCTCTACCTAGCTTAACATTAATGCAAAATTGGAGTTCCTAAAATAACATCAACCATCTAGAAATGCATCCTCCTAGGATTGGATTATTGACAAGGTAGGACATATCTTGATGATCCATGAAAAATTCAAATTGTTTCACAAGAAGATAATGTAAATTTTTTTGTAGTGATAACACTATAACCAGTGCTTCTCTTTTAGTTGTCATGTAGTTAATTTCTATGTTAGATAATTTATAGCTTGCAAAAATTTTGGTATGGTCAAGTTCAACATCTCCTAGATGCACAAGTATAACACCAAATATGATACCTGAAGCATAAAAGTGCATGTGAGATGGCTTTATCCAATCTTGAAAGACAAGGATAGGCACAATGACCAATCTCTACTTGAGTTTGATAAAGTCTACTTGGAACTCTGAAGTCTAGACAAAATTCACACTTTTGTGCAATAAGTATTCCAATGGAGATGAAATGGCTAAATATCCTTTGATAACCTTGAGATATTACCTTTTATGGCCAAGAAAATATCACACTTTTGTGGAGTTGACTAGGGGAGGCATACTTAGAATGATTACAATTCTGGCTTGGTCTACCAAAATACCTTCACTGTAGACTACATGATCTAGTAGAACACCAAAAGGTGTAAAAAATAAATATTAATTCTTAATAAAAAACAAAAAATAGAGCTTGATAGTGTTATAACATGAGTCCTAGTTTATACAAATTTTCTTTAAATAAAGAAAAAAATTCCCAATCATTGATATTGATTTCTAGAAAGTCATGAATGAAATCTTTGAATGCAATCACCACTTCATACAAAAAAAAACCATAGGTGAATTATTAAGGAAAAAAGGAAATACCTTATACAAAAAGGATCCCCATTTCATGTAAAAAATCATTTTATCTTTGTCTTCTTATACAATGGGTATTTTATGGTAGCCACTGAAGCCATCTAGAAAGAGTAAACTTCATGGCCCATGACAGATTCCAAAACTTCATCTGTGAATGGAATTGGGAATGGATCATTGAAAAATGCATTATTTAGAGTGATATAATCCCCACATACTCTGATTTACCTTATTTTCTTAGGCTACACTATCATGGGGCTAACCTAGTATGCCCTTTCTATAGGATAGATTATACTTGGATCTTGCATTCTATCGAGTTCAGCCTTCACTTTTACCTTCATGTTAAGATTTTATTTGTATGGTCATTTCTTTATAGGTCATGCACACTCATTGAGTTTGATATGTATTTATTCTAGAGATTTATCAACTCCTCTAACCTCTAAAAATATAGTGGGAACGACATATTTATAATCTTGTAGGATTTCTATAGCTTTAGAAACTTTAGCTTTTATCCAGTAATCACATATATGTGTCAATTTGAGAACCTCCTCAGTTATGATGTTTGATACATGATTTTTAATGGTCTACTAATAAATATTATTATTTTACTCATCAATATATTCTTGTATCATTAATTTACCTTCTTATTCTAGAATTTATATGCTATGCATCTTGTTTTATTTAGTAGATTCTACACCAAAGTCCTTGATTAGTTTTACTAGCCATTTAGGTTCAAATAATTTAGTCAAATAAATATCACCATTAGAATCAAAATCTTAAATGTCCTCTTCTGCATCTTGTATTTAGTGGCATAGATATGTAAGAGATTGTTAATCTTTCTTGGTAGCTTTATATCTTTGTAATGTCATATTGAGATCAAAATTTGTATTCTTCATGTGTATTGGATTATATCATGGTGCTTAAATATTATACACACCCATGAGATTAGAAATGATTGATTTTTAGTAGTGCATTTTAAACTAGAGGGTTTTCATCTTTAATAACAAATGTCTATATGAATTTACTCTGTATTTTTTCCCAATTCTTTATCTCCCTCCTACGATATTGATGCATATAACATGTTGATGGTAAAGGAACAAGTGTGTAATATAAAATGTGAACCTAGTACTTTAGTTCCACATGTTCCTCAGTCCAAACTTCAACACATTTGTGAATATGAATTTTAGGACACTCACCTTCTTGGAAGAAAGGATAATTATTTCTAATGACATGTAATAGTTGGATTTGGCTAATCATTAGTTGATCATTTTTATAGATTACCCACCATGTCACTATAACTCCATTCAAAACATTAAACTACTAGCTAGTGGTAGGTGCATGAAATTGTAGGAACATAGCAAATTGATTGATACTCTCCATTGTATATTACACATGAAGTTATTTTTCATGTGCAAATACCATTCTCATAGGTCACAGTTCATGATCACCATGGACCATTTTAAGTAGGTATGTGTCTAAGTCTCCACTTATAGATGAATTTATCTACCAAGGTAAAGTGACTTCTCTAGTCAGCTCTATATAATCCTTCATATAATCATCTTATTGATAGAGAAAGTAAACTTTTGAATGAGTAAGGGATCAAGAAAACATGGATGCATAATCTTCTATGATAAATTGGGTTGGCAATGGCTGAGTAACTACTATTTTAGGCCTTTATTTTTTAGATGTCTTCAGTTATTAAGTGAGTAAATATTATACCTAAGGTTTAATATGATCATAGAAAAAAGTTTCACTCAGATGCACATAGAGATTTTGGGTTCTCTTTAGAGTTTACCCTCATCTAGCTAGTTTCTTTTACAACATATGGAGAATATGGTTTAGCTAAATTGATGTAAGGTTTGTGCACTCTATTTATAGAAATAATGAAAACCTTATCTCCTTAGTGTGCCTCTAATAGATTTTACACATTTTTGATATTTATCTAACCATCATATACCCATTTCTTACTAATCAATAAAGGGTAATGTGTTATAACTATTTTTATATTGATGACTTTAAAGTCATATCATAGGGTTAGTTTTGAAAATTTGATCTCAATGTATTCTAATCTACCAATGGGCTAAACTCTTCCATAGATGGCTAAGCTCAGAGTTACTGAGCTATAACTTACAATTGGTCATCTAATAACCTCCCATATGGACCTAGTAATCATGTTGACTGTATTACTAAAATCAAAGATAGCACTTGTAATTTCATAGCCTATAACCTCAATTTATATTCATACATATACATCCCATGGCTTCTTTGTTTTGACGTACCAAATGAGATTTTTTGTCTTTTATTGCCCTCACTACACATACTCTAGTAGGTTATGTAGAAATTTTATGATGTTATGAGAGATGTATTCATTTCATAATATAATTAAATGTATTAGTGTATCTATTAGCACAATGACAACTCCATCTTGATGCATAATGTACATGATCTATATATACATTTTAGCATCTATTAATATAGCATCTCCTTCAATAGTGTCTTAATGTTGAATAGTTTTCAACATCTGCACAACTTCATACATGAGCCCCTTTTATATAGCTAGATCCATGCATTTATCCTATTTTGATTTTTAGATTCGTTAATCCTAGGGCATTTCAAGAAGAGTAAACCCTCTTTCTACATGTCTATGTTGTGTAATAGCATTCTGAAAGGCATCTTCCTTAGGCTATGCATTCACTATATATCAAATTCCTAATGGCCTTATCCTTTATTTGATTTTTGAATATAGGATAGTCTTCTATCTTGTGATGGTCATATATTCTAAATAATGCACAATAATACTATCTTTGAGGACTTAAAGGGCAAGTATGTTGCACATGATTATTCTCTCCACATAGATACCAATACAAAGGAGATCATTGATAGTTATTTCCTCTGCTACCTTGCTAATCTCCTCTATAGATACTCCTAGATCCTCCTTTATTTGATTTATAACCTCCTCTATAACCTCTTTATTACTATGTTGTGTTTTAATGTTGATGATATTAGATATTATCTCCAATTTCAAATTGTTACTACATAATTAGTGAAGTCCAACTCATTTGTTACTGCTATGTCATTATTAGGCTCCAAGGTGTTACATACTGGTATGATGGTGATGATGGTGTCCAAATTGGTAAAGGAGGGGTCCAACCATCTCAAATTTGAGGTTAGTATTTTGGTGAACTAGGAATCCACTATAGACCTACTTGGGTCACACAACCTTTATCAACCTTTGGGACTAGAATCATTTGCTTCACCAAGGAGACTTGATATGTAGTGACAGTGAATTCATTTTTGGTGATGTCTTATTTAAGATCCTATGAATCCCTACAATTTTTTCCATCATGATTTTCTGACTTACATAAATTAAAATATAAATTCTATAGATTCTTGACATAATGTTACAAGAGATGAAACTACATTGTTTCATGCCCTACTACTTGACAAATTTCATAAAACTCTATCTTTATCTTAGGACAATCATTCCTGTGATGTCCTTCTTTTCCAAAATCCATACACCAAAGATTTAACTTAGGTTTATCTGGCTTATGGTATTTCTCCATATTTTTTTATAAAATCCTTCAATGTATTTTCAATCTTAGAATTTATTATATGAGCTTCCCTATAGTCTTCAATTTCTCTACTCATAGGGAAACAACTCTAGAATCTATTTTAGTAGCATATTGAGTCTTCACAATGGCAAATATGATTTTAGAAAATTTTTCCTTTGACAAACCATGCAACATTATATTTTTCTATTAAGGCACATTCCACCTTATCCATATCATCATATAAATTATGATCATAGTTATAGATTGATTCTCTTGACTTCTACTTTATCTCCTTCAAGTCTTGAATAGTCTAAGTTGTACATTTCTTTATCTTGAACTCTATGATGAGCCATTACTTGACCTATTGTAGACTTGATTGTTAATTTTTTTTGTAGTATATAAACTCAAGTGTTCTTCTAGTTAGATCCATTATTAACTTACACTTTTTGATAGCTTCATCAGTAATACCCTTATCTTGTCATCTCATTTCATAGGTTAACAAGTATTATTCAAGGTTTATAGACCTATCATATGTTTCCATATTTATAAATCCTCTTACATGAACCATTATTTAAATTTTTATTACATGTATTGGATACATAGTTTTTACAAGAGGAGGTTGCATTCTAGGTGATCCTACTTATGTACTATGAATATTTATCTATGTACTAGAAGAGTCAACTTGGGCTCTCTATTTTTTGTGTTTCATTCTTTTCTTTGCTTGGTTTAAATAAGCCTTATGGCCTTTAAAGCCTTTCATATTGATGTTATTTCAATTTTAGTACCCTAATTATTCTCTTGTTCTAAAAATGGACCTTCCCAACTACTATCTTCCTATCCATCTAGTTGAAATCTTTTACTAGAATATAAGAAATTGGGCTACAAAAACGTGTGATCTTTTGGTGAAATGATTCTTTCCTATGAATTATTCTTATTCTATACTTAGACCTATGATTAATCTATGATTGTTTTTTACTTATTTGATAAATTATTCATGTCCTTATTTTGATAATACTCATTCTTATAGCTATGCACTACATCTATCATCTAACTGCTCTACTTCTATACTATTCTTGCCTTCTTCAAACCTCTCTTCTTCATCATTTATTTCTATCTACTAGCATTCATCATCCTATTTATTCATCCTTTGTTTTTATTCTTTTTCATCTCACTATTCCTTGCTTATTACTCTTTCATCACCTATTTTACTACTAATCTAACCTCTACTCATAGCTACCTAGGTATTCTTTTATTTATTCCACCTATTCTGTTATTGTAGCTCACATTTTGAATCTAGAGTTTTCTTTTGGATCTTCTTCCATCATGTATCCATTATATATTTAGGTTCAATAGTTATCTACTCATATAATAATCATTCATTTTCATGTCATAAACACCTCCATATGCCCTTAATGACTACTCCATATCAGTTGGAGTAGCCACCATGGCCTTGTCCACAATGAAAATTTTCACAAGGATAGGTAGTCACTGAAAAAATTTCCCTCTAATTCATATGATAAAAAACTACTACATAACTTTGAAATATATGTATACTTCTACCATAAACTCAATTATGTATCCATCTATAATGGTAACAACCCAATAATCTACTGATCTTGTCTAGTCGGTTTTTAATTTTTGCATCTAGTTTATCTTTTCTTTAGTTTAGATGATTCTTTCTTCCATTCTTGGGTTAAAACAATAGTATTACAATAATTATAACCATTTAGATATAAATTATGGAAAATCACACCAAAATATTTTGTAAATCTCTCCATAGATATGTTCTTGAATGATTTCTTGTATGATAAGACCATTCCTTTCTTATTCTTCTTTTGCAAAATTACATAGTCTTTGGTCTAACCATGTCTCAATTTCTCTTTGTCTTGGTAACCATATTAGTATAGTTTATTCTATAAGGAGTCTTTCCATGCTCATCACACCATTGTTATCAAATCTTCATGAAGAATTAGAACATGCTAAGGATGAGGATAGCTAGGTTATATTTTAGTGTACATGATAGTGTATTGTATTTGTACAAAAGATTGGATAATAGAAACATAATAAGGATGAAATTTTGTGTGTTAAGTAGGAAGTAATAAAAACCAATAATTTATTAACATGAACATAGTATTTATATTAAATTATACAAAAGGTAAGAAAACATTATACATGAGAACACATGCAAGGAACAAAGTAAGAAACCACATAGGTAACCATAACCAAATAGTCTCTATTGATCTCTTCAAAAGTGAAAATACATTATTATTAAAAACATAAGTATATTATTCTCATACTTGGAATAAATATTTGAGTTTTTTCATATTATAACATACTACAAGTCATGTAAATAGGACAAAAGAGAACATATATAACAAATCAAGTACATAATCATGAATATCAGATAAATATCTTATGTAGCTTTACTATCCAATTCATTCTCCTAAAAATAAACAAAACAATATTTTATATTATTTCCTTAGGTCTTAAAGGACCATCTCATGTAATTTTTAGTTTTTGGCTCACACGTGTGGTCTCATAGAACCAATAAACCTCCAAATTGACATAGTATGTAGTCTACGGGTAGGTACATGTATATAACATTGTTGGTACATATTGAAAACCTCCATCTTACCTAGGGTAGAAGGAAAAATTAATAATAGGTGATATAAGGTTAAATATAAAAATTAATAAAAATATAGGTGGTCACCCCATCTAGATAGCAAAAGTATATCAGACATCAGACTTGAGGACAAACATGCTTTCATAAGCATGGAACCTAAGCTTGAGAATGGGAATGGTATGTAAGGGAATAAATATTGGTAATGGATATATAAGGGTGTATTTAACCTTTATAAATTAAATTTAAATAATATTACCATTAGAATCAAAAAAAAAAATGATAAATCCCTATTCAAAACTCTCATGCTTAACCACTTAGTCAACAGGTAACCTGCAATTAGTCTATGCAAAATAATTATTTGAGGCCTTTATAGGGATGACCAAGCATTTAAAATTAATAAAAATTGTCATTATGAGTGGTAAATGGCTTAAATAATTTAATTTAGGTTATAAAAAAATCAAGTATACCCATTTTTTTTTATCATAGACCTATCCCTATATATGATAGTTAAATTCTAGGGCTAAAGAGTGAATCCATGCCTTGAAAGATTTACAGACAATTTGGAGTCCATAAATGATTTTTAAGCACTTATAGTGGATGGTAAAGATCCCCATACATCCTTTAAAATAGGAAACACCCTAAGTTATATCAGATACAATTGATAAGAGCATAATATAGATAGGCCTTGAGCCTAATCTTGAAACCTACTGCTATCTTAGAGAGACCTAGGTCCTTATAACAAGTTTGATGGCCATGAAATATGTGTAATTATATATAAAGCCCCAATGATATGATTTTTAGTCAAGGTAAATGAAGAAAAGGTATGAATGATTTTAAAACCCTACTCGAGCTATTCAATCCCAATAATGCCAACTCAAAGCTCAACTTCAAGTGTTCACACACTTCATCACTGAAGCACTTAGGACCATATATTTTGGGGAATTATAAATCCTCTTATGGACTAAATATCCATGAAATAATGTTATAATTTTAGGGCTAATCTTTATGAATGATCTTTAAGAAAATAACCTATCAAAACGGGCTAGTAGACAACCTAAATACCATCTTCCAAAGCTCCTCTCTCTACACACCCTCTACATGGGACCCCAATATATTCATGTAAGATTAAGAGATTAATGGACTACATTTTAATGCCAAATATTCCTACCTTAGATGTTCATATGCTATGAACCATCATTAAGATGGTGGACATATCAAACCCTGACTAAAACCCAAAAATGACCTAATGGTGAATTATTACTCCAAAACACATCTTGATGAGGTTTTTTAACTTTAAATTATTTTTAAGGTCTCCTCAATTATTTTTAGAATCACAATGATCTACTAGTTGGCACATATAGGGGTTAAATTATATATAAAAGGACTAAGAAGACTAGTTTGAGCCCAAAATCAAGGATATGAAAAGTGTTTGGGTACATCATGGAGATAAGGAGGGAGGATAGGTCATAAAGCTTCAAAATTGCCCTATATTAGTCATACATAGGGACTTACATGACTAGTTCTATTGTAGGTAGGTATAAGTGTTAAGAGTGATGGTTGTGTCAATTTGAAGGAAGCCAAATGTCCTAATAAATCCAATGCTAAATTTCCATTAGATATTTGAGGTGATATTCAAGATGAAAAAAAATTTAATTACCTCAAAAATCCTAGGTAAATATATGATTCAATAATTATGAGTTGCACACAAACTGGACTAACACCTTCATTAGATCAGTGTCACAAAAGGGTGGACCAGAGAGAATTGTGGGAAGCAAGGATGCTTTAGATATTATTATAAGGGATTAACATAATTTTTAAGGATGTATTGGTTACTTTTATATCTATTATATTCCTAGAGTTACTAATTCTATCCTATAAATAACTAAAAACTACTCATGAAGCATGTTTACCACATAAGGAGCATATTCAAATGCTCACAACTATATAAATGTTTTTCATGGAGATACGAAACTTTAGGGGAGTTTTTATGACTCTATGTGTATCATATGTGTTCTTAGTGTTTAATAACACTTCTCATTTTATAATTCTAAGAATTTAGGGCATGAGTAGCAGGTTTTGATAATTTGATTACCTATGGTGAAATAGAAGCATAAAAATTTTAACTATTTCACAAATTTATATTACTTGATGGTTGGGATCCACCATGGTCCTTATGAATATTTAAATAAATATATTAATATTAGTGGTTTATGATCAAAGTTACAATCTAAAAGATAATCTATATGGATATTTACAATAAGAACTAAACTAGAGTGATCTAGTTAAAAAGAAGCAAAAGGAAAGGGTAGGGTAGAAAAGAAGTGTGTGATTGCTGGTATTTGTGTCAAACATCATGACAAGGCTTAAATTTCAACCAAATATGCATTTAAGTAGTATACAATACAAAATATCATAATCTTAAATTTTAGCATATACCAAACAAACTTCTAAGAATAAAATGAAAGCATATAAGTAAAAATTGGATTTACTTTAAATATTTGTTACCATATTCAAATAACATTAACACATTTGAATACAAAACAAATGAAATGAAGAAAATTCAAGATCCTTCAACTAATCTAGCATAAGTAAAAATTAACAACCTTGTATCAAATATGCAAGTTTAAAATTCAAAAAAGTTATTCAAATTAAAGATTTAAAACCAATAATTGAGAGAAAAGCGACATTAACAATTGACACAACAAATTTGGACAATATTTAAAGAATTCCTTGATTATATTAATTTCTCAAAGTATACTATTTTTTCTCAAAATTCTCTCCCCTTAAAAAATGATAGTACAACCTTTTAATGAAGGACAAGGTAGTATAACGGTCAGTTATAAGATAAAAATGTACAAAGATAAGGATAACTATCCTTTACAATTCTAGAATACATTTGATTTTCCAAATGGACTGACCTAGAGGAAAATACACTTAAAAACTAGCATATGACTTTACAAAAGGATATTCCTCTATCAAAATGTTACAAAGTTTACAAAATGGAATATTATTTAGCTGGTTGGTGGGCCCTATGCTTGAAAACTCACTTGTTGATGTTGGAGGATGTTCATGGTCTTTTGGTATAGCTCATTGACTAGCTCCAAATCCATAGCCAGTTCTAGGAGACACACTTCCTCTTTCTCAGCTAGCTCATTCAATTCCATATCATTTTTGGCCATGAAGTCCTTGATGCTATTAGCCTCAATTATCCTTTCTATTGCATTACAGATCATGCCCAAGATCCTACTATTATCTACCCCAGATTGGCCTTGACCTTTACTTCTTATTCCTTGTGTCACCAAATTATACCTATGTTTGAATTCATCATCTTTCATGGTGCATAGGAAAGTGGGATACATAAGGTCAGTGAGCATTATCCTAAGGAGCTATTCAATCCTTTCTATTAGCTCCTCCTCATACTTTAGGAGTCTCTCTAGATCCTTGGACTAAGCATTCAAATTTTGGACTTTGTCAATAACTATTCCTAGAATTACATTAAAATGTCCCAAACTAATTGTTTTAAACCCAAGAATCTATCTTCCAACCTATATGTTGATTAGCCCTATTATTTTATCCTCTAAAAATTTCCGTTGGGATATTAGACTCTTAGACATTGTATTTTTCTATGCCAATGCACTTTACCTTAGTTTCATTGATTTCAAGGCATCAAACATGTCATATAAGGATTCATCAAGAATTTTAACCATTACCTCTGGGACTAATAACACTTCTTGGGTCTCTATATTTTCCTTTTCCTTCTCCAAATCATATATCTTTTGCTTCATACCTCTGATGCCTACTTTGACCTAAGCTAAATGAGCCTCAGCTAGGATTTCTATATCTTCCTCATGGATGGGAAGTTCACCAGGATATTGTCCCCTAGTTGGAGTTAATCTTATAAATGGCTCAACCTTTTGAAAGGTGAATTCTTCAATCCCCACCATGGCCTTTCTAGTTTTCACTCTTTCCAAGCCTACTATCTCAAGATTAAATAGTATAGTGGTAGTTGGTTCTGTGTACTTTAGAGGTTTAGGAGCCTCCATTTGGGTGTTACTTGAGGCTATTTAAGTCTCTATCTACTTATTATCTAACCCTGTAGTGTCCATTATTCTTATCTCTTCTTCCTCCATCAAATACCTTATCCATGGCTTGATATCATCATGTACATCAATATTGATAGTTTGGGTCAAGGCCCATGAGTGGGATAAGGAGGGGATCTTCTAAATTTTCCCATAGATGAACTAATTATGGATTATTGGTCTATAAATGGGGTATTCATCACTGAATAAGTTAATTTTAATCATAGAGTGAGTCAAAGTCAACTTGGGCTTCTTTTGCCCAATTGGGACTATTGCCAATTCTACCTTTGTCTTCCTCAATGGTGTCATTGGGATTAGATCCAAGACAAGATATTTCCCTTTTTATTTCTTAGCTTCATATATTTGGGCTTGTACTTTTTCAGCATGTTCTACCTCTTCATAAAACCCATGTTCCTTAGTAAGGACCTTGAAGGCATCTTTCACTATCTCATCAGGCTTTAGGGCAATCATGTCTAGTTATTCAATGGGGGATGCTAGTCTTTGAGGTAGTGTTAAAGATGAAGGTCCATCACTAGGCCTTTATTATAGCTTTTCCTTACCAAGACCCTATGTAATATGTGCTTTTGTCTAGTGCCATTACATTTGTGGTTTCTCTTTAGGGGTCCTTGAAGGACCAAGTAGCAAATGGTACTACAAGGGCCCCATTTTCCATATATCTTTAAAGGGTTTTTGATCACTAGCTAATATATGCTCAAGACTAATGTTATGTCCTTTAATCCTAGCCAATATTTATTATAAATTATTTACTTTAATGTATAAGGTGTCATGGAAACTAAGTTAGTGCTCATATACTAGCTTGGGCAATTGCTTAGATTTCAAATGTTTGGAGACCATGCTATTAGGTTCCCACTGCTTTAGTTCATCAAGCTACAAGTTTAAATATTCCCTATTCA
This sequence comes from Torreya grandis, assembly GCA_037957365.1. Classification (NCBI taxonomy): domain Eukaryota; kingdom Viridiplantae; phylum Streptophyta; class Pinopsida; order Cupressales; family Taxaceae; genus Torreya; species Torreya grandis. Next base: position 334,034 of record JARHVA010008222.1, read on the forward strand.
TAGATACAATACTCACCTAATCCCAATTTTGTATCATAACTATACCAATGGTCATAAGAAAGGGATGAAGGAGGCCTTTCCTCTATTCCCTGCACACTCTATCCAAACCATGAAGAAGTTGGTGTGCAATTTATTGATCTACAATTTTGATGGGAACATAGATGGGAAAATTATAAGGTTGAATCAAAATCCCTTAAGTTTTGATCATTATATAATCTAGATACAACCAGATGTCTCCCATTAGCTTTACATATTTCTTGATTAGAAGGCTAATACTAGGCATAGGGATCCCCATAATGGCTTCTACTAAATTAGGATAAACATAATCATAAATGAAATACATGTTGTGTCTATATTTGAAAATGTGTAGTTTAGAATAATGGTGGGAGAGTGTGAATCTACCCTTAGGTGACCAATTTTTGATATAAGGGATCTTGGTAGAGGCTAGCAAGGCATCCAACATATAAGACATCATGAAGGATTATGTACTAGTCTTCTTCTTGATGGCCATGAATTGGCATTCTAGATAAATGTTGATCATCTCTCCAATTAGGGGTGTGAGCTCTTTCTCCATCATGAAATAGATGTAGGACACCCAATCCTTACTAACATAAGTGATTGAAGGGGATCTAGATATTATATTTAACATAGTCATAATTACCCTAACCCCCTCCATAAATTAGGAAACTAGGATATTGCCAGTAGGGTCTCGAATCAGATGGTTACCTTGGAGCAACCATGGCCTAAGGATGGTGTCTAAGTCATTCTTGCCAGTCCATTCCTTGATGGTGGGTAAGTCTAATTAGGGTTTCTAAAGTTTTTAGTAACTTTTGAAGGAAAATGGGAAAATGTCTACAATTCTCCTAAAGGTCCTTTCATGAATAATCCAAACTTTCTCAATTGTACAGTCCTTAAAAATGGGAGCAAAAATGTCAATGCAAAATAGCCATTTAGAGAAAAACCATGTCATAGTATCTTTTGTTCGTGGTGGTAATCTTTTGTTCCTCCTTTGTGATGGGCTACATCTATTAAATAGTCCAAAAGAGTTTGGACTAGTTCTTATTACCCATGTCCAATGCTACATGATCCAAGTTTATGTCTTTGAAGATCCTCCTTTCATTGTTTGTAGATACATATAACTATATCTCATCCCTTTATTGTTTCCTCTAAGCTCCCATGGCTTCCAAACTTGTAAATTACTTACCATTTTATTGGAAATGGTCTATAGGTTAATTATTTCATACTCAAATTACAATTGGACTCTTTTCAACTTGATTGTGATCAATTCGAGTTCAAATTAAGGTATTTTATGCAAGTTTGGGGCTCTCATGAAGCTTTAATGGTGATGGATTATTTAGACATAGGCACATTCATGCCTCAGATTTGATTTGAACTTTGCCTTTATACATTTGTTTTTTTGAGCACACAAGATCTTCATTTTTGTCATTTTGTTCTTGTGTGGTGCTTATTTGGTATCTATCTAGAAACTTTCATGACATTTTTCATAATTAATTCAAAACACTATCATTATTATTTAAAATTTTCCCTTTATTTTTCACTATCAGATCAGTGTCTAGGGATAAATGTGGGCTATTGATCATGATCTAGGATTTTGCATGTCATTGGACATCTTTGCATCTATCCCCATGGTTGCGCCACTTGGAACCTTCATAGGCTTATAAGCTCTATATTCTATATCAATGATATATTTAATGTTCATCTACCACATGTCAAGCCCATGAGCTCTTGGATCTCTTCTAAATATTCATTGGTGATTTCATGCCATTGGATCATCTGGTCTTGATGAAGTGTGAGTTGTTGGTCCTACAAGATGCATGAACTTTAATCAGTACATGGTCATAAAAAGGAACTTAGGATAAAATATTTTAATCTATGTTTGTTTCATGTCAATAAACATTCCATAGACTTAGGCTAAAATATTTTATGCTAAATTTGAAATCATGATATAAAATGACCCCTTGAATGATATAAAACATGCCCCTTTGTCTAAGTAAAATGTTAAATGATCTTGAATTTGATGGTCTTGTATATGCCAATGGTAGCTTCAAAAAAATCAAATGATATTCATGAGAATGTCAAATTTAAACTCATCAAGTTCTTATATTCCAAAGATCTCAAATTTAATTCACTCTATTCAATCAAGATCCATGATGAAGATAGATCCATTTGTTCAAGATCCAAGTGAGTGCACAACATTGGTTTGAGGTTTTAGTAACATTAAGATTCAAATGTGGGAACACCATGTGGTAGATTTTTAGGGCTCCTAAGCTTTGACCCTATTGACCCTAGGGATGTCCCATGGACCATTGATCTTTATCTAAGTCCCCAAGATGATGACACTTGTCATCCTCATGGGACTCCTTTGGATTTTGACATTTCAACATTATCTTTACTCCATTGGATCCATTTTGGGTGAGTGGCTATGAACCATTGATTTTAATATGTATACTTGTACATGATTGGTCCCATTGGATAATTAAAGTAGAGAAATAAGTTTTAACCTAAGCTCTTGTTGTATTGAAAAATACAATGAGTCCTTATGTAAAAACATAGGCTTAAGCTTATGTTTAATAAAAAGCCCATTTAACCTTGGGTGATCTTGCACCATCCGATATTTGGTCCTACTTAAGTGCAGGTCATTGATCATGATCTTTGTGATGATACAAGATTAGTCTAAAGGGTGAAAAATTTAGGATCTTTGGACTTCCTTTATTCTATCTGATTAGGAGGTGTGATAAACTGAGAGATATTGGATCTACGAAATGCAAAAGCATCTAAGTCAGAACTTAGGATGAAATAAAAAAAAGGCTAAAGCATTAAGACTAAGGTCCCATTCATGTTGATAAAAATGAATGGGGCCTTATAATTAATACTTTAGGTTAAATAGGTAAAAAAGGGGACCATTATAGAAAAATTAAAATGACTCTACCACTATGAAAGTTAGACTTGGTTAGAAATAAAGGAAACAAAAAGGGGAAAATAATGAAAAGGGACCAAACATGATTTTAGGTTAGGGTTTGGTCATGTTGAAAAAAATGACTAAGACTTAACATAAAATTAAGCTTAAGTCAACATTCGAAGTATTCCTACCAAATGCATTCTTTCCAAATGTAAATTTGAACCAAGGGTTTATGTTAGGGTTTTTTGAAGGAGAGCTTTCAGAATATGAATTCAAGTTTGAGTTTTCACAAACCAAAGGCTAGTGAAACCCTAAATAGAGTTAATCTATAAACTCTAAGTATTATCCATCAGTAAGGGATCCATAAAACCTAAAACTTTAAGACATGAGGACTAATTATTAGCAACATTAGGTAAGCTCAAAGTAGAATTGTAGGTAAATAGGCCCCTCTTATCAAAGTGGATGATATTCAAATTGTAATAAAGATATAATCACATCAATTTTTAAATGTTAAGGTTCAAAGTATCTCAAGGGTCCCAATTTTTAAAAAAATGGGGGTATGTTGACCTCAATAAATGGTGACTTCCAATAGATACATAACAATATGTTATAACTTAGAGACTCTGGTCTAGATGAATAACTAGGTCACTTATCCTATTTCATAAGTGTCATTATCAAGATCTATTTATGGTCAAAATAAGCCTTGCACATGTAGGATTTTTATCAAATATAAAAACATAGCCATACTATGTGTGTGCTTTGATTATGCTTACTATTTTCAATGGGATTCAAGGGACAACTTCCAATTTTCATGTCTCTAATCATTAACGTTGACTTGGATCGTGTTTAGATATTCATGAAGAACCATGCTTCTAGTTTAGGGAAGGCTTGAGTATTGATTTACTACCAACTAGGTGTCCATATCCCTGATAGATATGCCTTTGGGTCCTCTCAAGACCTTGATCCAATACTAGCCAGGCATCTATAAACTTGATGAAGATTACCAGAATCACCTATGCTTGAATTTTTTTTGATTTTACATTAAATTCTTATTTTTGTATATTTAGATCTTTTATCCTTTCAAAAAGGTTAGGAACCATAGTATCCAAGTTTAAGGATTTGCTTAAGTGTTTGATCTTTAGAAAATAACTTATGGTTATAACCATTGTCTTAGGAAAGGATGTTTGTTAAGTGAAATCATGATTGTGCCTCAAGAGATTAAGATTTCATCCTACAAGTGTAAATCTTCCCAAAACCAAATTTAGGTGAAGACAATGTTTAAGCTCTCATGGAATAGTTAGCCTCTTCCATTAGTTTTTATTATTTTATTCAAATCATAAAATTAGGCTCACATCTCAAACCCATATTTAGCATATGTATAAGGTTCATACCCACATTATTGAACTTTGGAGTTTCAAGCAAACTAAATAAACTTTGAGTTAAGGTTTGTCTAAAAGGAATTATTGGAAGAAAATAACAAGGAAACAAAATCAAACACATAGTATTAGTAACAAAATAAAAGGCAAAAGAGAAGCAAACAAATATGTACAAAAAAGAAAGAAGAAAGAAAAAATTAAAAGAAACTAACCAGCCTATCTATACTAGTCTAACCATCTTATTTACTTTATCCATAAAGACCTTAGGGGGAGTAATAGTGAAGTAATGCTTGAGGTACTACACATTAGTGGGTAGCATGAACTCTATTCTTTGTAAGTCTTTGATTCTAAAGGTGTTTTCTCCAAGTGTGTCTACAACTTGATAGGGGGCAATCCATAGAGGTGTGAACTTTCCATGCTTGCCCATAGGCTCAAATGCTTTATCCCAAAGAAGAACCAAATATCCTTATTTAAACACATTGTTATTTGACCTCTTGTTAAACCACCTCTTTTTCATGGTCTGATGTCTTCTAAAATTAGAAAAATCCTTTTCTCATGCATCTTCCATCTAGGCAATGTCTGACAGCCTTGAGTTTACAAATTCTTGATCTTCCTCCATGTACTCCAACATAAAATTGTAAGTTGGAAACTTGAGTGTGATGGGTATGATAGTAAGAAGGGAGATGCTTTAAGAGCCTATTTGAGTCTTGTTATATCAACCCAAAGGGTATACTTTAGAATCTTATGTTATGTTCTATGTTTGTCTAAAATAGACTTCTTAATGTCTTTCATCAAGTTTTTGTTTATTGATTCAAACAATCAATGACCTTAAGGGTAATGGTTGGATGAGAACTTGAGGATTATATTGTTGTCATATTCCCATTATATCATCTCTATGGATATGAATGCTGACCCATTATCACATACGAAAGACATTGGAGTCCTAAATCTAGTGCATATGTTTTCTTCTAAGAACTTGATCACTTCTTTTATTATGTATTGTTTAGTGGATGGTGCCTTAGTCCAGCTTGTGAAATAGTCAATAGCTATTAGAACATACTTGTGACCTTTTGATGAATTTGGGTTTATTACCCTTAAAAAATCCATCCCCCACTAGATAAAATGTTTGTCAATCATGACCAACTATAAATGTATTATTGCCTTTGGCTCCTTAGAGTTGAATATATGACATGAATGACATTTTATTACATTATTATGAGAATATTTGAAGATAGTGGGATAATAGTAACCATTCTTGAGAATCTTGTGAGTTATGGTTCTCCCAAATGGATTCCTACTTCCCAACTTCTCATGGAAAGTGCTCATTATTTCAGTGGCTTCTTCTTTGGAGACACACCTTAGGTACACACCTTCAAAGTTTTTTTACTACATGATCCCATTATTGATGAGGTAGTGGGTTGTACTGAGCCTCAAATATCTTCTCTACTCCCTGGTTAGCTCTATAAGACAAGTGCCATTGATTAGTAAATGAATGATGGGATCATACCACTCACTAGCTTTGAAGCTTTGCTGATCAACTTGTATAATAATTAGCTTAGGGATAGTATTAACAATCATTTAGATCAAACCTTGATACCTTACTAGTTTTTTAGTATTTATTTCTATGTTAGACTCATGGAGACTAGACATCTATTTACCTCTTTGTTCTCCAAGTTCACACTATCTTAGCATTAGCTTAGTAGATAGATCTAGTAGAATAACATGCACCTTATTCCTAAAAATGTAGTGCCTAAATTTATTGATAGATTTAACTAATTAAAAGTCTTTCTTATTAATTATGGGATAGTTTAACTCAACATTTTTCAAATTATTACTCATAAAAGCAATTGGATGGTCAGATCCTTCTATTTTCTAAGTCAAAACAATAACAATAATATGATCAGAGGAGAAAGAGTAGAGATAAAATTCTTTTTAAAAGTCATGGCTTATCAATACTAGAGCTTGATTGATTATTCTTTTGATGTCTTCAAATACTTTCATGGATTCCTCATTCCTTGAGACTTTAGCATCCTTATTTAGCATGTCATTTAATGGTTTGAAAATCTCTGTAAAGCCAAAAAGGAACTTTCTCACAAAGTTTATCTTGCCAAAAAATGATTTTAATTCCTTTTTACTAGTGGGAGCCTATATATTGTATACATCTTCCACTCTTTCAAGGTCTATGGAAATTCCATCCTTAGTGATGACATGGCCTGACAATTTGCCTTTAGTAGCACAAAAATGTTATTCTTAGGGTTAAGTGATATTCCATAACTTCTACATCTTTCAAGCACCTAATATAAATGTATGAAATGGACTTCCATATTCTTATAAAAAATAGTTAGATCATCCATGTAAATTATGATACACTCATCAATTAGTCCTTGAAAGACATGATCCATGGTCCTTTGAAAAGTGGCTCCTATGTTTATCAATCCAAAAGTCATTCTCTTAGTGCCACAGTTAGTTTTGAAGGATATCTTCATTCCATCTTCCTTTTCAACTATCACTTGGTTGTATCCTAAAAAACCATCAAGAAAAGACATCATGGCTAAACCTGAAACAATTTGTATTACCTAGTCAAGAGAGGGAAGAGGATAATTATCCTTTTTAGATTCTTTGTTTAAATTTATAAAGTCAATACATAGTCTAATTTCACCATTATTATTTTTGACTAATACCAAATTGGCCACCTAGGTAGAGTGCCTAATGGGCAATACTATTATGGCATCTAACAATCTCTTGATCTCCTTGAAGATCATGGGTTCTAGGATAGGGTTCATAGGCCTTTATTTCTGCCTGAAGGGTTTACAACTTTATTTTAGAGGTATAGTGTGGGTGATGATTCTTGGATCAAATATCTTAAATTCATCATAACACCAAGATATGACATATTTATATTTTATCAATAGCTCTTTGGCTATCTTATTTTTAGTAATAGTGCAAGATTTTCTAATTTTAACTAGTTGAGGTTAATCTTGAGGCCCAAGATCAACATCACTGTAGTCCTTCCCACTTTCTTTGGGAACCTTTAAAGCTTTATCCAGCTTGTCTTGATCAAACAACCTCTCCAAGTAAATCATCCCCTTAAGGATCTTGTTGTCATTTAGCTTAATGACTTTACCATCAAATTTGCCTTCTCTAAATGTATTCTCGTCACCCTCATCAATGATCTAAGCCTTAAATGTTGCTAAACTAGTCATGAAGTTAAACATTTATTGGTCATCATAAAATAATTGAAAATGGTTCATATTATCAAGGATAGAAGGGTAAGGTATGAGTTAAATACTAAATTTGGGTGAATTTTGTCTAGGATGATATTAGCTACAGTAGATGCTAGCTCATCAGTAGCTTTATTTTCTTCCCTAGGGATAGAAACAATGTTGAAGGTATAAAAAGATTCCACTAGATCCCATACTCTAAATTTATACCTCTTGAGGCATGAAAACTTACATTGATACTTGATTCTTACTTTATTGACTACTAGTTCTAAGTTAGCATAGACTAGTAGTTCTTTGAACTTGTTTTTAACAATAAATTACAAGCCTAAAATGAGGGCCTCATACTCAAAAAGGTTATTGGTGCATGGTAATTGAATTATATAAGAAGCATGGTATTTTTTACCAATAGGGTTAGTTAGAACAATGCCTACCCCAAATCTAGTCTTACACTTAGCCCCATCACAATGTAACTTCCATAGCCCAGACACAATATTATAAGCTTTAGAATCATATACTTTGCAGTTTTTAAGGTGAAAACCCCTAAATCTAAATCAATTATGTTGACTCTTTCATTGAGAAAATTATACTTAGTGATCATATGCTTCATCCTTGGCTCCCTTTCAACTTTGATTTGGTTAGGAACTCCCTTTCAAGGTAGCCATAGGTGTGAACAATCTATGGACTTGTATCCATTCAAAGCCTTTGTCCACTCTCTACTTAAAATCAGTCAATATGTATTAGGAATATATACCACTTGGATATATATAAAGTGTTGAACCCTTAGCTTGGATTATAATTTCATGTGGACATTTAATATTTGTATAGTCACCTTGACCCTAGACTTATCTAATTAGGTGATAACCTTATCTGGCTTAATGGGGGTCAAACCAAGTTATTTGCAAACACCTACAGACATAAGATTAGTAGAGGCACCATAATATAGAAAAAAAATATGCAAGTTATTTCCAAACATCTTGACTATAAGTAAGAAATGTGGGGATTGTATTTTATCTTTATACATGGCTACATTTGCATTATCAATATTGGTCACCTTGTTGGATTTCTTAGACAAAGACTCGAATATTAGATCTCTTTTCTCTATGATTTGTGTTAATTCATGCAAGGTGATTTTTGATTTTATTTTTTTCATGTCCTCTAAAATTTTATAATCAGTCTTATTGCAAGAATTGTAAGTATCAACATTAAGTTTAGAAGTAATTCCCTTTGGAGGCTCTGAATTATTGTCTAAAGTGGTATCTAGAGGAGTACCAAAGTTGTTTGAAGGAGTAGAAGTAGTAAAAAGTTACCTATGCTCTCTATTTATTGGACGATATGCCCTCTTCAATAAATTTTGGAAGGAATGAAACTCTTTAGGAATATCATCTAGCTCATTGTCTTCTTGGAAGGGGAAATCAAACATTTCAACCATGAAGATCTGGTCAATAGGTTTAGATCCTAAGGTACCTACACCATTATCTTTGTTTTAAGTGTCTAAATTTTCTTTAAATGCCTTAAAATATTTAATAAGTTCAATTGTATCAATCTCACCATGCTTATAAGTACAATGGACTCTACAATAATTGGGCAAAGGAATATCAATAAGATTAATATCCATAGTATTTTTTTTAGAAGATAGTTCATTATTCTGATTATTGTGGAAACTATCATTATTGAACCTATTATTGGGTTTATTCAGTATTTGAAATGAGAAGTTCCTAAAATAATTTTCCTCAGTATTACCAACTTGATTTTGTTGTTAAAGGAAGTCAGTGCTAAGTTTTTGGACCATTTTTAGAATGGACTCATTCTCATTCTTGGGAGTTTTTAAATTATGGAATTGGTTGTTATTGGTACCTATGGATGGTACCAAAGGTCCTTTGATAAATTATATTAAATATATTTCTATTAGGGTGGTTTAATAACACCAAATTCTAGTTAGGAACATCATGTCTTGAAGGCAATTAATTTGGATTTAGGAGCTAGTTAAGAGCAGACACATTCTTGTTATTATTGGGAAAGACATTCAAGGTATAAATATATGGGTTGACATTAGGAATAGATTAGCACATATAACCTTGATGTTGTATCTGATCATTTATGATCATATCCTCAACATTATCTAAAGGTAGTTTGTTCATTGGACCTACAACTCTCTTGATGAACATTGAGGTCATGGGATCAAGAACATCTTTATAGATTTCCAAGGCTAAAGCTTGATTAGGATTATAAGGGTCAATAGTTATTCTATAAATATTTTGGAACCTAGCATTGAAAGATATTATAGGTTCATTTGCATCCCTTTTCATTGTGGTAAATTACTAGTACAAGACACACAGGTAGATGATCTTACCAAATTGGTCAATGAAGATGTTATTAAACTCATCCTAGGTAGTCATGCAATCATTAGGAAAGTTTAAGAACCATTCATATACAACATATTCAAATTTAAAGGGAAAAACCTACATGTTAAATCCTCATGATTTATATTTAACAATCTTAGTGTAGCCTTAAATGATTTAAAATGTTCCTCTGCTGTCCCAATACCACTGGGACTAAAAGTTGGAAAATATTTTTCAATATTGTGAGGGAGATCATGAATTTCACCATGTAAATTTTTAAGATAACTTCCCAAAAAAGCCATACCTTGAGGAAGGTTGAGTGTAGGAGTGATTTGGAGGGGTAAAGTTGGCAAATATTTTAAATGCATACATCTACCTTTATATCTTTTGGTTTTCTTGTGGAATTCCAACTCAAGTAGAGGTTATCTTGCTTATGAATGTGATATTGTTAAAATTATTAGTAGTTCCAACTTGATAAATTTATATCCTATTTTAAATACAATGTGTCAAACCAACCTTTACAGAAAATAGGACTTAGATTTGCACATTAAGCTAATTTTGCAAAGATATATGTAAAGAACAACAATGGTCATCAAATTTTAACAAAGATAGCTAAAAGATCTGTCTAATTATGTAAATATGGTCTATCTTTGTAATTATAAGCTCAAATGAACCCATATCTATGAAAAATATACCAATCTCTGATCAAAAGAAGTTATTCTAACCTCAAATACTATGAATTTTTAGATCTGAAGCTATCTTTACTAGAATAAAGCATCCAAATTCAAATAAATTTTATCTTTGTTTAAAAGAAGCACAAATATTTGTGAAAGACCATCAAGATTAGTGATCTTTACACTTTTTAGCAAATAATTATTCAAAGGTGCAAATATGACATCAACCTTTGATTAAAACACATTAAAACTAGCAAAGATTCAACAAATTCACATGGTGTCCTCCTTATAACACCAATAGAGCTTGTCCTATTAATGCCTCTATGTGTATCATAGGTTATCTTAGAATTTAATAACACTTCTCACTTTAGAATTCTAGGAATTAATGGCATAAGTAGAAAGTTTTGATAATTTGGTTACTTGTGGTGAAATAGAAGCAGAGCAATTTTGACTGTTCCACAAGTTTATATACTTGGTTGTTGGGAGCCATCATGGTCCTTATGAATCTTGAAATACCTATGTTAATATTAGTGAATTATGATCAAATTTATAAGATAAAATATAATATGTATGGATATTTATAATGAGATCTAAACTAGAGTGATTTGGTCAAAAATAAGCAAAAGGAAAGGGTAGGGCAAAAAAGAAGTGTGTGATTGCTAGTCTTTGTTTTAAACATAGTGACAAGGCTTAAATTTCAACCAATTATGTATTTAAATAGTATACAATAAAAAATAACATAAGCTCAAATTTCACCATACATCAAGAAAACTTCTAAGGATAATATGAAAACATACAAGTAAGAACTAGATTTACTTTAAAGATTTGTTACCATATTCAAATAGCATTTGCACATCTGAATACATAAAAAATGAAATGAATCAAATTCAAGATCCTTCATCTAATCTATCATAAGCACAAATTAACAACCCTATATCAAATATTAAATTTCATAATTCTTTAAGATTTATAACCAAAAATTGAGAGAAAAGCCACATTAACAATTGACATAACAAATTTGGACAATTTTTATAGAATTCCTTGATTGTATTAATTGCTCAAAGTATACCAATTTTGCTCAAAATTCTCTCCCTTTAAAAATTGTAGTACCACCTTTTATAAAAACAAAAGGTAATATACTAGTCAGTTATAAGATACAAATATACAAAGATAAGGACATATTTCCTTCTTTACAATTCTAGAATACATTTACTTTTCCAAATGGACTGACCTAGAGGCAACTATGCTAACAAACTAGCATATGCCTTTATAAAATGATATTGCTCTTTCAAAATGTTATAAAGTTTACAAAATGGAATATTATTTAGCTAGTTGGTGGGCTCTACACCTAAAAAATTACTTTCTACTGCTAGAGGATGTTCATGGCCTTTTGGTGTAGCTCATTGACTAGATCCTAGTCCATATCCAATTTTAGAAGACACTCTTCCTCTTTGTCAGCTAGCTCATTTAATTCTCTATCATTTATGGCCATGGACTCCTTAATTCTCTTAGCCTCAGTTATCATTTATCATACATTAAATATCATGTCTAAGATCTTATTATTGTCTACCCTAGATTGGCCTTGACCTTTACTTCTTATTTATTGTTTCACCAAAGTAGCCATGTGTTTGAATTCATCATATTTCATGATGCCTAAGACAATGGGTTATTCAAGGTCAATGATCATGGTTACAATGAGATATTCAATCCTTTCTATTAGCTCCTCATCATCCTTTAATAGTATCTCTAGATCCTTGGACTAGGCATTCAAATTCTAGAATTTGTCAATAATTATTCCTCGAATTACATTCAAATGTCCCAAACTAATTAGTTTGAACCCAATAATCTATCTTCCAACTTGTATGTTTATTATCCCTATTGTTTATTATCCCTATTATTTTATCCTCTAAAGCTTGTCATTAGGCTATTAGACCCTTAGCCACTATATTATACTATACTAATGTACTTTTACTTAGTTTCATTTATTTAAAGGCATTAAACATGATATAAAAGGATTCATCAAACATTTTAAACATTGCCTCTAAGAATAATATCACTACCTATGTCTCTAAATTTTCCTTTTCCTTCTCCAAATTATATATCATTTACTTCATACCTCTGATGTTTGCTCTGACCTGAGATGAATTAGCCTTATATAGGCTTGTACGTCTACCTCATGGGTGGGAAGTTCACCATGCTACTATCCCCCAACTAGAGTTAAGCCTGTAAATGGCTAAATATTTTGAAAGGTAAATTATTTAGTCCCCACCATGGCCTTTCTAGTTGTCACTCTTTCTAAGCCAATTGTCTCAGGATTAAATTATAAAGTGGTAGCTGGTTCTATGTACTTTGGAGGTTTAAGATCCTCCATCTTGGTATTGTTTAAGGCTCCTAAAGTCCCTACTTGCTTGTTATTTAACCCTATAGTGGCCACTATTCTTTTATCTTCTTACTCCTTCATCAAAGATCTTATCCATGGCTTTATATCATCATGTAAATCAATATTTATAGTTTGGGTCAAGGCCCATAATTGGGATAAGGAGGGGATCTTTTGCATTTTCCCATAGATGAACCAATTATCTACATTTTACCATAGATGAACTAATTAGGGATGGTTATTCCATGAATGGGATATTAATCACTAAATAAATTGATTTCACTTGTAGGGTGAGTGAGATTAAACTTGGGTATATTTTGCCCAACTGGGACTATTGCCAATTCTACCTTTCTCTTCCTTAATGGTGTCACTAGGACTAGATACAAGGTAGGATTTTTCCCTTTTTCTTTCTCAACCTCCTTTGTTTGGGCTTGTGATTTTTCATCATGTTTCTCCTCTTCATCATACCCATATGCCTCAATAAGGACCTTGAGGGCATCTTCCACTGTCTCATCAGGGTTCAGGGAAATCATGTCTAGGTATTCAATGGGGGATGTTAGTATTTGAGGTAGGGTTAAGGATGAGAATCCTTCACCAAGCCTTTCTTCTAGATTTTACTTTTTAAGACCCTATGTAATCTATGCTTAGGGCTGGTGCCCTTCTATTTATGGTTGTTATTGAGGGGGCCTTGAAGGACTAGGAAGAAAATGGTATTGCAGGGGGCCCATTTGACATATATCTATAAGGGGTTTTTAATCACTAGCCAATCTATTCTCAAGTCTAATGTTATGTCCCTTAATCCTAGCCAATATTTATTTAAAATTGTTTACTTTGATGTATAAGGTGTCATAGACATTGATCTGGTGCTCATATACTAACTTAGGAAATTTCTTATATTTCAAATGTTTTAAGAATGTGCCATTAGGGTCCCACTGCTTTAGTTCATCAAGGTACAAGTTGAAATATTCCTTGTGCCTAGATACAATACTCAACTGATCCCAATTTTGTAGCATAGTTCTACTAATGGTCATAGGAGAGGGATGGAGGATTCCTTTCTTCTTTTCTCTACACACTTTGTCCATACCATGAAGAAATTGGTATGCAATTTCTTGCTCTGCTAACTTGATGATAACATAGATGAGAAACTTGTAAGGTTGAATCAAAATCCCTTCAATTTTGATCACTATATAATTTTAATATAACTTGATGTCTCCCATTATCTCTACATATTTCTTGATTAGAGGGCTACTACTAAGCATGGGGATACCTATAATAGATTCTACTAAAGTATGATAACCATAATCACAATCAAATTGCATATTGTCTCTATATTTTAAAATGTGTAGTTCAGAATAATGGTGGGAGAATATGAATCTACCCTCAGGTGACCAATTTTTGATATAAGAGATCCTGGTGGAGGCTATAGAGGCATCTAATAAAAATGAAATCATGAAGAATTGTGTACTAGTCTTCTTCTTAATGGCCATGAATGACTGTTATAGATAGATGCTAATCATCTCTTCGATTAGGGGAGTGAGATCTTTCTCTATCATGAAGTAGATGTAGGACACCCAATTCTTATTCACATAAGTTGTTAAAGGGGCTCTAGATATTCTATTTAATAGAGTCATAATTACCTTAACCCACTCCCTAAATTGGGAAACTGGGATATTTCCCATAGGATCTCAGATCATATTGATCCCTTGGAGCAACCATGGCCTAAGGATAGTGTCCAAGTCATTCTTTCTAGTCTATTCCTTGATGGTGGGTAAGCCTACTTAGGGTTTTCAAAGCTTTTAGTAACTTTTGAAGGCCAATGGGTAAATGTATACAATTATCCAAAAGTTATTTTCATGAATAATCCATCTTTGCTCAATTCTATAGTATTTAAAAATGGGAGCAAGGATGTTAATATAGTGGATTACATCAAGTTTGGTAGTAGCATGGTGGAGATTTTCCATTTGGACTGCAACCAAGTCATAGTATATTCTATTCATGGTGGCAATATTTTGTTCCTCCTTTATGATGGGTTGTATCTCTTCAATGGTATAAAAGAGTTTAGACTAGTTCTTATTAACCGTGTTTAATGCTATAGTGTCTAGGTTTGTGTCTTTGAAGATCCTCCCTTCATTGTCTGTAGACAGATACAAATCTATCTCATCCCTTTGGTGTTGCCTTTGAGCTACCATGGCTTCCAAAATTGTAGATTACTTACCATTGTGTTGTAAATGGTCTTTAGGTTAATTATTTCATGCTCAAATTAAAATTAGAATCTTTTTAGCTTGATTGTGATCAATCTGAGCTAAAATTAAGGTATTTTATGCAAGTTTAGGGCTCTCTTGAAGCTTTAATGGTGATGGCTTATTCAAACTTGGGCTCATTTGTGCCTCATATTTATTTTTGATGTTTTCCTTTATATTTTTACATTTTTTATCACACAAGATCTTCATTTTTATCATTTTGTGCTTGCATGGTGCTTATTTGGTGTGTATTTGGAAACCTTCATGGAATTTTTCAAAAATGTCTTCAAAGCACTAGTTGTTGTTTTATACTCAACTAATCCCAATTTTTTAGCATAGTTATACTAATGGTCATAAGAAAAGGATGGAGGATTCCTTTCTTCTTTTCCCTGCACACTTTGTCCACACGATGAAAAAGTTGGTATGCAATTTCTTGCTCTGCTAACTTGATGAGAATATAGATGACCAACTTGTAAGGTTGAATCAAAATCCCTTCAATTTTGAACACTATATAATTTGAGTACAACTTGATTTCTCCCATTATATATACATATTTCTTGATTAGAGGGCTACTACTAAGCATGGGGATACCTATAATAGATTTTACTAAAGTAGGATAAACACAATCACAATCAAATTGCATGTTGTGTCTATATTTTAAAGTGTGTAGTTTAGAATAATGGTGGGAGACTATGAATCTACCCTCAGGTGACCAATTTTTGATATAAGAGATCTTGGTGGAGGCTATAGAGGCATCCAATAAAAATGAAATCATGAAGAATTGTGTACTAGTCTTCTTCTTAGTGGCCATGAATGATTGTTATAGATAGATGCTAATCATCTCTCCAATTAGGGGAGTGAGATCTTTCTCTATCATGAAGTAGATGTAGGACACCCAATTCTTATTAACATAAGTTGTTAAAGGGGCTCTAGATATTCTATTTAATAGAGTCATAATTACCTTAACCCACTCCCTAAATTGGGAAACTGGGTTATTTCCCATAGGGTCTCAGATCATATGGTTCCCTTGGAGCAACCATGGCCTAAGGATAGTGTCTAAGTCATTCTTTCTAGTCTATTCCTTGATGGTGGGTAAGTCTACTTAGGGTTTTCAAAGTTTTTAGTAACTTTTGAAGGCCAATGGGGAAATGTATACAATTATCCAAAAGTTATTTTCATGAATAATCCATCTTTTCTCAATTATATAATATTTAAAAATGGGAGCAAGGATGTCAATATAGTGGATTACATTAGGTTTGGTAGTAACATGGTTGAGAATTTCCATTTAAATTGCAATGAAGTCATAGTATATTCTATTCATGGTGGCAGTCTTTTATTCCTCCTTTGTGATGGGATACATCTCTTTAATGGTATAAAATAGTTTAGACTAGTTCTTATTAACCATTTTTAATGCTATAGTGTCTAGGTCTATGTCTTTGAAGATCCTCCCTTCATTTTCTATAGACAGATACAACTCTATCTCATCCCTTTGGTGTTGCCTTTGAGCTGCCATGGCTTCCAATCTTGCAGATTACTTACCATTGTGTTTTAAATGGTCTTTAGGTTAATTATTTCATGCTTAAATTATAATTAGAATATTTTTAGCTTGATTGTGATCAATCTGAGTTAAAATTAAGGTATTTTATGCAATTTTAGGGCTCTCTTGAAGCTTTAATGGTGATGGCTTATTCAAACTTAGGCCCATTTGTGCCTCATATTTAATTTTGATGTTTGAATTTATATGTTTACATTTTTTATCACACAAGATCTTCATTTTTATCATTTTGTGCTTGCATGGTGCTTATTTGGTGTCTATTTGGAAACTTTCATGGAATTTTTCAAAAATGTCTTAAAAGCACTAGTTGTTGTTTTTAAAATTTGCCCTTTTTTTTGTGCTATTAGATCAATGCTTAAAGATCAAAATGGGTCATTGATTATGATCTAAGATTTTGCATGTCATTGGTCATATTTTCTTCTAACTCCATGGTTGTGCCACTTGGCACTTTCATCAAATTTTTGAGATCTAAGTCTATATCAGTCGCATATTAAACAAGTGTCTACCACATGTTAATCATATGGGATATTAGAGCTCAGACGAATAGTCATAAATGATTTTTCACCATTGGATCATCCAATATTGATGAATCATGAGCTGTTGATCTTATAATATGATCAAAATTTAATTAGTGCATGGTCATAGAAAGGAACTTAGGCTAAAATATTTTAAGCTAAGTTTGGTTCATGTCAATAAACATGCCATAGACTTAGGCTAAAATATTTTATGCTAAGTTTTAAAGCATGATATTAAATTACCCATAAAATGATATAAAACGTACCCCTTTGTCTAAGTAAAATGTTACATTATCTTAAATTTGATGGTCTCATAGACATCAATGATAGTTTCATAGATGTCAAACTATGTTTGCAAGAATGTTAGATTTATACTCATCAATTTCTTATATTCCATAGATCTTAGATTCAATTAAATATATCCAATAAAGATCCATAATGAAGTGAGAGTCATATAATCAAGATCTAAATGAGTGTATGCCATTTGTTTGAAGTTCTATTAACATTAAGCTTTGAATGTGGGAATGCCACATGGTGGCTTTGTGGGGGTCTCAAGCCTTGACCCTATTGACCTTAGGGATGACCTGTGGGATATTGATATTTTTTTGATTCCTTGATATGATGAAACTTGTTATCCTCATGGGAATCCTTTGGCCTTTGACATTTCAATGTTGTCTTCACTCTGTTGGATCCATTTTGGGTGTGTGGCTACAAATCATTGATTTTAATTTGGACACTTGTACATGAATGGCCCCATTAGATAATTAAAGTCAAAACCTAAGTTTTAAATTAAGGTCTTGTTATATTAATGAAATAAAATGAGGCCTTACATAAAAACTTAGGCTTAAGCTTATGTTTAATAATGGTCCCATTTAACCTTGGGTGATCTCACACCATCTGATCTTCGATTCCAATTAAGCATGGGCTATTGATCATGATCTTTATGATGATGTGGGATTGGTATAAAGGGTGAAGGATGTAGGATCTTTATGACTCATTCACTCCATCCAATCAAGGTGTACAATGAAGTGAGAGTCATTAGATCTGATAAAGGCAAAAGCATGTAAGTTAGGACTCAGGATGAGATAAGAACTTAGGCTAAACCATTAAGATTAAGGTCTCATTTTTGTTAATAAACATAAGTGAGGCCCTGTAATTAAAACTTTAGGCTAAATAGGTAATAAAATGGACCATGTTATAAAAATTAAAAGGACCAATATGGAAGTTAGACTTGGTTAGAAATAAAATGAAAAATAATGAAAAAGGACCAAACATTATTTTAGGCTAGGGTTTGGTCATGTTACAAAACATGACTAAGACTTAGAATTAAATTATGCTTAAGTCAAAAATTTAAGTATTCAAACCAAATGTTTTCCCATAAAATGTAAATTTGAACCAAGGGTTTATGCTAGTGTTGTTTTAAGGAGATCTTTTAGAATATGAATCTAGGTTCAAGTTTTCACAAACCAAAGGCTAGTGAAACCCTGAATAGAGTCAATCTATAAAATATAACAATGATAAATCATCAAGGTCTCTATGAAACATAAAAATTTAAGACATGAGGACCAATTTTTAGAAACATTATGCAAGCTCAAATTAGAATTGTAAGTAAATAGGCCATTCTTATCAAAGTGGATGATCTTCAATGTCTAAGAAAGATCTAATCACATTGAGTTTTCAGTGTTAATGTTTAAAGTATCTAAAGGGTTCCAATTTTAAAAATAAATGGGGTATTATTACCTTAATAGGGAGGTAAATATTTATATCACATTATATTTAGTGTAATTGATTTAGAGATTTAGGCCCTGATCTCTATGAACCATCACTAAGACTCCTAAGCACTCTTAAACCCTAATAGGGACTTGAATAGGAATATTTGGTGATAAATTCATCCAAAAACTTAATAAATTATTTAATAACACCTATAACATGTTACCAAATCAGAGGAGCTCATGAATATGGTACCTAATGGTATGGAGTTTATATGGATAACTGTAGAAAATGGAGATTTGTAGAGTTTTGAAAAGAAAATGGATTGTAAAACCTAATAAAAAGTTTATAAACTATGAGAAGGTTTAATTAAATACTTTTTTCACTACTTGAAATATATAAATGATCATGAATTTACCTATAGGTATCTCTACCAACTTCTAAACAACTAGTCTATGGGATTAGTCTAAGAGGCCTAGTCATGCAAGATAGATGAGTTATATGTGAAGGATAGTTAAGAAAATTCTAAGTGTTGATGTAGAGGGTTAATAAAATAAGATTTAAAGTCTTATAATATGAATTTATATTCTAATTCAACTATATAAATCACCTAAGGAGTAAATGAGTAGAAATATGAAGAGCTAGTAGGATAAGCCTACTTAAATTGCAAGTAAAAGGTCCTAATAGGCTTAGATTGGCATAATGAAATTAATGGGTCACATTGATACATTATTAACTATATTTTAGGTGATAATATTCATGTTATATACCATTATAAAATAATTAATATGGTTTCAAATCCATATCAACATGCACATTGAAGGAGAGGTTGCTCAACATCTCTTGAAAGGCCTAATCACACTCATGTGCATGTTGTAACTACCATTAGAGGGAATAATGGAATATTTTAGGAATTTTAAGGCCTTTCATGAATTAAAATAGAGTATTTAATCCCCCACACCTCATTTCAATGCCAAAATGTAGTCATTAAAGAAGTGTTAATGCATAGAGGGAGTGTTATGACTGTTATAACTATCATGTTCCACCTTGGTATCAATCATGGCCTCTTCCATGCCTGGATTCTTCTCTCCTCTCTCTTAAATATTATATATAAGTAGTAATTTAGATCTTATTTTGGCATCCCTATATTTTATGTAGTAAATATCTATCAAACTTTACCTTGTACCCTTTGAGTCAATAGAAGAATAATTGTAGAATTACGTTTTTAGTGTTAGTGTTGGAGAATTAATCTTAATTTGGGTCCTTCCTAAGTTTATAGGCTTATCATAAGTCTTATTTATGTGTGTATTTATTATATTTATCAGTTTATTCTATTCCTACTTTTATGAGGTGTCACTCACCTCCCTAATCCACTTGTTATATTTAGAGTTACTTGCATGTAACTCTCCCTTCCCCATATGGCACACACTTAAATCTCTTTGTAAGGGACTAGGATAAAAGTGGCACACATTTAGGGGGATTTTAAGGCCATAATTGGATTATATGTAACTCCCATTTTCCTTCTCTACCTATATAAAAGAGCCTTTCCTCTCCTCTTTTCCTCACTAGAATATTATATATCTCTCTTTTCTTATTTTTTTCTCTTGATTTAATATTGTACTTGTGGAGGTTTTGGTAGAAAGACTTATAATAAGATTATGTGGATTTTTCTTAGATATGTTTGGTTTCTCACTTTAAAATATTTGTCTCATTTTTGTTTTTCTCTATGAGAGGTAATATTGTTTCTTGTTTTCATTAAATTATCCACTCTTTAATATCATTTCTAAACAATCTTGGCATAATTCCTAATATGGTATCAAAGCATTGGTTGTTTAAAATTTTTGGTGAGTATTTGTGCAAGTTTATGGATGAAAATAATCCAAGTCATTTTTATCATAATCCATTATCCTTGGAATTTTTTTAATCTATTTTTTTTATAGATTAAAAATATGTTTTTTTCACAATCATTTTTTTTAGCATTATTGGATTAATTTTTAAGCATTTTATAAGCTTAGAATGTTTGCAACACTTGTAATTGATGTTAAAATTACAATTTTTTAGCATTTAAAAATGATTCACATCAAATAAATTTGAAAAATGATGAGATTATTACTCTTAAGACACAAATTGCATGTCAAAATTATAAAATTATTGCTTTACAAAACTCTTTTATTACTCAAGTGGAGAAATAACAATCATCGATTAATGATTTTAATGCTAAATTTACATATTTTGATAATGATAATATATTTCATGATGATCAATCTCATTGTGATTTTAAACAAACTCAACCTTATGTGCACACTCCTTCTACCAACCCTAGTTTAAAAATTATGCATTCTATGTGTTAGGTATGTGGTGGGCTTGGTAAGTGTGAAACATGTATTTTCTAACTTCTTTTGCCTAAATAAAATGCAAAATCTAAATATATTAGATATAATTATTCAAATACTTCTAATAAAAATTTGACATCTTATTGTCCTCGATATAAAAGGAATTATAATGAAACTTCTTTTGATTATACTATTTTTAATGCTCATGCTTTGGTTAAAAATGATAAACCTTGTGCACATTGTGGAAAACATGGGCAAGGTATATCTAAATGTTGGAAATTGCATCCATGAAAATCTTGCGGTAAATCCACACATGACACTATGCATTATTTGAAAATGAAAAAATCTCCTACCTCTAAGGGTAAAACTATTTGGATTCATAAATAAAATGATGTATCTTATAGATACTTTGATATGTCTTCTTGCAATAATTCTTCTAATGTTTCACATAGAATATATTTTTCAAGTGACACATCTTATTTGACTCCATTTTTATTAACTCAAATCTTGTATGAATTCTTTATTTTTTGTTACAAAGGGTATATACTTTATTTAGAGATTTTGTAACTTGTTTTCATGCAATTTTACACACTTTATGATGGAAGTTGTCTTTGCTCAAAATTGCCTAGTTGTACATCTACTTTTATTACATTTTATATGTAGGTTGTATTTTTAGAATATTGCTTACTTAACTTTAAATATTGATGTTAGTTTGCTTGTTTTGAAGGGTTTGTGAATCATTAATCTTTTTGGTTATTTTTTGTTCCATGGCGGATTGACCACCTTGTCTAAAAAAGACCTTTAGATATTTTTGGTGATCATAATTTCTTCCATGTGAATTTTGACAACACTTTCTATTATATATTATTTAAAATTTTATAATTACTTTTGAATAAAGTTTATATTGGGAGGAATATTGTGTAATTTCAAATCCCTTTATTATTTGTAAAAGGTCTTCTCTTATTTTATAACCCCAAATTTAATATTAAAGAGGAGTGTTGGAGAATTAATCTTAATTTAGGTCCTTCCTAGATTTATAGGATTATCCTTATCCTTAGTTATGTGTGCAATTATTATATTTATAAATGCATTTTATTCCTACTTTTATGAGGTATCACTCACCTCCTTAATACACTTGTTAGATTTAGATTTATTTGCATGTAACTCTCTCTCTCTTCTCCACATGAAAAACACTTCTATTTATTTGTAAGGCACTATGATACAAGTGTCACACACTTAAGGGTATTTTAAGGTCATAATGAGATTATATGTAACTCCCATTTTCCTCCTCTAGCTCTATAAAAGATTCCTTCCTCTCATCTTTTCCTTAATAGAATATTATTGCTCTCTCTCTTATTATTTTATGCTCTTGATTTAATCTTGTACTTGTAGATATTTTGGTGGAAACCCTTCTAATAATATCCCATGTGTTTTAACCCCAAGGTTTATCTCAAGTGGATACATCAAAAACTTCTATTACCTAAGTCTCGAGTTCAATTCCTATCGAGCACCTTGTGATGTATCATGGCTTAGGGGCAGATACTCACCTACATTCTGAAGTGGCCATGGGGACACCTTGAGGTAGGAGTTGAAATTAACCATGTATTCCATGTGGATCATAGTGGGGTGATTCAGTTGTGAATCATTTGATGGACATTATAGATCCAGGCCCACCACCATTAAGCTTTAATTGTAGATTAACGTTTTTGCCAATGACATTTAGAAGGATTGGTGAAGTGGTTTGGTTGTGCCCAGCCCCATCCAAGTTTGAATTTTAGAGGGTGTTTATAGTCTAGATATGGGTATTTAATTGATATTTTCAATGTGATCAATGTATTAATAATTATATAATTCTGTTAGGGATTCGGCCCCTAGTTTGTGCCCTAGAATTGGTTATAGTTCTAGCCAAAATCTAAGCATGGATATAAAAAAAATATCCTATAGGTTTTTATATGATACATTAATTTTCCTTCTTTAAAATATTTATCTCATTTTTGGATTGCTCCATGATTGGTAAAATTATGTCTTGTTTTCATTAAATTTTTCACTCTTTAATATCATTGTTAAATGATCTTAGACTAATTCCTAATAGTTAGTGTGCCTTATGAGAGTTGATTTTTAGAATGTATGAGTGACATTATCTTATATATGTCTTTTCATGCACCTAACTTCATGTTATTATTATATGTATGTTATGCGAAGTATTGATATACATGAATGTTCTTGAAGTGTTGATGAGCTGATAGTGTCTAGTGTAGACCTAGGTTCTTAGCCTTCAAGTTGTATGACTTTCACCTGATATTCAAATGAAACATTCATGTATAATACTTTGTCAAGGGGTTTAATCAATTATTGGTTTCATCAGGTTCATTAGTGTTTTTAAGGGACAAGTGAAGAGAGGATATTTATTCATTGGTGCATCACCAGTTTAGTGTAGGTTATTTTATAAGTTTCCATCTCTTTTCCCTTTTCATCACAATAAGATTAGGTCTTAGAGAGAGCATTTAAGTAAAAAATTAGGGTATCTACCCTGATCAAAACTAGAGGTTTGACCTGGAATATAGGTATCCCACAAATTATAGGTCAATCCAATGTTAGTTCAAGTGTGAGGTGGATGTGAATAGCCTACTTCAATAAGGGTGAAACTTGGGTAGCTAATAGTTCTAGTACACCTAGTAAGATTAGATAACAAATGACTTGAGGCCTATTTTGACATGCTTTAACAACTTTGGATGAAACTTTTAAGGCTAAAGATAATTAGTGGTAGATATTCAAGTAGTTTCATTCAAAAGGTGTCCACTAGATCACCTTCAAAAGGTAAGAATAAAGAATTTGTTAGCTATCATTGGATATTGAAATAAGAAAGAGGTTCCCTAGGTTTCACCCTAATTCTATACCTCCTAATTCCCATAAATATACCAATTCTAACAAACATAATTTGCTACAAGTACTCTAATCCTAATGGCCAAACCTATAATTCAAGCATTTGTACCCTTTAATGATGTCAATCTTTCAACCTTAAATAGTTTGATGATAACCCAATTACAACCCTTAAAATTCTTCCATACTTTATAGCATAAAAATCCACCACCCCTATGTAACACATAGGTGATATAGCTAGCTTTTGCTATATACATAACATAACCCAAGATAATATATCCATGAGACTCTTGGAAACCTCCTTCAGAGGAAAAACATGTAAGTGGTATAGGGGTCTCACTCCTACCTCTATAAACACATGGGATGAATTTGGTGAGTGTCTATTCATATAGAAGTGACCATGTTTCTCTAGTAGAATAACTCACCTCAATTAATAGAGCACCCTAAGAATACATGGTATATTTTAATTATAAGTTTTTTTAAACTTGGGATAGGATTCATGTGATCAGCAATCCCACCCCTAACTATGATTTCCTGTACTATCTAAGGGCTTGGAATTCTGATGTAGCTATGATGATAAAGTCCATGGGGGGATCACATTTCTAGAATCAAATGAAATATCCATAAGAGTATAAAACTACCTAGTCCAAGTAGATAATCTTACTCATAAACCCCTCATGCCCTTATTTATAGAGATTCAACCCCCTTCCCCCACCATTACTCCATTACCAGCTCTAAACAATCAAGATTAGTTTAATGACATGTAAGTAGATAGGATCGATAAGATAGAATGGCTACTCAAATCCCAAAACAACAAATTGGTATCCTTGAAGTGGCAATATAATAAATCCTATAGACATTTTTTGTTAGGATCTGGAGGAGCTTACCATATCTTTATTTCAATCAAATAAAATTGAATAGAATCCATAAGCTAAATACCCAGAGAGTAATAATAAAATCACACTAATAATATAATATTATTCACTACACTTAATCACTCAGTCATAATGCATATATAAGAAAAGTATTTCCTCTAAATAAGGAGATTAATATCTCCAAAAATAACTCACCATATCCTTATTAATATGTAATCTCCTATATACATAATATTTTTTTAACATACAATAATATATCAGATAAACAACCTATTTTAATAATTAACCAAATATAACTCCTAGTGAATTACAACTCATATAATAATGTACTTTACAATATTCACAAATTAATGTGAGGACTAATTATTTCCTAACATTCCCCCCTTGACCTTACATGGTAATTTGTGTTTCACAAGACTTAATGAAAGTAGAGAAGGAACACATCAACCTCTCATCAACCATTCACTTTCAATAACACATCAATCAAATTAGTATGGTAACTTCAAACACATACATCTACCATCAACCATTCATTGAGGGAACTGCATTAGCCTTTACAATGTGGGAACTTACAAGCAAGAACCATATGTTTAACTTTCACTCCTGTATCTCCAATAATTGGCTTGAATAGAATCATATGCCAATGCTTACTTTTAGTTCTACATACTACTATCTAAATCTTGATGCACATGACCACTACTATGTGAAGAACACATCCCATACTTACTCCATGTAAATGTAACAAACATTTTGTTGGCATATCATTTTCATAAATAAGTACAATAGTTAGAGGATATCCACAATTATCTACTCTCCTATACATATATTGCCACATTACATGACACTTTCTCCAATCTAGTTGGGGTAAATAGGAAATACACCTCTTATTTATCATACATATAAAAAAATACTAAAAATTAAAAAAATATATGGGTCACTAAAGCATAAGTGCCCCTTCAATAGTGGATAATGAGAGGTTTAAAAAGCTTCCATCCTCTAGTGTCCACCAACCTCCAATAGGTAAAGCTTCTCACTGAAAAAAAGTGTCGATGAAGCTCATTCTATTATTTTTTATAGTACAACCCCACCTTAATTTGGACATCATGTACATGTGATAATGTGTATATTATAATAAAGGGTTTGACTTTGATGACCAAATGACATAAAATAAGGACTCTAACCTTGAGTCTTTTTGTAATGAGAAAAAAAGTTGCATACTTAAAACTGACTATATTGACTCATTAAAAAAGACACTTTAAATTTTCGAAGAAATATAAAACATTAAAATACCAAATGTTAAAAAATGACTCTTTTACTATATATTTAAAATTTTATTACTTATATTGATCAAATTTTTTATCAATCTAACTACTAAGGACACTTTTGAGTTTTTGTATAAAAAAATATACCTTTGAATTATTAATAGATAGAAAAGGACTATAAAAACTCATTAACACCTATAATAAAAGACTAAACAAACTAAACTATACCACTTAACAAATATTGACTCACTTAATTATGATCATGCATGAGCTTTGATGTAAAATGGTAGGTAAGATAAGTCAAAGTTGGATATAGATTTTGGAAACGGATGCAATTTTCAATGTCTAGATTGAGATGAGAGTTAAATCAGATGAACTACAAGTTAGATACCATTGAGTGAGGAGATCTAAGGCAACAAAATTGATGTTGAACAACAATATGGATGTAAACACAACTAAATT
The DNA here is from genome assembly GCA_037957365.1 of Torreya grandis. Taxonomy (NCBI): domain Eukaryota; kingdom Viridiplantae; phylum Streptophyta; class Pinopsida; order Cupressales; family Taxaceae; genus Torreya; species Torreya grandis. The sequence continues at coordinate 360,773 of JARHVA010008222.1, forward strand.
TTAAATTATAAGCTATGATATAGATATTTACATTTGTTTTCATTGATGTAAGAAACATTGATATATCAAGTGCCTCAATAAATATTCATAGAATTCAAGATTTGATCCAATCCACTATTCATAGTTGTAGACTAAATTCCAAGGCAAGATAGAGAGAAGAGATATGATGTCATATAAGAAATTAAGGACAATCTTGGTTAGACTATATATAAATTTATAAATAGATTAGAGTGGAAAATAAATTATTATAGGCAATCAAATGTAATGAAGGATAAAATTCATCATTAAATGGACAATTGAGATTAATAGATGTAAAACACACAGTTGGCTATTAGTAGATGCATACTATGCATCAATATTTGTATCCCAACACCATGATGTTTTATCACTTTATCATCTACTACCTGCTCACTTAACTATGCATGAGTTGTATGGAAAATAATCTTAATTACCAGTCAAATTGAGCATATGTTGGGTCATACGATGGCTAACACAAGATCTAAAAAATTGAGAGAAAACCAAATGTGGGTAGGATTAAAAGAGGATTTTGATTAAATCCAATATATCCTCTCAAGTAATTATAATGCCATATTTATAGATAAAGTTGATCAATATCAAATCAGAGAGGGAGATCGAACTACAATTTGATCACATGTTGGTTTAGTTAATTAGATCTATATGGGTTTTCACTATATTAGCTGATATATGCTTTTTCCCTTAACAATAACAAATCAATCCTTTAATACACAAATTACATTTTTTTTCATGATATAGGCTTCACATTTTGATATAATATGCATGACTTATGGCCTATAAAATCATGTAAATTTATTTTTCAACTTCTCCCTTAGTTTTAATGAAAGTCTAACAAGTGTGATAAGCTGCTATCAACTGTATAAAGAGTGGAGAGTAGTGGATGGGTAGAAATATTCATGTTACACCTATCATGATATAAATCCTTTCTATGATACCACTGTTAGGATCTATAGGACCTTACTAGATATTTATTTCATTCAAATAAACTTAAATAAAATCTAGAGGCCAAATACATAGAGTAATAATAAACTCACACTAATAATATTATATTATTCACAAAACTTAATCATTCAGTCATAGTACATACATAGATTAATAATAAACTCACACTAATAATATTATATTATTCACTACACTTAATCATTCAGTCATAGTAAACACACACACACACACACACACACACACACACACACACACACACACACACACACACACACACACACACACACACACACACACACACAAGAAAAGACTTTCCTATAAATAGGTAGATGAATATCTCCATAAATAACTCACCATATCCTTATGAATATGCAATATCCTACATACATAATAATATTCTAACATACAATAATATATCTAACAAACAACCTATTTTAATAATTAACTAAATATAACTCTCAGTGAATTACTAGTCACATAATAATACACTTTATAATATTCAAAAATTAATGTGAGGACTAATATTTCCTAACACTTATCAAGCCCCTTACTAGGCTCCATATCAATCTTACCCCTATAATAAGCCTCTTTATCAACCTAATCAACAAGGCCAAGGGAAAATTGCATAGGCCAATTCTTATAATAGTTTTAACCCTAATGTTACTAGCATTTGAAGGGCATTGGTACCAACTCAAAATAACTATGCACAATAAGGAAAGTGGTTTACTCCATGAGGGAAATCAAGTGAGATGGAAATGGCTATAAGTGATTGGGGAAGGATGTTAGACTTCTTATATGTAGTAAAGTCCTATCTTTTAAGTACATTACAACATGCCTCTTCCACAACACCAAAAAAGTCCTCAAATGCCTCATGGAGACATGCCTTTCATGACCTTAGATAAAGTCCCAAGTCAACAAGGAGGAAATATAAGGCACCTATTGAGACCACCTTTTCTAACTTAAAATAAGGTGAACACTCTTTTGAGAAATTGGTAACAAATTTGGGATAGAATGTGACCAAGCCAAATAGCTCAGTTTTAGCCCACATGAGGGATAAGAGAAGGATATTTGATGATAGTTTATGGAAATCTAATGCATCTCCAACACACCCACAAATAAATCAAGAGGCTACCACTCAAGTTATAGTACATAAAACACCTCCAACATATCATACATCATAAGGACATCGACAATAATAGAAGAGTCTTTTCATTTCCCAAATTACACAAGCTACAAGTAATCCTGCTACTTCCATGTTGCATCCTAAGATAACTATCTCTCCCTTTAACATTTTATATTAAATGAAGAATTCTAATATTAGTATTCCTATGTGGGATGCTTTCCTCATTATAGGGTAGAAAGATCTTATTCAACAAGAACTCTCTAAAATTTCACTCATGAACAAGAAAGATTATAAGGTGAGTGTAGTTTATGTTAATGACACTCAACCAAATGAAATTCAAGATCCTAAATTAGTTAATCCACCTCCCTTATACTATCAATCATAATAGGAGACTACTTTTTCCATAATTTCATGATAGATAGTGATGATTCTACTTTTGTTATGCTAAAATCCATAGATGATAAGTTAGAGCTCAAGTATGAACCTAATGAAAAAGGAGTTTTTCAATTGGATGAATCTCCCAAAAATACTATAAGTGTCCTTAAATACCTCAAGATTGTTCTAGATACCTAAATTAACTGTACCAACTCCCAAGATGTCATGGTAGTTAACCTTCCTCCATATTTTGCCTTATACCTATCTAGGGATTTCACTACAAAGATTAGGGGGTATCTTTCTTCTAACTAGTCATACATAGTCTTTAGGACTAGTTATGGGACAAGGGTCACCATTAGATCTAAACCTATTTCTAAGTTCCACTTATAATCCTACATGCCCAACCTTTCTAATGTGAACTTCACTATCCTAGATGAAGATGAGAATATCAATGATCAAGATCCCAAAGACCATCTTGAAGGTATCTTAGATCTACTGTTTGATTAATGGGAAGATGAAAACCATGGTTTTGACCCCTAAAAGCTGAGGAAGCAAGCCTCCATATGTACTATATGAATGAATAAGGAACTATTTTATCTATTCTCACAAGCCTAACTCAAGAGCATGAAGGCATATAAACTTTACTATTTGATGGATCAAGGTCAAATGATGGGAATAGGGTAGGAGTTCATCAAATGATAAGGCTTATAATTCATAGGCATGATCCAAGTTAACTAGCCCTTCATGAAATGGGGCTTAAAATTTATAGGCATGATCCATCTTCCTTCTAGTGCTGGGAATAAGCAGGTCCTAATAGCCACTGACCACTTCACAAGGTGGGTGGAGGTAACTACACTTAAAGAATCTAATGAGAACTTAGTCTTAGAATTTTATGACAATGTTGTAACCAAGTTTAGTGTACCTTCAACAATAATATCTAATAATGCTTTAGCCTTTATTAGTGATAAAGTATGTGAGTTTTATCTTATCCATGGCATTTACTTCAAAGCTTCCTGAAACTATTACCCATAAGGCAATGGGCTAGTAGAGTCCACAAAAAAAAAACTTGATAAAGATCATTAAGAGGACCTTGAAGGATAGTCAAAGAGAATAGCCTACAAAGTTGAAGATTACCTGATGGGTAAATAGAGTCACACCTAAGAGTTCTAATAGGCACTCCTCCTACCTCATTATTTATGGTAGAGAGGTAAGACTACCTATTTACCTTGAATTACTAGTCTTAGAGCTTGTTCACCAACTTGAGCTTGTAGAAGATGATGCAATGAAAATGAGAATGAATGAGCTGAGAGAGTTAGAGGAGATAAGGTAAAATGACATGCATACCATGTGGTCTAGTCAACATCAATTCAGGAAGTCATTTGATAAAATATCTTCATCCAAAACCTTTAAACAAGGAGACATAGTGCTTAAGCGGGATGAATGCCATGACAAGCAAGATAAATAATCCAAGTTTCATATTATATAGAGTGGGCATCATATCATCACTAGCTATAAGGAAAGTAATGATTTTCAACTATCTAGTTTGAATGGTGAGGAACTTCCCATTCTTATCAATGGGATATTCCTCATGTTTTTCTATTATTCATCATCATGTTCCTCTTGTACATAGTATTTAGTGTTTCTCTCCTTCCTTCAAGTGCTTCTACACATGCTTGGTTATTTTTTGATTTGTATTGTTGTTTAATATTGTGTGTTGTATTTTCTTGTATATTCTTTGTTTCTTTATTGTGTCTCATTGAGTCTTAAAGTCTAAAATGTATTGAGCATAATTTACATGTAGTCAAAGATCCATTTTATAGGCATCAAGAACAAATTTATGAGTTATAAGTTTCATTTAATAGCATGATAGTAAAAATAGTTAAGACACCAAAAAAATTGACCACTTTCTAGTTTTATACCTAGAAAGGGGTCGACCTTAAAGTCCTTGAGTCCTGATCCAAGATCATTAGTCCTCATGGTTTTTATTCATCTTATAAGTTTGGGTTGTTCAAATAGTTCACTATCTTGTCATGATATAACATTATTTGGTGATCCTCTTTACATCTATTTCAACTTGAATCAAGTGTTTTCATGGTGTTTGATCATGTGTAAGGGCCCCTAGTGATTTTGATGAAGCTTCAACATTGAAAAAAATTGCATTGATGGGGGTGAGTTGACAAGGCAATCTAATGAAGAATCATGAATATATGTATTCTACCTAATCACATAAGGTATTTTCATATTTCAATCTTTCAAGAACAACATGAGAAGTGTCTTGAGGTATAATTAAGGTATTTAATAGATCATAAAAGTATCTTCATAGATATTAACATGATATTCTTTTCATGTCTTTTTAAGGTCATTAGTGTGTCCCAAAGTCAATATTTTTTATCATAATGAGGCCTAATTTAACCTTGATGGGATAATAAGTCACCTTTCATGATTTAAATATGCCTCATGAGCTTTATCAAGACATTAATAAAGTTTTTCATACCCCATTAATCCCATTACCACCATGGTTAATGCTTAAATCCTCCCTAATGGGCCTCACATGTGTTACATTATGACTATTCATGTCCACTAATTTATACCAAGGACTTAAAAACATCATATGAACCATATTATCCCTCCATAACACCTAATAATGATGTATTTTGGTCTAAAACAAGAGAAAATGTAGAGAAATTATAGGTTGTAGGGGTTTCCCAAATGGTACAAATCTGTAAAATACAGACTAACTCTAGTGGAGTTAAGGATCTACAAAGGGAGGTCATTAATGGTAAGTGAGGGAAAATTAGAGTTTTTCATTTCCTAAAGATCTCAAAACCAGCCTAGCCTTCAATTGAGCTCATTGACAAGCTTGAAGAGATCTTTAAGTTTATGCTCAGACCCATTTGGAGGAGAGAGAATGGAAGCCCAAGATCTTAGCTAGGGGAGGTACACTCAATCAGATTTCATCCATTTAATTTTGGATTGATCCCCTAAGCTTTATGAACATTCCTTAAGAACTTAAGGAATCTGTATGTCATCCATGTCTACCCAAGTCAAATTGGAGCAGAATGATTTTGATGAGTTTTTAGCTTGTATGACTAAACCAATAATTTATCCTATTTCCTTAAGCATTAAAGGAACATATCATGTTATTTTCAATTTTTAAATCACATGTGTGAGCTTATAAAACCAACAAACCTACAAACTAGCATAATATATAATCTATAGGTAGATGAAGATATATAACATTATTGGTACATATTGGAGACCTCCATCTTACCTAGGGTAAAAGGAAACATTCATAATAGGTGAGATAAGGTTCATGATGAAAATTAAGATATATCTATGTGGTCACCCCATCTAGACATCAAAATTAAATCATACATCAGACTTGAGGACAAATATGCCTTCATAGGCATGAACCCTAATATTAGGAAGGGGAATGGTATGCAAGGGAATGAATGTTAGAACTAGATATATAAGGGTGTCTCTACCCATAATACATATAATTCAAATCATATCACCATGAGAATATAATGAAACAAAGGAGAAAACCCTACTCAGAACTCTCATGCTTAACAACTCAGTCAATAGGTAGCCTACAACCAGTCTAGGCAAAATGATTATTTGAAGCCTCCATAGGTATGACAAAACATTAAAAATTAATAAAAACGGTAATTTTGAATGGTTTGGGTCCCCATACATCCTAAAAATGATAAAATACCCTATGTTACATTATATGCCCTTGAGAATAGAACAATCCAAACAAATGTTAAGCCTAATCTTAAACCCTACTACTATCTTAGAAAGACCCCAAGTCCTAACAAGTTTTATGGCCATGATATATGTGGAAAGGTGTATCAAGAACTAATGAGATGATTTCAAGTGGATGGAAATGAATAAAAGGTTTGAATGGTTTCAAAACCTTGCTCGATCCATTCAATCCCAACATAGCCAACTTGAAGCCCTAATTCAAGTGATCTCACACTTCAGCACTAATAGGCTTAGACCCAAAGATTTTAGGGAAGTTTAAGTCCCCTTATGGACTAAATATACATGAAATAATGGTTGTAATTGGGGGATAAACTTTATGAATAATCTTTAATAAAATAACCTATCAAAATTGGCTAGTAGATAACTTGAGTACCACCTTCCAATGCACCTCTCTCCACACACCCTCTACATAGGACCCCAAGATATTCATGGAAGATTAGGAGGTCAATTCACTACATGTTTATGTTAATTGGCCCTAGCTTGTACTTTTGTATGCTATGAGCCATTGATAAGATTATGGACATCTCAAAGCCTACTTAAACCCCCAAAATGATCTGATGGTTAATTATTTCTCTAAAACACACCTAAATGATCATGTTTGATTTTAAATGATGTTTAAGGTCTCCTAAAGTATTTTGACCATCATAGTGACCTATTAATTAGCTTATGTAGGTGTTAAATTATATAAAAAAGGCCTAAGAATATTAACTTGATCCCAAAATCAAGGAGATGAGAAGTGTTGGGTACATCATGGAGTTAAAGAGGGAGGATAGGTCTTGAATCTTCAAAATGGCCCTATATTAGTCATCCATAGGGACTTTCTTGACTGGTTCTATTATAGGTAGGCACATGTGTTGAGAGTTTATGGTTGTGTGCATTTAAAGGAATCCAAATGGCCTAATCAAGCCAATGTTGACATTAAATGAGATATTTGAGGTGATATTTATGATGAAGACATTATGTAATTACCTCATAACCCCTAGGTAAAGACAAGATTCAATATTTATGAGTTATAGGCAAACTGGTCTAACACATTCATTAGAGAAATGTCACAAAAGGGTGGAGAAAAGAGAATTTTTGGAAGCAAGGATGCTTTAGATCTTCTTGGAAGGGATTATCATGATGTTTAAGGATCTCTTGGTCACTTTCAATTTTATGAGATTCCTATAGTTAGTCATTATAGCATGAAAACACCCATAAACTACTCAATAAGTATACTTACCACTTGAGGAGCATATTCAAATTCTCACAAATATACAAATGTTTTTCATGGGTATCCAATCACTTTATTTGAGATAGAGAGGTCTATTGGCATGAATTTAGTGTAATTGGTTTAGATATTTAGGCCCTAATCTCTATGAACCATCAATAAGACTCTTAAGCACTCTTAAACCCATCTTAGACTCTAATAAGGACTTGAATAGGATTATTTGGTGATAAATGCATTAAAAAACTCATTAAATTCTTGATCATCACCTATAAAATGTTACCAACACATAAGAGCTCATGAAAATGGTACCTAATGGTATGGAAGTTGTACAGACACCTCTAAAAAATGGAGATTTATAGGGTTTTGAAAATAAAATGGGTTTCAGAACCTAATCAAAAGTTTTAAACTATAGGAAGGGTTAATTAAAATATTTTTTAAATCCTTAAAATCTATAAATGATCATGAATCTACCTATAGGTATATCTTCCAACTTTTTCTAAACAACCAGTCTGTGGGTTGGTCTAAGAAGCCTAGTCTTGAAAGATAGATGATTTACAGGTGAAGGATAGTTTATAAAATTATAAGTGTTGATGTAGAGGGTTACTCAAATAATATTTCAAGTCTTCTAAAATTAATTAAGAGTCTGATTCAACTATCTCAATCACCTAAGAAATATATGAGGATAAAGGTGAAGAGCTACCATGATAGGCTTACTTAACTTTTAGGTAAAAGGTCCCAATAGGCATAGATTAGAATAATGACATTAATGGGACAACTTAAGGAATTGGTAAATATCATTTAGGCAAGCATACTTCATTTTAGAGACCATTATTAAATAGTGGAGATAATTTCAAATCCATATCAACATGCACATGAAAGGAGAGTCTACTCAACATCGCTTGAAAGGCCTAATCATATGCATGTGCATATTATAACTACCATTAGAGGGAATAATGGACTATTTTAGGCATGATAAGGCCTTTTATGAAGTTAAATAGAGGATTTACATCCCCCATACCTCATCTCAATGCCAAAATGGAGTCATTAAAGAAGTATCAATACATGGAGGGAGTGATTGTGATTGCTTAACTATCATGTGCCACCTTGGTTTCATTCATGGCCTCTTCCTTACTTGGATTCTTCTCTCTTCTCTATAAAACATTCTATATAATCAAAAATTAGGATATTGTTTTGGCATCCCTCAATTGGGTGTATTAAATCTCTACCAAAATTGTACCTTGTACCCTTTGAATCAATAGAAGAACAATTGTAAACTTATTTTTTGAGTGTTGGTGTGTTGCTATGAGAGTTGATTTTTAGAATGCATAAGCGTCATTGTATTATTTATTTCCTTTCATGCACCCAACTTCATCTTATCAATATATACAAGTTATGTGAAGTATTGATATGCAAAAATGTTCTTGAAGTGTTGATGAATTGTTAGTGTATAGTATAGACCTTGATTTTTGGCCTTCAAGTTGTATGACTTTGACTTGATCTTCACATGAAACTTTAATGTATATGAATTTGTTAAGGTATATGATTAGTTGTTGGTTTCATAAATTTCATTAGTGTGTTTAAGGGACAAACTAAGATAGAATATTCAATCATTAGTGCATCACCACTTTAGTGTAGGTTATTTTATAAGTTTAATCTTTTTCCCTTTTCATCACAACAATATGAAGTCTTAGAGAGAGAGGATTAAAGTAACAAATTAGTGAATCTAGCCTCATCAAAACTAGAGGTTTAACTTAGACTATAGGTATCCCACAACCTATAGGTCAATATAATATTAGTCCAAGTGTGAGGTGGATGTGAATATTCATTATACTTTAACAAGGGTGAAACTTGGGTAGCTAACACCTATTTCTTATAATGCCTTCTCAAACAAGGGCAAATCATAGACACCTAATTTTGGACACATCCATGTCTAAATTAAAATTTATTACAATTTATAGAAAATGACATATTTAAAGCCTAAAAGTCACTTTAATTTCCCATATTTATCTACAATAAGGGATTTAATTTCCCAAAAATGTGACGAGGCACTATAAAATGGTGTATTAACCCATATTCATCACTAACCTAGTTTGGTTCTAACCCTAGTTAAATTATGACCTAGTAATTTGACACTTTTAGCATATTGATCTATTAATTCATGAAATTCAAATCAATTACCAAAAGCTAAAAATCACTAAGCAAGACTAGTTATATTGAAAATCCTAATAAACTTGACTAAGCACAAAATCCAAATCAAATTAGTGAATTTCATTTACTAAAAAGGAATTTGTGCCAAAAATGTATTCAAAGAGCCAAATGAGTAAATAAAGTAATTTTTTATCTCATAAATATTCAAAAATATGACTCACATCTCAAAAATATCTAAAATGAGTTGTCATGCCTCATTAATATCTAAAATTGAGGTTTCAAGATTTTATGAGTGCCTTTAATCCTCCTAGAGTTAGACTATCCTAACCAAGGTTAATTTTGACTCAAATAAAGTTAGAATTTAACGTAACCTACCCGTGGTTAGAGTTAGTTCTCTAAGCTATAAATACAAGTTCCCAAACCATTAATCGATAAGCTTTTGTGTGTAAGGTTATTCTATAGCAATACCTTCTTAAAGCCTTTAAGAGTAAAGTTATTATTCCAAAATTGTGCCAAAATTAAACACCAAGACACAAATGACATTGGAGAGTTTCTACCTACATGGATAAACATTGATAAGATATTAAAATCATCATAAAATAAGTATAGACATTCATATAACAACAAATAAGTACCATGTGTGACAATAGAGATAAGAATCTGTATTGTCTTCATATTTTTTTGTACTTTTGCTTATTGTGTTAAGCTCCCCATTAGTCTTTGGGCAAGAGGGTTTAGTCTTAGTAATTTATTGTTCTTATTTTTTTATATTTTAAACTAAAAAGAGACTAATATAAAAGTTTATTTCCTCTTAAAACTCCTAAGATACTTTACTGGTTGTGTCTCCTCTTTCTCCCATCTTTTTTCAAATCTTGTGCATCCTCTAGCTAGAGAGTTTATAAATTTATAAAGAGCATAAGGAGATATAATACTAAATATTCTCTTATCAAATATGTCACATACACTTCAGATGATCTATGCCTTAGTTAGGTTGGAGTTTTCTTTGATTTCTAACATTTGTTTATTTATTAGATTAAATTTGGTGTCGTTATTATTGTGATAACTTACTTTCTATACTTAGTAAAAGAGAAAATTTGATAGGGAAAGAGATATATTTATTTTCATTTATTTTTGCTAAAAAAAAAAAGTTAGCTTTGATTTGCATTTTCATTCTAGTAGATTAGTTATATTCAAATTATCAATACATTCTATCAATCATTTTAGGAAAGATCTTAGTAAATATTCAAGTTATTTCCATCTAAGACAAATTTTCGTTTCCAAAATCTAAACAAGTTTATTGTATTCCAAACAATCATTTAGACAATCATATAAACTTAGACAATTATGTGTATACATAAGGGTAGTATATTTATGATTTTATGTGTTTTGGTGAGTTAAAATTGTTTTCATTATCTTATTTAAAATATAAAATCAAAACTTGTACTTATTGTTTCTATCTTATCAATCCATTCAAAAGACTTGTTTATAGAAAATTATAGAAGTTGAAAAGCTAGTATATTTATTAGTGAACAAATAAAATCAAAACAAAGTATTGTGTTATTTATTTTTAGATCATATTTATTGTTACTTTTTTTTCACATCTAGGTTCAATTTACATAGTCCATCTCATACAAAACAACCAAAAGTAAATAAAAAACATTATCATCTAGTTTACATTCAAATATAGGAAAATTATGCATATTGCACAATAGCATAGCTTCCTTATATTTTTCCTTGCATTCATTGTAAACCTTGTAAAAAAAATAAAAAGAAATATTTTCTTTCATTTACTTTAAACTTTGTTATTCCTTTACTTTCAAATTTTCATTTTAAGTAAACTGAACATTTATTTTCTATAAAACTAAGAAATGTTAAATATAATAAAAATTTAATAAAAATAATGTCAAAAAGCCTTGTTGATATATTCAATCCCCATATCATACCAAAAGCCTTGCCAATACATACAATCAACCATATCCTATATAATCCTTGTTCATTCATATAATTATCCTACATAAATCCTTGCTTTAATTTTCCAACAAGCACACATTACAATCCATTTCCTGAACAAGATCATACACTTTTCCTTGGCTTTTGCCTAGCCTTCTTTGAAGACCCTTATTGAGACACCTAGCCTTATCTAACATGGTCTATAACCTAGAGTTATATCACCCAATCCCATAATAATTGAATAATATGATATTAGAATTGAGTTAATATGTGAAGTTTTTCACTCCACTCCCATTCTTCATCTCATTATAGACTCCTCATCCACATTATAAAAACAAGAACACATTACCAATACACTTATCATCATCCTTTTCTAGAACAAAGGACATCATTACAATTTCATCTAGGCTAAGCCTACATTTACATTTATTTATTCTCCTTAGGTCTAACCTAATCTTATATAATTCACACTAAATTGATGACATTGACTAGGCAGAGTCAATCCAATAGAGTAAAACTTTTTCTATGAGTCACCCAACCTGATCTCTCTCATTTACTTAGTCCTATTATTGGCCATGAACTTCACCTTCTTATGATATTATAGATTTAAATACCTTGGAACTCTATTTTATCATATATTGACACTCTTAATGAACATTAATATCCTACTAAAATATTTTGGTTCCATCAAAATAACATATTACTACCAGCTATCCTAAATTCCATTCCATAGAAAAACCAACCAAACCCATAACCCATCTATTATAATGATTGTGTAAAATAGACCTCAGGGAATCAAGTGCATAATGTAGCATGTGTTATTTACAGGGATACATCAACAAATTATTGATATTTAGTAATTTTATTACTTTAATTATAATCTATTTTTATCTGAATAGACTGAATTAACTTTCCTATATTCACTCACCAGGGACTTTAATGGGCAAGGATGAGGTTGAAACATGTGTAAGGTTGTAATATTATTAGATAAATTTTTATCTTCAAGAAAGACACTTGGCAAAGGGAACATAAAATCTGTAAGAAAATTTCTTTGGATACTTTGTGTCGAGTTGAATATACTTTTTTGAATATATGTTTGACTTGTATTTTCATCAAGAGCATCTCTAGATTTGGTTTGATATATATGTAGATATGGTATGCTTTATTTCAGAGCTAGACTGGCTACTTCATAAAAATATTATTCTAATTCATTTCAATGTTTTTTCACTATAACCATTCCTAAAGAATAAATGATATTACTATTTTAATCTAGTTCATCTACTCACACGCGATGATGGGAGTCTAAGGATTATTTTTTAGGTAGATATAGGGTTTTTATAATCTTTTAATCTATTTTAGATAGTCATATATCCTAATCTAAAATCTATAAGAGAAGTTACTATAACAAGCCATGGTCTTTCTAGATTCAATAAATATCCTAGTTTTTTTTTTTTTGGTTAGAGTATCATAAAGTCCATAAGGTATTCCCATGTCTCTCCAATAATTGAAAAATACTCTATGAACTCTTTTGGTTTGGTGATTTATTGATCAACCATTTGTAATATTGTGGATGCTAATTATACCCCAGATATAGCTAGTGATTTCAATGTGTTAGAGGTCATCACATTGATGGAAACACTTAGATCAAATAACATATTATATGCTTATTGATTTTTAATTGACACTATGATGACATGACTCCCAAAGTACCCATACTTTGGTAAGAAAAAATCATTTTATAGAAGGTCAACTAGCTTTCCATATATTTGTATAGTTTTGGAATAATGTTTTTTTCTTGGAGTTTTGACACATAGTTCATTAATGATTATGTTAATTATAAGTATATGTCGTATTGGCTTATAATAAAGGGATCTCAATTTTTAATCATATTAGTTATTGGCTAATTCATACTTAACCTTAGGTGATGTTTTTTTGAGTATTTTTGGAAATGCTATTGGTGATAGGATAATTATAGGAATGTTATTTGAGGTTTTTCATTCCCCTACATCTGCTTATTAGGAATAACTTGTTCTTCCTTTTCAATGATTATTTTTTTAATAATTGGTGGGAAAGGATTGGAAAATGTTTTTCCTGACCATAATTAAACATTATTATAGTCTATAATATTTATTCCCATGGTTCCTTTTTTTTCTATAGGTAATTATAGTTGACTTACCTATTCATTTTATTTTTATTATGACATGTTAGAAGGGCTAGGCAACAAAGCCTATTGTTGAGTTAGGAATTGTCTTTGTTGATTGAATGATGGCTAAGGTATCCATGATTTTTTGTTTTTTTAGGTGTCCATTACTATTGGTTATGTTCAGGTATTCATGGTTGTTGATTTCTCCACTCTTTTGGAGAACATTATAATTTGGGGGGCCTTCTAGCCTCTTATTTTATGTCTCTCTTTTTTTGAGGGAGTTTTTTTCCTTTAGGTTTTATCTTTTTCTCTACTTTATGATAGATTGATTTGTACATGTGTACCTCATTAGGCCTAGTTGTTCAAACCCTTTTTTTACATTACCCACCTAAGATGTGAATATGAGGGGGTGTTAGAGTAGGGATTATTTATTTTTTACATATTTATTTACTATGGGTCTTTCCCCCTCACTTGGAGTTTTAATTCTTTCATGGAGAATCTTGCTTAGGTGTAAAATTTGACTAGATGACAAGGAAGTAACTCCCTTGAAAAGTTATTTTGGGTATGAGAATTACTATTCTATTCTAAGGGTATTTAAACACATTTTATGGAGGAGTTACTCAACATTTTCCTATATGTACACCTCACATTTGTGATTTTTTATTAATGGAAGACTAATATTTTGACTCCTATTTATCTTATGCGATATTCTCGTATTGATTTCATTTATCTTGTAGTTGTGTGTTATATGCTTGTTTGTATCACATATATATGAACCTGTGTGTCCTCATGATCTAGTGATCCTTTACACAACTCTGATACCATTTTTTTGGATGTGGTGAAACAACCCATGAAAAAACACATGGATTGGTAGGATCTCTAAGAGTAAACAAATTTGAAATTGATTATAGGAAAAGTTATTCCCTTATATTTATGAGAAATAATTGATATCTTCCTCTAATTGGGCATTTTTATTAAGATGATTCTTGAGGATATGAAGTAGATTAATTTTTTTGGTATCATGATTCTTGTCAAAAAGGTCACATGTCTCTATATTATCAAGAAGATAGTCACATAGGGCATGATTATATCTATATATTTGGAAATATATGGATAGAGGTGTAGTAACAGATTTAAATTTTGCTTGTAGTCCATATAGTGTGGTATTTAGCTATACCAAGATGTCTATTTTGAGGTTTTAAAACTCTTACATGAGTTAAATTACCTCATAAGGCCCTTTTACTAATTTTAGAATTCATGAATAGTTTATACATTCTAAAATATCATTGAGATTTAGTTTTTTCACGTCCTCTTTTTCCATAAGGTTAAGAGATTATGAAGAATCATAATCAAATACTTTTAAAATAATTAATATACATGGTTTATTATCTAACTTATATCCACATCATCTCTAGATGAAGATAATTTTATCAAGGTAATCTTCCATGTTTTCATTTTATTTTTACTTCATTCAAAAGATTTATTCTCTCTTATCTCTTACCCTACAATAATCCTGATATTTATCTAGGAATTTAGTTTCCATTCCATCCCATGTATGGAAGGAGTTTGGATATAATCCCATAAACTATCTCATGGTTGAATCCTTAAGTATGTATGGAAGTAATTTCATTTTTATATTATCACTTATGTAGTCATATGTTTGACACAATACCTTGAATTCAAACAATAATTGATTAGGGTATTATGTTGACACACACATGAAAGTAGGTAATAGATGGGGATATATTTTTCATATGAGCATTCTCATATGGGTCTAACATAATATGATAGGTTAATATTATCACTATATGAGGATATCTATGTTGTGCATCCATTCTTTATGAATTCAAGATATTATCAATATTCTCTCCCATGTATTCCCAATATACATTATAAATGGTCATTTTATAGGTGGTGTGGATTCATCTAAAGAGGCTTAGAGGCTACTTGATTGGTATTAAAGGCTTTGGTTTAAAATATACTTTATCCTTGATTTATTTATCTAAAAATATGCACCTACTTTAGGGGAAAAATCCTAAGTTTCAAGTTATGATAATTGTAATTCTTATTCAAATGTTTGTGGTTCCTCCTTAATAGTTTATAGCTCCTTTTTAAAGAATTATTTTTTACCACTTTCATTTTATGATTTGGTGTTACTTTTCAATTTTTTTGGGAGAGGGTTAAGAATGAATATACCTTTTTAATCTCTATTTATATTCATACATTTAAATTCATATGCTTTGTTGAAGGGAAACTATCAATTATCAACTTTAGCTAGTTATACCCTAATGACACTTATACATTTCTCAGAAATGGTGCCAAAAATGATGTGGATCATTATATCCTCTTCATTTAATAATTTTTTTTAATTGATTTCAAATCAATCCAGGTAGTTTTTAAAGGCTATATAAAATAGGGTATTTAAAGGTTTGGATAATAGTCTTTCATAATGGTAATAAATTATTTAGACAATTAACTTAAAGAGCTTACAATTCAAACTATTGAAATCAAATCAAACCTTAATATAAATTTCTTAAAAATAAATCACACTTTCTTAAATTAAAAATTTATTTGAATTGAAATCATGATTTTAATCTAAGTACTTGAAATGAAAATCACTCTTTCTTGAAATAGAAATTGCTAGAATTTGAAAGTTTAACTAAATCAAATCAAATGTTGGAAAAAATAATCATAAAAAATCATAATGAAACTTGAATGGAAATTATAAAAATAAAAATAATTTAAAATTAACACACACCTATAGGTTAATAAAATAATAATATTTTAAATAAGATTTTCAACATCTAAAAAATAGAAACACACTTGTAAAATATAATTAATCTATAAATACCAAACCAATCTTGCTTCCTTGAAAAAAGTGGGTGTTTGATCCTCATATGAATGGGGATGAAAATAGTTATGATAATCTCATTACATATAAATTTAATTTATAATTTATGTGAAAACCAAGCTACAAAAATTTGAATACAATGATATTGTTCAACTATAATAATTATCTCAAATTGAGCTCTATTACCCTCATATTATTATAACTAGAATGTTGTATGTCTATTAATTTATTTTAAAAAAACTTAAAAAATGTCTTAATAATATAAAAAATTTAACCAAAATATATTATTTAAAAATGAGGTCCATTCTACTTTAAAAGGAGAAAATAGTGGAAGATTCTAAATATTAGAATCTAGACAATCTGATTGTTTAGAATTAGTTACTTTTTAACTATTTTTGGAATTAAAGGTTGGGAGGGAATATGATATACAAAAGTAAATTAAAATATTCATAAAATTTTTCCAATTAAATAATTTAGTTCATGATATTATTTTTATTTGATTGGGTAAAAGACCTGGTTTTACAAGACTAAGAACCATAGTTAAAAAGTTTTATAAAAAAGAGTAGCAGGACCCATGGGCTAAAACAACAAAAAGAAATAACAAAATAGCTAATTATCCCCATAGGAGGAAAAAAAATAGACAAAAATAAAATAAATAATTTATGAGGAGGGTCCCTCTAAAGGATCCTTGTATTATTTAGTATTCTTATTGGTTTACCCTGATTTTTCTTTGAAACTTTAGCCCTTGTTCTTTTATCAAGTCCTTCAGTGTCATCTCTGGGTAGGATCATCCATGGTATTTTTGATACCTATTAATGAAATGGATTCCTCTTGATGTAAGTAGTGTTGGGGATCTTATGAGGAAGGTTCTATACCATCATAAATATTTCCTCTCTGAGGGTCCTATCTACCTTAGTAGACTAGGTAAAGTATTGGACCATTTTGTCAGCTTACCTATTCACGGCATTCCATTCTTGTATGATCCCCACTAAATTCATTCCAGCCTCATGTAGCTTAATGTTGAAAAGGTCCAAATATTATTTATTGTGTTTTATGTCCTATATTAGGTGAAATTTACCATTCCTAACCACCTCCTTGTATGTACCCTCATCTAGAAGGATATGTCTGGGTTTGGGGATAATTAGTTTCAAAGGGAGGTCATCAATAGAGATTTTTGATAAAGGGATAGCATAGGCAGTGATGAATAGTGGTTATTAGGATCCATGGGTAGGTTTTTCCTTTAGGGAGTCCTCCTCATTAGATGAACCTATGAGAGGAAGCTCCCTACCCCATAGGGTTTGGCCATGCTTCACTAGAAATAGGATTAGACCTTGGTGCAAAATAGAGTTGGCATTATTAACCTGATGGGAGATAATGGTGCTCTCTAGAGAATTTAGAAGATAAAATGGGAGACTAATTTTATACCCCTAAAAGTGTTTTAACAATAAAAATTGATGGGATAAATTAATGTATGCTTACCTTCAAGTGTTAGGTATTTCAATTTTAGTGATAAATTACAAAAAATGCTATATATAGATAGTGTAATGCCAAATAATATTTTGATTACATAATCACAAAAAAAAAACAATAATTATATTATATAATGATGAAAAAATGGATATTATAAGTATATGTCTGAAAATATGTTGTCTAATATTTAAGAACCAATCATCAGATTCTAAAAACATTCTTTTGGGTTGTCTAGACACTTACATCAAACTATGGACACTTTCATTGATGCTACTATCTAAATATCAATGTAACTATCCTAAATTGAATTTTAATTGTATCAATATGTAACCACTTGGGTATTTATGGGTTTTTTTCACCTTTCATTTGATATATCTAGATATTACATGCAAAATATATATCACTATTTATATTTCAAACCTTATCTCTCCACCTTAGGCTAGGTTACCTTAACAAAATGGGTTAGTGGGCTCATCGTGTCAAGACAACATCAAATACCCATCTATCAATTTTATATATATATATATATATATATATATATATCAATTATATATATATATATATATATGTATGTATGTATGTATGTATGTATGTATGTACACACACACACACACACACATTCTAAGGATGGCCTTATAATTATATAGTTATCCCTTATGTGTTGGTATATGTGTGAACAATAGCGTATAATGATAAATGTGAGTGCATGCAATGATATAGCTTGTAACTTGAAAATTAAGGCTCATGGGCTGCTCTTTGAATGCTTTAGATAAGTAGTATGACTTATCATAAAATTGAAATGAAAATAGGAATGTATATAGAAAAATAGCTTACTTGTGTGATTTGAAACTCAATAGTTTGTCTAAGATTGAGAGATGATTGTGTAATGATCCAAATGATTTGGATTTGACTTGTATTTATACTAGTTATTTTGAAATTATCCTCATAAAATTGATAATAAAATTATTAGTCCAACTTGTAAATATTTAAATATTTTAAAAAATTACCATTTTTAGGGAAAGGACACTTGTGTTAGAGCATGGATAATAGCATTGATGCCACTTTCCTATCCTAAATATAATTATTAAAAATGAAGGAAAGTTGTTGAGGTTCTATAATTTCTAGTGAAATATATATATATATATATATATCAAATTTTAGGTTTTTTATTATTACATGTGATCTAGATAATTAGATTAATCAAGATTAGATTAAGAAATAATTAATTAGACCTAGTGAGGTGGTGAATACAAAACTTTGGGATATAAGGAAGATAAAAATGAAGGGTAGAGCCTTGAGATATATTTGTGAAATATACATGACTAGTTTAATATATAAATCCATATTTAAGAATCTACATTTTCCCCTCCTTCAATCTAGTAATTCATATAGATGAAATTACTAGGTTAAAGGAAAAAATGTACCATAGTGTGTACACCACACCTTGTATTTACTCTATCCCACTTGAATTTGTTGTATGTGAATGAATTAAAACCAAAATCATGTTACAAGTATAATAAATGAATATAATAATAAATATAATAATTTTAAAATACTTGAAATAAGGAGAGATCAAGGAAGGATTACACATTTGTGTTGATGAAACCATGTTGCCCCTTGGTAGTCTATCTTGGTAGAGATGATTCCTAGTTGAAGCATTGGAGAGAGGTTAAAAAATAGACCTTAAATATGTGAATATGATAATTATATGTTGGTCATGACCCAAATATAATATAAGGATGAATTTTGACAAATCCATTGAGAACAAAAAATATCAATTGTACAACTCAAGTATACCCAAGCTAGCCAATATTGCTTGAGTCAAATGGTGTAACTATATCAACCCAAAATAATGTAATCATAGTGATAAGTCTATTCAAGGAAAAAATGTTAATCACACTAATAAAAAAGAGAAAATTTATATAGATAGATAAAGATTCAAGTGGTGCATCTTGGTAAGGTTGGTGCATAAATGTGTGTATAGTCTATAAGTGTATCTATAATTTGGTGTATGTGAACCTTGAATATGTCTCAAGATAAGTTATATATAAAAATGTAACCTTTACTCTATAAAATGTGTATAATATGTATCACAAATCTTAAAATATATGTCCCAAATATGTTCCCAATGCATAAAATGTTTCTCCAAATGTATATCCAAATCATATAAACTATGTAAATTAAATCAAACTCAACCCATTATATCAACTACATGTATTTGGTTTCATGTATTATATGACATGCCCTCATTGATATTCCCTCTTTTTGAGGTGAGGGGATTTTAAAAGTGATGATTTTATTATCTCAAAAGGATAAGACAATTATTCTATATCTATGTTAATCATGCATTAAAATAAGAATATAGTAGTGCCATGTAAAAGTATATATCAATGAAACTCATAGTATGCATTCTTAAAAATACCTAAGATGCACTATAAGAATCATGTCAAGGCATAAAAGATAAAAATCTCATAAAAAATCAAGCAAAAATAAAATATTAATCAAATTTCACACATAGAAGAGTATAAAGAGACTAAAAATAAGTGGTATGTTCAAATTATACACACTTAGGTGGAATATGTGTGAATTTCTACACACCAAATAAACAAGTAAAATTCAGGGAACTGTGGCAAAAAAAAAGGAACATGTTCAAATATTCCATAAAAAAGACAAAGAAACAAACAATAAGTATATTAAAGTAAGTGAATTTAAATAGATGAAGTAATGAGATATAATAAACTAGCATAACCATGCCATGCTAGTCCTTGCATACATGTGTTAGCAAAATGTCATGTATAATAACATATCAAATACACTTTTTAAGATAACAACATGACTATAGGCATGTTTAAGATATATAATATCTATAATATAATGGAAAATGATCATAAAAAAATATAATTTATGTCAATCATGATCATATAGAATCTATATGTCCCCAATATAGTGTATCATGATGGAAGAGGAAAGGTACAACACTTGTATGATTGAGATGTCATAGGTTTAGTGTATGATTAAACAAAACTCAAGTAATTTTGAAACATATGTGTGTATATAAAATATATGTTATCTACTAACATGAAGTAATAACATATGAAAAAACTAGAAAACATGTGAAATGATAGATATTTTTGGTGTTTTTAAATTATTTTAATGTTTTTGTTTTTTCTTGAATATTTGATTTTGTTTATAATTTTAGATTTTTTTTAGAATTTTTGGAATGTTTTGGAATTGATTTTATGTGTAATATTTTCACAAATTCATAATTTTCATGTGGATATTAAGAGGTTTTCCCTTGAGTGTAGCCAAGTAATAAACACTTTTTCCAAACTTTTCTATAATTTTAAAGGGGCCTAACCAATTTGGTTCAAATTTACCTTTCTTATCCTTTTTTACATTGATATTATTTTTATTTTATTTTAATGATAAATAAAATATGTTAAATTCACATGGTCTAACCTTTTTTTATATGTACATTTTACACCATCTTGATAAACCTATAGGTGCTCAATAGCCTGTGTGTATTTTACACTTAACTGTTCCAACTGATATAATCATTTTTCATGATTCTCATTTTATTAAATTCAATTATTGAGAAAAAAATCATAAATATGGGCTTTCAAGCTCAATTAGTGGAACTTCCTCAGTACCATAAACCAAAGAATAAGGTGTGTCTCGAGTAGGGGTACACATACTAGTAGGGTATGCCCATAAG
>JARHVA010008222.1:387500-532480 GCA_037957365.1 Torreya grandis
AGGAAATTGAACCAATTTTATTACCTCTTAAGTAAAAAATTTAGTCAAGGTTCTTAATAAAAGGCAAAAATCAAAGGACATGGGTTACAAGGAAAATATTTTTTAGATACAGGTAAATAAATGGGTTTTAAAGGGTCTCATAACCTTTACATATTAAATCATAATAGAAATAAACCACACCCAAAAAACCAACTAGAAATGACATCTTACTAGGGATCCAACAAAAATCCAACCTATAACCCACACATAACTCACATGAAACTAACAAAAACCCATAGAAAACCTAGGATAAAAAAAACCATACAAAGTAAACCCATTAGACATCAATTTAATATCCTATGACTTTAGTTTTCTTGGTTCTTAGAGTGCCTAATGAGTCCTCCTTTCTGATGCCCTCCTTTTTCTTCATGTTTCCTCTTATTCAATTTTAGGTACCCTCATGGAAGCCACCTAAAACCATTTTTAAGGGCCTGAATTAGACTTTACCATCTTAACCTTGTTTTTATTATATGCTCCCCTTGCACTTGGCTTGATCTTTCTCTTGATACTTGTATAATTTGTTCTCCTCTTTGAGAGCCCTTTCTTTCCCAAGATTGAGCATACTGAATGACTTTTTCTAGATTTCACCTCTTCTACTTCCCACAACATCTCTAGTAGGGATGACTTCCATGATGGATTAAATGTCTTTTCTAATTTCTCTTATGTACTTCACTTGAATTTTTAGTCTCTCCTAAAGATCCTTAAATTTATCTTTAAGGTTCTATATATCCCCTTCCTCCTTTTTAAGCTTGGGCTCCTACTCTTCCCCTTTACTATCAATAGATTTTTGAGTAACAATTAGTTTATAAACCTTACTATCCTCCCCAATCAAGTCTAAGGCCACATTGCCTAGGTTTAAAATTTCTTCTAATTATAATGGAGTGGGATCCTCTTCATCATTAGAAATAATATGATTCTTTATCCCCCTCTTTGATTCCTTGTTATTCATGTTCCCTAGAATTTGAGCTAACATTTTCTTGGATTATTTAGAATCCATTTCGGATACCTCTTCAAATTTATCCAACCTCTCCTTATCTAATTATAAGGGACCCCCTCCTCTTGAAACTCCACCTAGTTTCTAATAAGAGGTTTGGCCACCTTAACTAATAATAATGAAAACCTAGTGAATGATGACATTAAAGGTGTCATCTTGGTAGGATACCAATGTGAGATATAGAGATATTAACAATAAAAACAACAAGATAATAATGAAATTGTTTTTAAAATGATTAAGTACCATAAAATGTTGAGAATGCACCACCATTTTTTCCATTCTAATGTCATGTATATCATTGTTTTTAGGCATAAATCCAACCATGGGTATGGTATAATCTTTCTCAAAAATCCCTTTTTCACTTTCTTTGCTAAGGTATCATCCTTATAAAAGGTTCTAATTTACTCCATCTTATAATGTTTATCCTTATAGGCCTTGATGTCATATAAAAACATGCATATGACAACCATTATACTTTCCTTAGAAACTTGAATTTCAACTCCTCTCATGTGGACCATATTATTCTTATAGGATTTATCAAAGCTGATTGAAAGCATGTGGTCATGGCTAGCGACATGTCACATATACATGGTGAGCCCTACTCTATGTAGGGTTTACCAAATCACATTTTTCTTGATGTCTTTGCAATATATGGGCTTAAGTTTTATTTGGTTTACCACCCATGTTCTTAACCATATAAGATCTTCTATAAAAATTAACCAAACCTACCTTGATATGCTGAATTGAATCAGAGATGAACTTGGAATGACTCTTCTCATGCATGTAAATGATAGTCTTTGTTTCCCAATTTCCCCTTCCCTCTTCCCATACAAAATAATAATGGTTGAACTATGAAAATTAGTGTTTTAATCAATAAAGAAAACCCATAGGTCTTGGATTAAAATAATTCCAAATAAAATGATAGCCATATCAACCTATTTCATGATCATCCTTGGTCTCAAACTTAAGCAAAAGCTATGAAGGAATGTTGTTCATATGGATTGAAGTTTTGAATCAAATTTCCTTCATGCCTAAGTTGGCCATGAGTATAGCATAATCATTACCTCCCTAAATAAAATTTTAATGTTAACTTCATGAAAATAATTGAGAAGGGTTCTAGAATATTTTATTTTATGAATAATGGTCCAATAAGGTGGTGACTACCCAAGAAGACATGTAATTATGTTAAATGAGTCTCCTTTAATGACCAAATATTGAAACTTGAGATCAATATCTAGTCGGTTTAGCTTTAGCTACATGATTGGTCTAGGATACCATACCCCCAAAAAAGGTAGCTAATAGACAACCATTCTAAAATCTAATAACCCGTCCCCCTAGTAGGTCCTGAGTTCCCCTTGGTAGATCCATCAAAATTTAGCTTAAACTAACCCTATAAGGATTTGGTATACTTAACAAGTCTCATATCCTTCTTAATGGTAGGGTAATATTGATAAATAGGGAATTAGAGGTTCTATAGAGAGAGAGGGGGTGTGTTGGTTAACCTCCCCCTACACCACCTTATATAATTTTTTAAAATATAACCAATTTTACTTGATGCCCCCTAGATTTTGAGTTTCACCAAATTAAGACTACCACTTTTATTTATATATATTTAGTCATTTATATCTTTCCATTTACCTCATAAAATTTGGAGTAATGTGAGCCTCTAGAGTAAGTCTAGAACAAGAAGTTTATAATAAAGATTCCATTGCAAAAAAATATCACAAATTGAGTTGCGACATACCTAAGATAGATTAAATTTATCCATTAAAAAATTAAAGATGTTGGGCCCCAAAAAATAATCTAGGAACATATTCTTGACCATTTCTTCTTCCTTTTTATATAGGAAACATATGTTATGTATTTACATCCCTTATTTCTTGAGGTTGTTAATTATTAAGATTATGTTTTGGATAGTGAGACATAAAAAGATGTTAACTTTAGGTATTAGGATTTTTTCCCAAAGTTTGAGCCACTAGGTATCATCCCACAAAAAATTTAGGTCATGTTTGTAGCCTAATTTAACAAAGTAATCACTAGAATCCTCCTTATGCCAAATCACCACATCTTTGGGATGAATACAATTGTGAAATTATTTGACCTTCATATTGAGGTTGTCTAGATCCTATATGGAAATCCATAAAATAATATTCCACTCAAGATATTTCCATACTATACCATTCTCATCAAGGGCCCAATAGTTACAAACTTTATCACTAAGGAGGAAATGAAACAACCATTGACATTCCTCCAATGGTCCATAAAAATTAAGGGGAAGTTGAATATGCATGGACTATCCTAGAAATTTACTTTTATGCCATTACCAACAATCCATTTATTCCCTTTGTAAATAAAATATATAAAATTAACAACACCTTTTCATTATAAATAATCTTGGGTTTGGACTTACTAAATTAGGAGGTTATCTTCTTCACTTCCAACAAATATTTAGCCCTAATGGTATTAGTCCAGATAGAATATTCCTTCATAATCTTCCATCCCTATTTATAAATGAAAGCCCTATTCATGATTTTAATCTTCCTAAGATCTAAACCACCCCCCAATTTTAGATAATATTATATTGAAGGTTTTTATTTAAAATAAGAATCAACCAATTAAGTTTGATAGTTTTAGTGGTCACCCAAGTGTCATTTCACATACATTAATTGATAATAAACTAATCAATATAGATCCTAAATTATATAAACCTCATCATTACCTTGAATAATTGCGATCATAACCATTTTTAATCTATCATATTATTAAGATACATCATGATAACTATTGTTATCCATTGCAAAAAAAGATTACACAATTTACAAATAGAGGGGCTATTAAACTTAGAAAAGTTAATGCTAGGTAAACAAGGTCCACTTATCCATCTTCTTCTATTACTCATATAAAAAAACTAAAATATATTAAGAATTTTTGAAAAAGTAACTAATGGTCCATTTGGATTCTAAAGAATGTGTTACTAGAAGAAGACATTATTCTAGTTCTCATTCTAAGAGGATTAATATTTCCTAGGACATTCATATTAAGGAGACAATTATCATTTGAGCCCTTATTAGAGGTGAACATAAATAATTCATTATTTTATATTAAAAACATTAATGCAATATATACACAATGGATTCATTAATGATTTGGTATGAAGTGATCAAAATTTATAACATATATATGAGAATGCTAAGAGGCATTTTACCATTACAATTTCTTTGGGGCCTAATACAATGGACACACTATTATATGAACACAAGACTATTTCATAAGGTAATGCCACATTGGAATATTCATGGTTACAACAAATGGGAGCATATTTTGATATTAATAATGTGACTATCTCTTTTACTTTTCAATAAGGTTTAAATATACATCATAATTATATTACAAGCAAAATGAAAGATTAAATTACATCATATGTAATTTAAGTGTGGAACCAAAATAAACAAGTATTTAAATATTAGGGATTTTAATAAATAAACCACATTACAAAATAAAAAAAGTAAAAATAACCATTTAAATTTGTTCTAAAAAAATTCCATCAACCATCTGTGTATGATTACAATGCATTTCTATTTTTGAGTGGATGGTCAATTTTTTTTTTTACCACAGAGGATTGAGTCCAATAGCTTCATGGTTAGTCTCACATATACATGAATTCTAATTAAATTTCATATCTCTATATACATTTCAATATAAAAGCATGCAAAGACATCTCCTCATCCACCCTTTACCACTAATATAGTTGTTTGTTACACCTATTTAGGATCATTATAAAAATATGAATGGTACATATATTTAGGATCTTTATATACATTTAATTTAGAGGAAAATAGTGGAATCTTCTAGATGAAACAAATTATAAAACATACATCACATCACAAAGTTATTCAAAATTCACATAATCCTTTGTCTACCATGATCCACACTAATATAATACCACAACCATTTCAATGGGTTCCATCATGAACACAGGCACTGATACATTCCCCATGACTATCCCATAGATGGGATGATTAGTTAACATATTTTAAATTTTAAAATAATTCAAAAATATTAAAAAAATAGATAAATTTAAAAAATAAAAATAAAAATATTCAAAATTAAAGTTAGGACCTAAGCATAACATGATTATTATATTACACTATTACATGTTTGGTAGATAGCATATTTATGTTTCATACACATGCATTTCATGGTATATGAGTGTGATGTAGGACATACAAATCATACATGGACACATAGATGTTAATCAATCTTTGAGGCATATTATTCCACAGGTAACACTATCACATTTATATCTTTATATGATCTTTTACCATATGGAGCTACATAAATTTATTACATGTGTATTTTTAGTTACTCATATCATACAAAGTGATAATTAAATATGATATATTAATATAATGTGACATTGAAATACATAAATAATGTAGATTATTTTTCACTTGTTCCATGCTTCATTGATGTTTTTAATCTTTCATGGTAGAGAATTCATTACTTGTCTATTATGTGTGGCCCCTTAGCCTTAATTATTGTGACATTTTTATGATATTTTAATGTGGCCCTTGGCCTTGTTTGTTATAACATATTTATGTCCCTTGTTTTTAGTCTATGGCCTTATGTATGACATTATGTGCCTATAAGTGGATTAATATAGGATTATTTGTTGAGTTTAAGTCACTTGTTGAGTTTGTTGAGATTTTTGAGTTTTTGGGTGTCATGATCCATATCACATACCTTATCATTATGTGTGGTGCCACGTTTTTCATCATATACCTCTTTAATGCATAGGTTTATTGAGTTATTATATAATGATATTTACTAATGTGTGCCTCATTGATACTTGTATAATAACATGAAACCTATATGCCCTACATTATAAATGCTACATACATGCTTTGATGACTTATATATTACTATGATGAAATATTATCCATGTGTTGACATGATTATACATAATTACATATTTATAAATGACATGATATAATTAACTCTTATTTTGAGATTAATGACTTATAGGCTACATCAATCACCTCAAAAGGACATAATATTAGTGGGAATGAAATAGAGACACAAGCCTTAATAAACCAAAAAATATGATTTGTAAAAAAAATTATTTAGATTGGTTCACATATTATATTCGTTTAGATATGTGACAAATATTTACACACTGGTGTATATTTTTAGGGAAATATTATATTCATATGTACTCACTTTACATTAACATGAGTCAAATTTTATAGATTCAGATATAATAGAGTGAAAATGTTATGAAAATGCACATAGTTTACATGAACATAAATTTTATATTTTCACATACAAATACATTTGAGATACAAGTTCTCAAATTGAACATATAAATGAATAAAATTCTATTTTAGTTGGCACAAATCTAGTAAGGCATGATGCTTTTTCATGTACATATATACTATTATAGTTATATTTGGCACCAATTCAATGAGTCAATAAACTTGTTTATGTACAACTTAAATATTTAATAGTGAGTACTATTACAGTTGTTTATTTACAAAACATAATTCAATGATACATGGTAGTGAGAAATATTGAATCTATAATTCTATCTGCAGTAGTCGATTCATGTTTTTTTGAAGTAATGTATGATAAGGTTCAATGTTGCTTAATGACCATAACATCACTCATAGTGAAACCATGATGTGGTTTCCACCTTACCATATTGAGGTTCAAGATCGTAGCTAGATTAGTTATTTAAGTTAGTGAAGTTAAAGTTCAAAGACACTCAAAAGTATTAGCACTACTCCTATTCATAAGGGCTAGGGAATTTATATTCCTAACCCAAGGTATTACATATTTATACAAAATTTGGGTTAAATCACCAATGGTCCTCTAATGTTTAAACAAGAACCATTCTCCAATGCTTCAACAAAAAACAACCATCTCTAATAAATTATAGGTAAACATAATTTCACCCATGTACAAGTGAACTCCTCATTTGATCTCCAAGTTTCAAATTTTGATTATAATTCAGATTTTAGATTTCACATATAAACATTTACTACTACATTTCCATTTTTAATTTTTCTTAGGGAAAGTTTCACATTTCGAGCCATCTCCAAAATAAAAAAAGTGGGTTATACACACTTAGGTATATATTTATCCTTTTAATATAGTATTTATATTACATTTTAATATAATAAATTAGGGAATTAATAGACACTAAAATATAATATTAGACACTTGAAAATTTGAATTTGGATATACATATATCTGACATGACTTGTGTATATCCAAATGACTCTTATTATCCTTATCTCACATCCACATACTTCATTATGAGTATGAAACTAAAATAATCTCCCAGTTTATGTTAAAAGAGAAAAATATCTAACTTATACATCTACAAATCATTAGATTTACATTTTTATCTCTTAGACAATAACATTGGGATAAGACAATTTCAATAATAAATTTGACTTGAGGGTGACTTTATTGTCCCTCACCAAACAATGACTATTTTAGAAATATAATTCATTCCTATGGGTCGACCTATTTTTTTAGTGTGTCAGTGGTATGATAAATTAACTCATATAAATAAAAATGAACCCTATAATTAGTACTTAATTAAAATTTAGCATCTATACACTACTACTCATTAAGAAAAACTACCATATTCTTCCCAAATCACAAAATAATTATTAAGAGTAATCATCAATGATTTAAAGCACATAAAACCAAGTCAAAAATTCATATTATCAACTGTTTAAATCTAGATCACTATGTGCATTCATATAGCAAAGAATCACAATTGGAATTTCAAACTAAGGGGAAGAACTATGTATGGATTGACTTTTGTCTTTAGAGTATTGGATTTGTATGTAAAAGTCAATCATAAACAAGGGTGTTTTGAGTCATCATACCATTATACTTCCCAAGTTTTTACAGATTTCATCCCTTTAAATTGGGCCTAAGGTTGTGAGGATAATGAGATTATTTTATAGAGTTACACATACAACTAGGCTTTGACATCACACACATAAACCTATTACATAGAGGTGTAATGGATTGAATGGTAAAAAATACTTAAAAAACATAGGAAATTAATTTATTCCTAGAGTAAAAAATGTAAACAATGTGACCCCAACCTAAAATTAGTGATATTGAGTGTACAGATAATTAGTTATAGATCCAAGTGACTCACATGTATGATTCTATCCCCTTTCCTTTGTGAGAAGTTAGTCATAGTTAGTTAAAGAAAAATAAAAAATAATTTTCTTTTTCTCTTTGGTTTTTTATATATTTATCACATGCCACTTTTAAAATTAATTTTAGTATTTTACATTAAAATTTATGCTTACTGCCATACTTTAGAAAATAAATCACATACTAATTTTTATCATAATTAGGGTTGTACAATCCAAAATAAGATAAAACAAATACCATGAAACTTTCTATTCAATGTTAGCCATACAACTACAAGTCTATGTAAACATGGTAAGGATTTGGTTAAGACTTTATTATAATATTCTTTAGGGTTACCATCATTTTTTCTACTGTTAGTTGTTATTTAGTCAATAATATTTGAATAATACAACACAATAATAGTGATATGTTTGCATTCAGTGAATTCTAAAGGCCCAATAATTTAAGGTTGTATTTTATACAAAAATACAATTAACCCTTGGTTTATTATTCAAAACATGAAAATTTGTTTTACCATTAAATGAGTTTAGAAATCAATTGGTCACATTGATTCCTTAGCCCTACCAAAAGAAAAAAACTAAAACAACAAAGAAAATTAATGTAAAATTAGGAATCCAATCTATCATAGAGTAAAATATAACATCTTTTAATAATGATAATTATAATATAATAAAAATATAATACATAGCTATGATATGTTAATTCATTTTTTATAATTACATCATGTAGGTATGTATAAACATACAAGATTGTCATAAACCACCATATGAGTAACACTCCTTTCATAGAATTGACCATATACCTTTGAAAAAACACTTTTAAAATCGTTTAATACAACTACTAAGGAATTCATTTTTCTATAAGATCACATACATCATTATTATAGGAAAATCATAATGTTTAGATTAGTTTTTAAAAACCGTTCCTTCTAAACCATGGTAAATAATAGTATATCAATGTTTTTATCAACATATATATTACTTTAGCACCAATATAGTTATTATTAATGATGCCATAGGGAAAAATCATTGAAATGCTTCACTTCTAACTTTAGATCCTTACAGTTCCCCCACATAACTCCCAAGTGGGAGTGACCCTAATATTAAACTAGGGCCACAGATGAGAGAATACATCAAGTGAGAGAGTTATATATCCATATGCTACCAAAATCATATAATAACCATCATACATTTATTTATATTATGAAAAATGAAACAACATGACACAAGTATTATCACACTCTACTATAAAACATTAAAAAACATTATGAACCAAATAATACAATGGACATTTTTTTTTAAATTTAAGTATATAATGCTTAAGTCAAAGTGTTAACAAGATAAATATTGGAATAATGAACAATATTTAAGAGTGTCTCATGAAATTTTATTAAGCTAAATAAAGCTTCAATAAATACACAATGATAATAATTCATGATATTTTAATTATATTAACCAACTTGATTTTAAAACAATGGGAACTAATAAAAATACTAATGAGAGGTGGAAGTATAACATCACAAAGGTGAAATTACACATGTCATAACTTATACATAAACATTTATATAAATATCATTACTAATTATCACAAGATATTGCACATAAAATTATTATCCACTCTTATTTACGATAAATAACTCTATCTAAGTGGGACATAGACATTTCATAGTGTGTACATGAATAATATATAGAGTAGTAAATAATGAAAACATATATCTTAATGTGAAAAAAAACACACCCACTTTAAGTGAAACTTAGGGAGAAGAAAATAAAATATAAAAGAAAAATAGAAAGAGGCAAATATAGGTTGATATAAATATTTAAATACAGGACCTAAAAACTAGGCCTATATAATTATTCATATAGAATATAAATAATGAAGGAAATAATGACTCATTATGAACCCCCTTAATATAAATCATTACACTTAATCATTTATCACAATTTAATTTAATGAGATGATGCCAAAGGCTTAGATAAGATGTTTACAACCTGCTCTTATGTAGACAAGTAATCCAAGCTGAGGACACCATCCTATATGAGTATCTATATGAAGTGTATGTGGATCTCAATGCATTTGTGTGCTAATGTTTCATTGAATTTAAATAAATATGTATGGAAATATTATTGTCACACCAAAGAGTAATGGTATGAGTTTATGAAAATATGAAATCTATAATCAACTAAGGAATCCATAAAGCCTCTTAATTGGATAGAATGATGTTATAATACTATGCCTCTATGGATGATAATATAATAACTGATTTATTATTTAAATACCAATAAAATTTTCCTAAAATAATGTTATATACAAATATGGAGGTGTAATTTATATCATGAATGTCACGAACTCAACCCAAGTTAGTGAAGTGCATAATATAAGAAGAAGCCCCTATTGTGTACTATAGAATAGAGTGTCAATTTTTCCAAATGTACCTTTGAATATGCTTGGATAAATTATAGTGACTCTCATGAGGATCTTGGTAAAAACAAGAGTCAAGGACAACCATGATTGAAATATCAAGGTGACTATGTGTTAGGTACAAAAGGCTCCCTACCGAATGGTAATACAAAGTAACATTAATTTTTGGTGAATTTCAACTAGTAGAGAATGTAACACCTAATTAAAATATTTGTGGAGGTGAGATTACAAAAAATCACACCAAATTAATGAAGAAAGTCATGAGAATAATATTACTAACAAATGGAGATCCCATAGAAATATTAGATGACATGTAGCCCAATAAAGTATTGAAAAGATTCCCAAGTTTGTCATGTTAAACTACTCCATATAATGATGTCATAAATATTGAATCTTGGTAGGGGAAATATATGTATGAAACAATTCATCAACATAGAGGAAAAGTATAAAAAGTTCATTCCCATCCTATTAGACATGTGAAACTAGAATCAAGCTAAAAATTATTTGTCTTCTCATACCAAGATCTGGGAGCTTGATTGAGACAATAAAGTGAATATAAAAACCTAAAGATAAGGGAATAATCTTGTAAAAACATTGATGTTTTATCCATATAAATTTACTCATAAATATTACTATGTATAAATCACCCTTCACATCCATAATATGCATTGACCATCCTTGTGATGCAGCTAGATAAATTACATGGTGAATAAATCCCATCATAAAAATAGGGACAAAGGTATTGGAGTAATAAATCACTTAAAGCTATAAAAAAACCCTGGGTCATAAGACACACATTTTAATTTTTACAAAACTATTATTTTCATATTTAGTCCTATATAACCACTTACAACACGTCGGTTTTATTTCCCTAGTAAGAGGAAACAAATCATAAATGTTAATCTTCATCAAGAAATAATACTCCTTTGACATCATTACATCCCACTCTGGTATACCTATAAATTTTGAAAAATTAAATGGATATTCTAAAATATAATGGATTCAAAGACCAACCACAACTATTTATGAATAATTACAACAATTTTCTATATGATTTCATGCCAAATGATCAACCTCTTGTTGAGTAGTGCAAACTCACTTGAGTAAAGATTATGTAGTAGGAGACGGTGGTGGAAGATAAATATCAACATAAAAATCATCGTCAATGAGTAAATAATACTCAAGTTATGTTTAATAAGTAGGAGTGAGAGAGGAATAATCTATATATGTAAGCTCCATTGTAGTGAAGTACTCATCAACCTTGCCATCCCACCGAAACAGAACATCACTAATGACTAGGTAAAATAATCATTTTTGAATCTTATTATCCATGGATATATGATTATAATCAAGAATAAACACTCAAGCCTTACTATTAAATACTCATAATGAAGAAACATCAAGATTGTCATGGGGCTAAGCCTCCTCAAGAGTCATGTTATGCACTGCCTTATGGGGCATATAATTATTAATGTATTTGGAATAATTAAATACCTTATCCAAATACTTAGGTACCATGTTATTGGAATATATTATACAATTTTCCATCCCTCTAATTTTCATCTAATTATTCATAATAATATCATTTTTTTATTATTTGATAAGATGGAATATTATGCTTAGTACAGACGTGTTAACCTATCTTATCCACATACTTCCTATATTATCCATACATATATTCTTGATAGAAAAAATATATATATTCTAAAACAATGCCTTGAAGGCCTTGAAGTGATTAAATAACTTGCCCTTATACTTTATAAAGTACACCCATGTGCAATTGAGAAGTCATCTATGAAAGTGTGTACATAATTAGACCCTAAAAATAATGAGTGGGAAATTACATGGGTTCATTATTGTCAAAATAAAATGGAGACTTAGCTCAATAAACATTTCATTTGGGAAAAGGGTCTTGATTATGTTTTATAAGAACACAACCTTGAAAAACACCATCTATACAAGATATCTTAGGAAGGTGAAGAACTAAATTTTATGAACTCAACTAATATAAATACCTATAATTAATGTTACAAAAATATTAATTCAATATATTTTTCAAATAACCAACATGATAAATAAGGGATGATCTAAAATAATTATCAAAACTATTAAAATTATATGAGCATGAACTACAATAAAAAAGTTGAATTAATCACAGTTTCTAGATTATAAAACTTTTTGATCACAAATCTTGAGGATAAAATTACATAAGATTCCCATTACAAATAGAAAAATATGATATATGGAAATAAAATTATTAGAAATATTATGAAATAGGAGTAATTGTAAAAAAATAGTTCTTCAAGCCAAAACATCTAGTTCTAAAGGATCCCTAACTAAAATTTGTGAAGTTTTGATATTAGTAAGATAAGTGAGAAGCTCACATTAATGAGTCATATGATGTGAAGTATCTGAATCTAGTATATTATTATTCGAATATGCAATCAATGTTTGAGTGGAAATTTATTCCCCTTTGGTCTTGGAATAATAATGAGGAGAAGGATAAGAGATATTAATGTTATGTTGTTTCACTCTTTCCTCCATTACTTCCATTCTCTTTGAACACTTGGAATTCAAATGACCTTTCTTTCCACAAAAGGTACAAGGCTCTAGACTTCTTCTTGGACTTAGAGAAAGATTAATAGAACATGGAAGAAGTAGGTTGAGTGGGATTAAGAGTGTAGTTTGAGTAAGATTGAGTGGATATTGGTTCATCATTTGTCTTATAATTTTTATTTAGATTACCTTTAATTTTAGGTTAATGGTATATTAATGCTTTATAATGATATATGACATAAAGTTGTACAATCTTAGATTATTCTCTATTGAGATGTTAAAAAAATATCAAAATAAGGCATCATAAATTCATCACCTAAGGCATCCATGGTGGAATAAAAGGGAGGATAAAATGATGGAAAATTTCCCTTTAAATTTGATAGAATCAAAAAAATGCAAGTTTTTTTTTTAATAGATTTAGAGGGCCCTATAGATGATTTAGGGAAATACCTACCTAGATTGTCTTCTTCTAAAGTTAATTCAGCCTAAAAGGAAAGGAAAACACACATATAGTGAAATGTTTATGTACATGAAAGAAATATTAATCAACTAGTCATGATAAAATCCTATAAGGTAGGGGATATGATGTTTAAGGAGAACATATCATAAATTTAATATGTGAACATGCAAGAAAGGATAAACACCCTAAAAAAGGAATCCCACCTCCATCACTACATAATGAAATGGTTCATTACATTAAACAAGAAATTATATATAAAATATTAATTAATACATAAATAATTGATGGATACCAACGCCAACCCCAAAATAGGATCCCCTTCAGCAAATACCTCTAGCCTATGACAATAAATGCAAGTGAATTTAAGAATGAGTTATCATAGTTAAAATAGAAATTAGGCCAGATTGAGGGTGAACATAAGTCTTTGAATAATCCTTATGGAAGGTGTTGTATCTATGCAATGTTAATATAAAAAAATAGTACTATAAGCATCACTATGACTCAAGAGGGAATATAAGAAAGGAAATAGAATTGTAATGATATTATTTAAAGTAAGATAATAAGAATGTAGGGTAAAGGAAATCTCATAGAGAACAAGGAATTGAACTTAGAAATTATTGAATGCCACCTCATTTTTTAAATCTAAATAATGGCAAGAATATAAAACACTAATTTACTTTGGTTCACCTTAGTTATTTTTGTTTTGATATATCTTTCCTAATAGTTTGTTGTAGTTAGTATTTTTTTTATTGGTTGTCAACCTTTTTTAGAAAGGACCTATAAACTACCATGTACTGTATTATGTTTATTATTTTAGATTTTATATTCATATATTGTTATAATTATGTTTAAGTGTTTTGGATCTTTCAAAAACCCACTTTTACCTCATATCAAAAAAAATTGAAGGTCATATTTCCAACACTCATTTCCCGAACATAAGATAGTTTTGATTAAAGGGGAAAAATATATAGGAATTGATAATTTACCATGTATCCATGCACTCAATTTCCATCTCAAAATCCCAAATAAAAAATAATCATAAAATTAAACATAAAAAAGTATATGATAGGGTCATTTACCTCTTCCTAAAAAATATAAATATGAATTTTTATTTCAGTAAGGAATGGTGATCTCTAATCATTTTTTATTTGATAGGGGAAATAAATAGTATTTTAAAGGTTTTTTATCCTTTTAAAAATTGATAGAAATATAAGACTTTAAATTTCAATTAGAATGCCTCTATCAGTGGAAAAATAAACAAAATACAATAAACATCAGATAAACTACTAAAACAACCACACAATGTTTAACCAACAATAGTTTGTACAAGCTCAGAAAGACAAAGGCCATGTTATATGAAACCTACACTTAAGTAATATTTCCATGAGACAAAACATAGCTCAC
This sequence comes from Torreya grandis, assembly GCA_037957365.1. Taxonomy (NCBI): domain Eukaryota; kingdom Viridiplantae; phylum Streptophyta; class Pinopsida; order Cupressales; family Taxaceae; genus Torreya; species Torreya grandis. The sequence continues at coordinate 402,560 of JARHVA010008222.1, forward strand.
AACTTACCACCAACTTTCATGAAACTTATACTTGAAGGCCCTCTAAATAAGTGATTCATACTAGAATACTAGACCTCATCTCTTATGCCTTTTGTATTTTTTTGCACTTTGGTTCACTCCTTTTCTTCTATAGGTTCTGAGTCAATTAGTATAGAGATTTATATTTTTTTTTGGTGATAAAATGTGTCTTCCATTTATTCCACATCATTTGGTTCTTCCCTTTAAATTTCAATCTCTAGTTTCTACTCCCTAGAAATAATTTGAGTAGAGGTTTCCAAAACTGAGTCTAACATCCTCTCAACTAGATTGCTTAGATCATCCTTATAATCCCCCTATATATGAGGCAAACTTATAAGATCATCATTTGGACCTAGACTAGAAAAAATGATTCAGGAGCTTCCATATCTAGTTCTAAACCCACCTCATATTTTCTCATACCTATCTCTTCTTTGTGCTTAGTAAGAGGCTCATGAATAGTGTGCTTCCACCATGTAGCTTCCTTATTCTTTGTAGAGCTTTCATAATATGTAATCAAATGACTAATTTTAAAGGATATATGGCACTAGAAACGTGTTCCCTCATAGTCAATGGGTTGATTTAGAATGCCATATTGTAATTTTATGTCAATATTACCAGGAATATCTTTTGAGATGTTAATGGTAACATAATTCTAGGATAATTAATTGTATGTGCCAAAAAATAGGCGAGTTTCATTACAAGATGATAATAGTTGGTCTCATTGCTCAATAATTAGTGTTTGGGTGTTACTAGATAATTGTATGGTGTGAAAAATGAAAGGAGAACCAAGGAATCAGGAACCTAAAAGCTGCGAAGATTGGAAAGCAAAATATGATGTCTGGAAGATCCTTTAGAGAGGGAAGGTTGTGAGCTACTTGGAACGGTTACATGGCTCAAAACCTCATATAACGATGGATTTTTTCAAAAATTGGGTAGACAACAGGGTAACCCTCCATGGCATCACGATGAAGTTCACCGAGGAATTCACAGCGGAGGTCACGGGGCTTCCAATGGAGGGAATAAAATTCTCAAAGCAGACCAGCATATCTAATGAGGCATTTAGCAAATTCCCAAAGACGGATGCTGAGGAGCAGTAGTTGGAAAAGAGTGGGGATTTTTTTGACCTAGAATAGATTAAAGGAATCTAGAGAGATGTCTTATGTTGCATCCATGAGTATTTCATACTTGATGGAAGAAGCAAAAGAGTCCATAAATTTCATTTTGTCTTTCTTAATCATTTTAGGCACAAAGTTAGAATCTCCTTTCCTTTCTATTTGCGCTTCTCACTACTCCAAAGTCTATTCGCTCATATAAAAAAGGATTCTCATCCTATATTTCATGAGGGATTAATCCTAATAATTGAAGGCTTCTGCAAAAATAAGGCCATTATCCTAAATCCTTACTTGGATGAAAATAAGGACTCATAGAGTAAGAAGAATGAAACAGTAAAGGGGAAAGAAAAAGCTAAACCCAAATCCTCCAACTTCAAAAAATAGGTTGTTGATGAGGAAATAGAGTGGGAAAGCACTGATAGTTTTGAGGAGGAGAGTATAGAGGAAGAGGAAGGAACATAAAGCTAGGAATCCAGCTCCAGCAAGGAAGAAGAAGATAAAGGCAAGAATGAGAAAGAAGGGGTCACTATAGAGGAAAAAACTAAGAATAATAACTATGATATTGAGGAAAATCAGCAAGCGCTAGGGGAAATTGAAAAAGATATGGATGTTCTATTTGAGGATCCTGCATCAAAAATAGAGAAGGAACATCTAGTTCAGGATGCCTATCATGCAATGGAAACTAGAGATCAAGTAAAGGATGATATAATCCATAATGAAAGCCCTGTTGAAACTAAGGAACAGAAATAATTGGAAAGGGAGGATTATACGAAAAAGGATGAAGACAATCCAAAAGAGAACATAGAAGAATTAAGTGAAATAGGGCAGAATGATAGGAGGCACCCCTTTATGAGCTTGGCCAAATGCAAAGTTGACGCTATCCTTCAAGTTGACTCGTGGATGTATAAGGAGATAATGGGCCTCAAAAATAAAATGGAAATATTGGAATGTAACCAAGAAGTAGATCGAAATAAATTCAATAATCTGGAAAAGTAGATGAGGGATATTCCTATCAAACTTAAAGACTATGAGAACAATCTTAGGGAGCTCATTAAGGAAAGCAGAATGAAGATGGAGGAGGTAACCTCTAGCATATGTGTAGCTACTGTAAACATTGGAAAATGAGCAAATGAGGAAATTAAATCCTTGGAGGGGCCTAGAAAGAGAACTAGATAGATCTCAAGGAAGAAATCAATGCAAGAGGTTGCTACGTCGGTGGCTATATCCATACAAGACACTGTTGTGATTGGTAAGGAAGTGGTGAAGATGATTTTAGAATTAGAAGAATAGGTTGTTTGAGTTCTTACTGTCCTGGTCCTTTTAGTTGGTTGTAATAATTGCTTCCATTTTTTGGTTTATTGTTTTCTTATCACACAAGGGTTTCCAGGTCTCTGTAAAACCTGGGGTCTATCTTTTGATGTTCTTGAATTGTGGTTTCAGGTCCCTGTAAAACCTATTTTTGATACTACTTAGAAGTAGGTAAAAGGTTTCACCTATGGAAGTTATTGTTATATCTTTCATCCTTTGTTTCAGGGTTTTGGGGTCCCTTCAAAACCTATGTTTACCTTAATCTAAAACATAATTCTATGATAAGTGGAGTGGGAAGACATGTAGTATCTTGGTTGATGTATAAATTTATCCCAAGGTGTTGATAATAACCTTTAATCTAGATTTTCCCTAAAGGTGAAAGGGAAGGTAAGGGATATATACCCAAATAGGTTTTACCAAGAAGTATTTAATGGTTAGGTTGAAGATTAGAAACTAGGGTTTCATTAACATTTGTTAATAAAAAAACTAGATATGGTATAAAATATTCTCATTGTCTTATAAGAGTTAAAACACAATAACATAAAAACAAAAACTTTGGCACTAGGATTTATTTTATCTTACCTATAAGGAAGGGTTTCCATTACTTTGAAATTTGATCATGAAGACCAGTGAGGGATTTTTATAAATTATTAAATTGACAAGCGATGCCTTATGAGAATAATAAGTATTGAAGATCAAGAATTTCCTCTTTCACTTCTTTATAAAAAAAAACTAAGGGGTTAGTAAATATATGTTTAAGAGGTAGCCTTTTCCACTTATATGACCTATCAATCACATCAACTAAAAAATATTTTTGAGTTAAAGTTATAATTTTAAGTGACTCCTCACTTTTATTTCTACATTTATTCCCCTCATCTTTCACCATAGTCAGGTCCACACAAACATTAGAGGTGGGATCCACTAAAGCTTCCAATATTAACCCTATTTAAACCAAAACATCAGAGGGGGAATTTTTAGATATGATATCCTTATAAATATAATTCACCATGGTTATTCTAACTAGGGGATATATTCAAACCTAAGTTAGCTGGAAAAGGGTTTTAAATAGTTGATCTATGCTTTTTAGTCCCAAATTATTGGTCAAGATTCACTGAGCTTTCCATGGTATTCAACATCCTTTCAACTAATGAAATGGAGGATAGATAAGGGATGATAAAGAGTATGAGAGGATCCTATAATGTATACCTATATTTACATATCTAAATCAAATAAGAGTAAAATGGTTCCATCCATAAATGGGAGATTTGGGGTGTGAACCTGTAGTATGATTTTTGAGATTTAGCGATTAGATCTAATCACTCGACATGGTGGGGTGAAAACCATTTATAAGTTTTTATAAGTTTATAGGGTCAGATTTAAGGTCCAAGTACTGGGGATCTAAATTTTTTCATGTGGGAGACACCTGATGCCATATGGTATGATCTAAAAGAGTTTTATCAATTTCACACTAATTTTATTCCATAATGATCTTTAATCATAAGATATATTTCCACTTCTCACTTATAAATTATTATAAATGGGAACCCAATATGATTATTCCTATGTTATATGGGACTTATAAAATAATACTAATCTACTAATTTTTTTTAATTTTAATGATGGAAGCACTTAGCCAAACCTTGAGAACAACCATGACTTTAAAAAAAATAGAAGGTATTAAGATTTCATAAAGAGCCTCAGTTATATCATACCTTATATTTATATATGACACTTGATTTTGGGATGAGGTAGATGTCATGATGCATGTAACATTAATCATATTTTGGAGTCTTATATATCAATTTTAGGGCAAAAATAAATGCCAAAAAAATCTTAGGAATTCTTATTAAATGTTTCACTTCACCTTTAAAAAAGTATATCTCATATATTCTAGGATTAAAAATTAGACACCTCACTATAAAATATCTTGGGATCCCACACTTAAATGAATAAATAAAGAGAAATTTATGGGACAATATGATTAAGAAAATTTATTTAATGTTAAGACTATGGAAAGGTAAATGTCTTAGTCTTGATGGATTAATCATACTTCTAAAATATGCTCTTCAAGAAATTTGCACTTAATTTATATCATTCAATACCAACAAATGTCCTTAAATCTTTGAAAAAAATAATGAAAATATTTAATTGGTAATTAAAATTAGATAACCATAATATCCCTCTTGTTATCTGGAAAATAATTTGCCTTTCAAATTTGAATGGGAGGGGAAATTTTGTGCACAAAAAAGTAAAAGGATTCAGACTCATTCATTGAATTTATCAGACTTGGAAAAACTCTAGAGTAAGGTGTTATGAGTTAAATATCTTAAATAAATGAGTGTAATAATGATTTTTAGAGATTTAATCCTTTCTAATAGACCTCCCATATATAACTTCATCTATTCTTTCACAGATGTTATCACACAAAAATTAACATGGGAGGTAAGATTGGAAAGACTCTTGGTCAGGGTTTGCAACACTTTATAATTTGTAATAGTTGTTGTAAATTAGACACCTAAATAATAATAAATGGGGTTCTAAACTATCTAACTATCTATATCTCTCATATATTCGTAGCTAGTTTTATTATATATGGAAATAGTCAAATGTGTTAGGTTCCTTGAAAGAAGAAGTGAATCTATTAAATTCATGCTTTATTTCAACACATATACCTAGTATAATAAAATAATATACATCAAAATGGAAATATTCTCCAACATGTGCATATGAGTTCAGGGTAGGCTATTAATTGCTAGTTTTGAAAGAAGGATTATTTCTAACATCCCTCATTTAATACTTTTTCACCCTTCTCAATAGTTTAGATTATCATAGTGTTTAATGTAGTTTTTACTCTCTTATGATCATGTTTTGTTTGAATTACCTTGTTGGCCATCATAAGAATTATATTTAGATATGACATGTTTGGGTTAAGTAACCTAAAAAATAATTTATTTTAGAATACATTGAATCTTGAATCTAAGACAATATTATAGCTACAATGATTTTTTTTGTCCTCGATTCGCTAGGATTGGTGAAGGTGGAAATAAATTTAAACACATACACACATGTGTGTATCCCTATACATATAAATATATGATATATGTTTGTGTGTGCATGCACACATGCACACGCATTTGTGTGTGTGTGTGTGTGTGTACACACACACAAAGATTTTAACTTTTCATAATAAAGAAGATATGTTTGAAAATTTTATTTTTAGTCTTTTGTGCCTTAAGTGCTTTACAAGAAGGCCAATACGTGTGGCCAACTATGTCTTCCATGAAAATGTTTGATAATGATTATCCATTCAACTTTTCCTTTCAAATTATAAAAATGTATATTTAGGGGAAGAAATGTTACATAAAGTATTTATTTATTAAAACCTTGGGATAGATTATGTGTTGAGGCATTCTTATTATAAATTAATAAATTCCTTATTTAAGGACGTTCTGATGCATGAAAAGGTATAAAAATGTAGTTTGGGGCACAAAAAAATTCTTATTGTTTCAGTGTTTTAAAATCATGCACACTCTTTATGAAAAGTCCTCAATTTTATCTTGGAAAAGTTTAGAAGTATAATTAACGTCTTTGTAGTTGGCATAGAAATAGTATTGCTATAGTATTATTGAGATTGGTTGATTTTTAGATAAATTTTGTTCTTGGTCTATGGTCAATGTGGAATAAGAGAGTTTGAAATCAATGTCAATTTTATTTTAAAAAGTTTAAAAGTAGCATTAATGTCTTTGTAGTTGGAATAGAAATAATATTACCAAATTATTATTGATAATGGTTGATTTTTGGAGAAAATTTTCTCTTGGTCTAAGCCCAATGTGGTATAAGAGAGTTTTAAGTATTTTTAAACAATCCCTAAATTTATTACATTCATCCATAACCATTTTTTTCCCTCCAATTGTTCCACCATGGAAGGAAAGGGTCAAGGAAATGAGTTAATGCTGAAAATGGAATCTAATTCTTATAGGATATATTTGGCCTAAGTAATGGGGGAAGACACATTTTACACATAATAAAAGCCATATATGATCAAGGTGTAGTTCTAAGGAAGTGGAACACCTTCGGTAAGATAATATGCCATCTAGAAGGACCAATATAGGATTTAACTAAGTTATTTTTTAGTTTTTCCAACTAAATTTGATTATAATGGTTGTAAATTTCTTCTTATCTATGTATTTTCACTTTAGATTTCACCTGTTATATTGAGAATGAGTTATATTTCACTAGAACTATAAATTTAATCCTTTTAGGACTATGTGCCACCCGTAAATTATTTTCTTTAAATGTGTCTCTTTTTCTAATCAACATAGATCCTTGAATGTTGTGATACATCAAATTTAGATTTTTTTTTAAATTTTACAACTTCCATTTAGATGATTTACATTATACTAGATAATAAATTATAGTTACATAGAACTCATTAGTTATATATGATGTTTGGATTGCTTCTTCTTGTTAAATTGTGTAGTTATGCCATTATAGAATTTTTGAATGATATTTATTCATACTCAATCCTGGATGGATTTATTAAATATGAGTGTGTTTAATGATTTTGAAAAAGGTTGTGTTTGAATACTTTTTGGTATTAACTTCAAATGTTTTAGGATAACATATTCAAATTAGGGGGAAACCTAAATATAATACTTAATATATTAGTAACTAGGAAAACTAGGTAGTGTTTTTTACACAAATGGAAATTCAATCCATTTGAAATATCATTCTCTATAAATGAATAAGAAACTAGATACTACATCAAAACTGATTTTGTCAATCATTGATAATCGAGGTGAGAGCCACCATTATTCATTCCTATAAATAATATTGAATAGGATTATCCACATACCACACCTAATATTTCCATTGTAAACTTACATAAATAATATGGAAATTTCACTAGTATGAATTTGATTAAATTATTTTTAAAATTAAATAGATCGATAGTTTGTTATAAACATTAAAATTGTTATAAAAATTTAAACAGTGTGTCATTTAAATAAAATTTATTGATTAGTTATTTTTATAAACTTGGGCAGTTCCATCCTTGATCCTAAACATGGAAATATTGATTGATATTTTAGAGTGTATGTAACATTGTAAAGATTCATTCATATAAATTATAATTTAATATTTTTATCACTAGTAGTGTAGTTCTAGATTATTTCATAAAGTCTTAAAAATTCAAAATTTTAATTTGTTTGGTTTTATCATGAAATTATGAATCCATTGTAATTTATAGTTTAAATATGAAGAGAAATATAAATAAAATGATAGTGAGTTGATCTAAAGTTTGAGATGAAAATATATTCTAGAATTGTCTGTAATAAAATATGAGTGTCCCTTATGGAATTTGATTTGTGAATTGTAAATTAAAGAAAATTTAGAAAAGAAAATGAACCCTAATTTAGATTGTAAGGCTTTTAATAAAACACATAAACCTTTTAATTAGAAGACACATGGAATCTAGATTTAAATCAGGATATAAATAAATATCCTAATTTGTTTTATTAGTCCAGTGTAACTAGTCATACATTTAGAAAAATAATATTGAATTTTATTATCTCCATATCAATAGTGAGCTCATCATAAGAGATCTCCCTATATATATATATATATATATATATATATATATATATATATATATATATATATATAATTGGCTATTTTAGGTTACACTTTAGTTGAGATTATCATTCTTAGACTATATTTTACTTTTTAAAACTAGGTATTAATTCTATTTGAGTAAGTTCCACCCATTCATAAATTTTTTAAATATTTTGGTATGTTTTACATGACTTTTACCTACATGATTTTCACCTTTACAAGTTTCTAACAAATAGGTTTTTAACAATTAGTACCTAGTAATTGGAAGTGAGTATGCATCTTAGTAATTCCATCCATAGTTTTAAGTTATACATTCATGGACATGTATTATTTTAGTTTACAATGTAATTACATATGTTTTTTATGCTAGTACAATAGTTTGTACGCTACCTAGGAATCAAAATTAAATAAATCCTTGATAAGTGAAATGTATTTTCCATTATGACTTATATTTAGTTTGTAATTAAATATAGTGAACTCACATTAACAATTATACAAAGAGAGTTTTATAAATAAAACACCTTAATGTACTTTTACATTATATATTTTAACTAAAATTAGAATTTAACATTCCTTTGTACATAATTATATTTTTTAGAATCATTTTTGACCAAAAAATATGTATTATGGATAGGTCAAATGATTATTTTTATAAAATCCCAAGATGGAATTGTTAATGTAATGACTAATGGTATTTATATAAATTATTATATTACTTAACTAATATCTTCATGAAAATATGAGGCTATCTTTTAGTTTTGATTTTAAAAGTCCTAATTTGAATTGTTGAGGCCTATTAGTGTCTTGGTTAGCATACTAGAAATCCATATTATTTTATGTTCTATACAAATGGAGAAATTAAAATATAAGATGTTATTTGATTTAAAATAATTGTTGATGGGTAAATATGCTAGATGGTAATTCTTAAAAATTGATGAATTGCATTTTTATTCCTTGCCTTATGATTATTATCTAAATAAATGAGGAAATTAATGTTGTGTTTTTAGTTTCATATGGAAGTCACTTTTATATGAATATGCACAACCAAGTAAAACCCCCAACTTTTTTTTTTAATTAAACTACTTATGGAAGTGTTTAATTTTTTTCTTATATTTTGGCCTTGAGTTCAAAAACATAGAAAACAACCCTAGACTCAATTTAGACCCAAATGGAATTTTGGCCATACTATGAGAATCATGCATTATTCCTATGAACTTTTCATGTTTTCATTTAATAATTCTTGTTAGTATTTTTCATTGAATTTTTCTTGAATAAGGAAATGATAATTATTTTTATGAAAATATGATGTATAATTTCATAAATCTTGGCAAAGACTAATTGTAGTGATGATAAGCTTTTATAGATTTAAGAACATAACTAGTTTTTATTATTAAAAGATAAAAAGGCATTAATTTATGGTTATATAAAAAAAAATTTATGAGGTTATAGCCATAAGTATGGCAATGTGTAAGGGCATGTGAATGATAATATACATCTCTAGTCCTTCCATATAAGCATTATATTGTGATTTTTATTGTTATAAGGATTTTTTAGACTTTTAATTTTAGTTAAATGATTGCATTTATCTTTATCTTATTTATATGTGCTCTTGAGTGATAATACCTTTAGGGCAATCCTTCACATATTAGGAAGTCAAGGTGATAAGGGATTATTTTAAGTGTGTGGTTTAGTCTTATTTACTAATGTCTAGAGATTATAGAAGCTCATTGGAATTGCATTAATTTTTTCCTTATTGGCTTAGTTTTCCAACCCATATTAGTGATGAAGTCTTGTGGAAGAGAATATTCATAAGTTCTTGTCGAGAACTACATTTGACCTTGACTTTTTCAAGTGGGTATGTAGGATACCAAGTTGAGGTGGGGCATTGGGTCTGAGTCTTAATTTAGATTAGGGTTTTGTTCTTTCCAGTACTCAAGATAGGTTAAAATAATTTTCTGAATATCATCAATTCAAGATTCAAACAAGAAATATTCTTGACCTTATAATTGAAACTTTAATTATTTTTGGTTAGAAACATTTTTATAAAACATATTCTAAATAACATATTTATAGTATAATGTTCATTCTAGACCTTAAATCAAGGAAATTCTTGTTCCGTGTAAGTTATTTTAGGCTAGTAGAGGGATTGTAAGTAAAATTTGGAAAATGGGGTCATCATGGTGGCATAGCGACCATATTGTTTCTCACACATTATTATTCATTTAATTTAGACATGTGAGTTTATCATGATGCATTACTCATATCTTGCTATGAATATGGATAAATGTTAAGAAATGTAAGTTACAATAGTGTGAAATGTTCCTAAAAAATAATGGCCTATTTTTATGAGTTTCAATCATGTAAATTTTGGGCATGACATTTTGGTATCATAGTTTAGGTATAATACTAGGAAGTTTGGATAAATTAGTATGATTGGTTTAGTTACCTTCCACATAAAATTGAAAATGTTTTATCAAAATTGGGATTTATGTGAAAACCTTAAATGCAACATTACTATTCAAAATTATGAGAATGATACAACAAAGATAAAATCCACTAATTTTTAATGTATTCTAGAAAATTATTGAAAATAGAAGTGTATGGAGAAATGAAGACTTAGTTAGAAATTATGTCTCCAGGAGGAATCTGTATCTAAATTGTTGTGTAGAGATGTATATTGACTAAAATCATGATCCTAGAATGGGATCTGGGCTTGGATAATAGCATTGGGAATAATAAACTAGAGGGGTGGCACTCGTGTTGAACTTGTGATGATCTTATATAATTATAGTGTATAAATAAGGGTTTTAGGTTATTTATGCCTTCATTTGTAGAACCTATATCCTATGTGGGAGCTTGCGATCACTTCTAGAGACCATTGTGTGAATAATTTTCCTTCAAAAACCTTAGTTCCTTGACATGTGAAGGCTGATTCAAATCAATGGTAAAATTTGGTTATTGACTAAAGTTAGATGATACCTCAATATCCCATGTGTTGAGTGTTACCTACATACCAATACTCTAAAGAGGGTTTAAATTTCATGTAGTTCTCCCATGCTATGATGGTGTGTGAATAATTAGTGAAATAATGGTGCAATACTGACATGATTATATGATTTTACCATGATTTATGACCTATTACATATACTTAAACTTGAACTTTGGGCTTATAGGGTTATATGAAATTAGAATTTAGGAAAATGGATATTTTGCTCTAATGTGCAAGGGTAATTCTATTGATTTTCAATGTGTAAACCCCTTGTGTGCCAAATGGTTTTAAAAGTGTTTATATAGTCATATCATTGAAAATCATTCAAATGAGTATTCTTATGGACATGGGTCAAACTTCCTATGGCTTTGAAAATGGTAAATTAGTCATTATTTGGAAGGAATATAGGAGAGGTGAGAAGGATACTAGAGTAGTGCACTCATATTCCCTAGGGAACTCTTGTAAAATGGGTTATTTTATCATGTTAAGGGTTAGGTAGGGCCTAAAATATGTTTAACTCTAACAAAGATAGGGCTAAGTTAATTTTAGGGTCATATATTAGCTTAGAAGGGTGTGTAAGATGGTTGAAAGTAATCAAAATGAGCCTTAAGATAGGTCTAGAGCTAAGTGTGTAAAATAATGGTCACAAGTGCATGAATTTAGCTTAAATTTTAATTTTACATGTCTATGTTTCTTCCATTTTATTTCAGTAATGCAATAAAGTGGAAGTACTAGAGTAAAAGGAAAAAAAAGTGTGTACCTAAACTCACATGTGGGATGGAGTCCTAGATGTATGCCATAATGCTAAAATGTGCTCCACATAGAAACCTATAATGAAACATATTTAATATTAGTATTTACTTAAGATGAATGATAAAATGTGAAATAAAATAAACTAGAGAGTGATAAGGAATGAATACACCTAATCGGGTATGTAAACCATTGTGATTTCCTAACGTAAAAACTAGTGCAAAATGGGTGGCTATGGTAGATTATATAATTGTATTAATAATGGATATCTTGGATTGGAATGTACATGCCCCAACCCTCATTTATAAGTGGGTGTGATCAAGAACTCAAGTGTGTTTGACTCCATAAGCATCATCCTAGAGTAGTGGAGTAACTTTCAATCCCTATATTAATCATGAAGAATGACATGAATTATCATTCCATCTGTGCAATTATTGAGTATAATATAATTCTAGTGTAAGTATAGCATAAAAATAGTACAATTATTGAGTATAATATAATTCTAATATATCATGAAGAATGACATGAATTATCATTCCATCTGTGAAACTAGTGCAAAAATGGTATAATGAGGAAATAATGTACCACACACATGCCCCTAACTTATATCTAGTGCATATATATTTAGAGACTAATAAAAAACTATGATTCTGAGTAGAAATTGAGTGTTAAATTGAAATAACATGTTGTGCATGATCTCCCCTAAACTGAGAAAATTTGAGAAAAAACTAGGTAATTATGAGTAATTCTAGAAACTGAGACTTCAAAAATGTTGAATATTGATCTAATTAAATTGAGGCTCTGATAAATTTTTAAAATGTATATTTTTTGGTATTTAGACAAAATCATCTGGAAAGACACTAGAATAATATTCTCCTACCCAATATGGCGCTTATATCCCAATTTTTTTAATGTGTTTTTTGAGATTGAAATTATGTGAACTATGTAATCATGTTAGATCTTATCTGTGTACTAATATGGGAATCCTAGTCTCCAATACAATAATTTATGAATGGCCCCTCTTTTTAGGTGAGTTGTTGATCTTGCATAAAAACTTAACTAAAAATGAAAGGTTATGCATTACGTTAATATGATGTAAAATTGTAAATTTGAGTGAAAATGACATCATGAAAAAATATGTCATCATTGTGTTTGTAACTTGATCATAATGATAATGTAATATGAATGTGAAAACAATCATTCACAATAAGTGTGTCTAGATAAATGAGATAATGAATCATGTAGATAACTGAGCAATCGAGTGTATAAAATTAAATATAACTAATTAAGGAAGAATGTATGATGTCCATCATGGCATTGGAGGTGGGTAGGTGTATTATTTCCATCATGGCATCTAAATCTGAGAAAAGAAGCAAGAAAAGTGTAATGGAAATGACACACACAATCAAAGAGTACAATCATAACATGGAAAATGCATGATGGAAGGCCAAGGGGTCAAAAACAAGGTATATGTTCAAATTTCACTCACTTGAATATAAAACACATATAAAGGCATGTTCAAATTCCCTCATGTGAAAATAAGGAAGCAATGAAGGCTTAGATCCACTTGGTAATGCCATATTAAAATTTCCTCAAAGCAAACAAAGAAGTTCATACAAGATACAAAGCTAGGAAAAATAATATAAAAAGCATGCATCATTAGACATTATGATAAAAAAAATAGATAAGTTGTAATATGAGTAATATTCAGTATTTGAGATAGGCAATAGTATATCACAAAATTAGTGAGTGATAAATATTTTAAGATATAATATAATGTAAAGTACTAAGTGTGTGAGAAAGATAATGTGGGAAAATAAGGATAAAACATGTGTTTATCATGCCCCCATGTTGGATGTAGGGGTAATGGAGGAATAATTGAGAAATTACATTTTAAATGAAAGTTTCATATAAGTATAAGGTTTTATTATTCGAGATATTTATTAACAATGTAGGTAAGAGATAATAAATATTTCATAGGAAGTTACAACTAGAACAACTAAATTATGGGTTTACCTCGTAAGACAACTAACTTACTAAATTATTTACTAATAAATTTATTATGAACCTACTCCCTAATATTTTAGATTATACAACCCAAAAAACTCCCACTTAATCCAAAGGGGCATAGAAGGTGAGATAAATAGAGCAATGACACTGAAGTCATCAAATAAACTTTGAATCAACTTCAACTTATGTACTAAACATTATAGTACTGATCAAAATTGATGTCACTCCATATAGAAGAACACCCCATGATTAATGGCATAAAATGTTGATAAACACAATTAAGGCCTTCTTATCCCTTATGATCATTGTACTATACTATATTAGAACATGATCAAGGCCTATAAAACTAAATCAATCCACATAAGGCTCCACTTAAAAACCTTTCAAAGTGATGAACCTATATTACATATGTCACATCTTCTTGATGTTCAAAAAATGTTGACAGCCTTTGTTCAACACTATTGGTGATAGTAACCCCTATCAATTCATAGTCATAGACGATTGATAGAATACCTACCAATGTTATATCTTGTCCCCCTATTAGGAAAGAGGTGAGAAATTTTTGAATGAGAGAAAAAAAATTAAAAAATCCTATCTGATCCATGTCATGAATATCAAGGATAAAAATCCAAAACTAAAACTAAAATAAACATACTATTGCTACCATAATTTTCATTCTAATATTTGACCCAAACCCTGAGTGAATAACTAACTAGAAAAGGGTAATAGTCATCTATCCTCCAATATATCCTCTAAACTCTAGTGTGACACTTACACTTTGTCAATCACAAAGATATTGCTGGAATTGTAAAGGACATAGTGTTAACCAATAACACAACCATAAAATGACATTATGAAAAATTACATTGTGAAGGTGTCAATTTATACTAAAAATGCACCTTTATATATAATTTTTCAATAAATTTATTGTAAAACTCATATAATGAAGTTTCAAAACATAAAATTAGCCATTTTAATGAGTATATAATGTCCAAAAACCTCTAAATCAGTTGGTCACACAACCACCTTTGCATAAAAATAATAACTAGATAAAAAATTTGCAACATATGTCATGTCACATGACGTACACCCTTTGTATCTCCAAGTACAAAACAAAATATTATAAAAATATTCCTTTTAAGTTATATTCAAAAAAAAATAACCAAAATATATTTGAGTGGTTTTGAACCTTCAACCTCCCCACTTGGATGTGTCTTCAAAAGCTTCACTATCTAACTCTCCATTAACCAATTTGGAAATACAAAGGGAAAGTATTTAATCTAACCCTTACTTTTTTTTATTTGAAAAAAAAAATACATGCATGTGAAATATTTTTACTCATCTTTACTTGCATGTAAAAATCCTATGCTTTTCTCTTGGTGGGACCTAATAAAATAAATAACATTGGAAATCAAATATATAATAGATAAATTAAACCACTGTTGTGCTTTATTTCCTTCTAGAAAACTCCAAGTTGTATAGAGGTTGTACTACTACAAATTTTAGGCTTGAATTTTTTTTGAAGATCACAAATCTCAAAAAAGGCCAAAAAATTTGTTATATGGGCATACAGAAGAGTCTTTTTGATGTTTTTAGACCATTTCTTCCTTTCAAGTCATAAAAGGGCCACAAAATGTTTTTTTGTACTACTACCTGCAATCTACTCTAAATCCATGCATATGACATTTTTCAAAGGTTTAGGCCACAAAAAATATAGTTTAAAATCAAATTTGATTCTTATGGATTTATTTTCACTATAATTGGTAGTAAAATTAGTTGTACAAGTGTTTAGGGAATGTAATCAATAAGTAGAGATGAAAAATGCCATATTCATCATAAATGTGTGTTTGTAGAGGCTGTACAAATGAATTTAGAATACAAATTTTTTTATAAAGGCTATACAATTTCTCTTATTGGATATAATATTATTTTATAAGGACATTTAACTATTTAAATTTCATATAAATAGATTTATAGAGCAGGACATACAAATTAAAATGTGAAAATGTGAAAAACAATTCATACAATTATTCAATATTCTATGACTAACCAAGCTCTTAAAATTTATTCAATATTTTTTGATTGGCCAAGATCTTATACCATTTTTGAATCTAGGTTCAATGGAGGAATAACAAAGAAACTACATTGTAAATAAATCTTTCATAAAAATATAAGGTTTTATTATTTGAGATATTTATTTACAGTGTGTATACACATAATATTTTTAACTTTTGTTAATTACTAACACTTCATATCTTATAGGAACCTGTCAAGTCCCAATCTCTCTAAGTACATGCCTTAGGGGGTGTACTAAGAAAAGGGTGGGTAGAAAATTTATGCTTCATAACATTGCCATTTCTTTTGCCACTTACCATCCATACTCTAGCCTTTTAAAACCATTGAACCCCAGCTTATTCTTCTTCATTCTACCTATTCTTATCATTTTATATATTTTATCTTTAATTTATACCTTAGAAAACTTTTGACCTATTAGTTGTGTTAGATAAACCAAGGTGACATAGTATTGTTAGGTACTTTTTCTCTCTTTTGATTTGTTTACCTCTTGGCCAACCTAGCATAGACCTAGAGAGTTAGCCCTAAAAATGTGCTAGGTTGACTAGGTCGACCTAGCACAACCAACATTCTTGAATGTTTATAGGGTAAAATAATACTATGTATACAAGGTCATTTACCACCATTTAATACGAGTGAAGAATTAATTAAAGAAGTTAAAACTAACATCTGCCTATTGACCATTCTACTTGGGGAATAAATCTTTAGGGTTCAGTACTTTCTTTGGAGATCCGATCTCATCTTATGGATAAGTATTTTGGATGCTTGTATAGGTTGTGTAGTCTAGAGCTGATTTATCTTAGTTATCCTTACATAACATGATAATCTCTTGAAAATCACCTTGGCCAACTGGTAGATTGAGGCTCGATGGGTTTATCTTCAAATGTAAGTATTCCTAACTTTATTCCTACTTTGTAAGAGTAGATAGATAAAGCATATATATTATTCTCTTTCATGTATTAGGATTACGTATACATTGACATGAGTATATGTCTTATAATACATGTTTAATTTAGTTGTTTATTTGTTTTGTTTCAAACCTCCACTTTGTACCACAAGCTTTGGTGCACACTAGATTAGATTTACTTTTCTTGTTATTAGATTAGTGAAATATCAAATTAGAGGACTCTTTTAGGGTTGTTATACGATTGTGTTAGACTATAGGATTTGGAACCCTATCTCACATGGTGTGTTGTGGAAATTGATCCTCTAATTGGGTCTAATGGATACTCACATTGGTCATGCTCTTGTTTAATAATTGTATGCCCCCAATTGGAAGTGTAAGTGTGCTCTATCCCATCTAATTTACGATTGATTTATGTACATGATGCATTTCCAATTGCATACATTCTAGTAAACCTAATGTGAAACTAATCCTTGAAGGATTTCTTTCACTTTTCATTCACTTTATTTTGATCATATATTTTTACATACTAGATCAATTCTATCGACCTAGTTCTTTTTCTTTACGCATAGGTTTTCAAGAATAGTCAACTAGATCGACTAGCTCAACCCAGTATAGATTTTAGTTTTTTAGACTTTTAGATTAGCCTACTAGGTTGACCAGCTTGACCTAGTGAATTTTAAACTTCCAATTTAGCATACTAGGTCAACCAGGTTGACCTAGTACATTTGAGCACTTTTTCAACAAGTTCATACATAACTTGTGTTAGTGCTAAAAATTACACTAGAGAAATTTGGGTCTTTATATGGTAAATTCCCTATGGTAGAGATAAGTGAGCTTCAATGTCTTAGTTTCCTACATTCTTCATCAAGAGGAAAGGTTAGGGCATGTAATTTGAGCAATCATGTCTATTATCTTCGTTAGATGAGTCTAGAGGGATGCTTGTTAAAGATGGAAAATACTTGAGGAAGGCTCGAGAAAGATTAAAAATTAACCACATGTGGAACAAGGATTCTATGGCATGAGAGTCTATAGTAAACAAATGAGGGTGTAACCAAGTCTTTTTCTAAATCTTGGATCCTTCATGCTTGAAAGAGGAAGTATGTCAATGTCTCGAATAAAAATAACACTCTACACTTATGTGTTTTGGAGATTAAGGTGAGGAGTAGTCTGATGAATCAAATGAAAAATATGTATTTAACTTAAGGGATCCCCCTTGAGAGTGATATTTAGGAGATGGGATGATTTTAATCTCCTCTCCTTTTTTGAAGAAAGTTGATATAAGTGGAGAAAGTGGTTACGATCCTAGTTTCTTTTGATTTGGATACTTGGTAGAACATCAGGCCCTTAGATGTTTTAGGCCTCTTTGAAAAATTACCCTACTTACCTTTTTATGGACATGGTGCTAAACATACCTAGGTCCTCAATGTCTATTTTAAATAATAAAAATATTTGTTCCACATGGAGGTGCTTAGGTACTTGTTAACTTTGTGACCTTTTTGGAAATTGCCTCACTCAATTTTATGGACATTTTTCAAAAGGTCCTCAAAGGCCCAAACACCCATGTTTTTGAAAAATAAGGATCATTATAGGTTGTGTCCATGGTTTCATTAGGGACTCAAGACTTTTTTTCCCATAGCACTAGAATGTCATAACAAGTAAAAAAGGTGAGAAAATCCCTGAAGACCTGAATATGAGTTTTTTAAATCTATGATTCACTCATATTTTGCCACATATTGTGAAAGAGTAGTTGCTTAGCACACAAGGTAAGGCCTTATGTTTTCCCAAGATTTTTCAAATGAGGCTCAATAAATTAATGGGAGTAGGTGTTGATTTGCCATCTTATCTTAGAGCATTAATGGTAACCCTAATTATAAAATATAAGGGAATATAATTAAGTGCTATTTTTAATTTGAACTTACCTTTCACATTTAGAGATAAAGATTTGTAATTCCAAGTGAATAATTGTGCCAGAGTGAAGAATGATGTGAATATAGTGAATCAAAGTGCAAGTTTTAAAGGACTTTTACTTCCACTTGTGTGCAGCCTCCACTAATACCAATGGCAGCAACTTCAACAACATCTAAGGGAAACATCATATTAATATTGGATTCAATAAAGGACATTGATGTTATGAATTTGGATTTTAGGGCACTGGTAAATGTTTTTCAAGACCCCAATCCCCCACAAGTAGTTGTTAATGTTTGCATGAGCTACATCACACCAGTAATAGCATTTCCCCTGGATGTTCCATACCCATAGCTCATCATAGCATGTACTTGATAATATCAACCAAATACCAAAACTATCATTGATGGTAGTCATTTAATAGTATGCTCCTTTACTTTAGAGGCCCTCAGTACCATGCTTAATATTCTCCCTTAACTAGAAAGCATCACACTCAACATCGAAGAATGCCAACAACATGCCAATAAAGATGAGAAAGCCATCTAAGATGTAGTAAACTCATGTTGGCTAACCAAGAAAAGAGCCAAAGTCTAAATAATGTTGAAGAACTTGAAGTTGTTAGAATTTAATGATTTGCCTCAATATGTTATAACCATGACTACCAAAATATATGGGCTACCAATTGTTGAGAAGTTTGAGACATGGATGTTTTTAATCATGATATACATTCTAGAAGGGAAGAAGAGGATAAACTATGCCATCATACTCAATGATAATTTGCATGTACAGATGATGTACCTCTAAGTAGCCATCACCTTCAAAGAGAAATTTTATGGTACATTTTATGTCTTCTTACCTAATGTATAGCTTGGTACACAGTAGGGTTTTATAGGGACTTACCAAGAACCCCATAGGGATGAGGATTTAAGAGATATATCCTAAGGTAACCCTGGAAGGGTCTAAGAATAGTTTTTTCAAGGTGCATAAATAATTCTTTAACCCCATGATGAGTGTGTTCTACCCCCTAAGGAGCCTGAATATAATGTCTATAATATCCAAATAGGTAATTAAGAAGTTTTTTGCCACCTAAATTTAGTTCAAAACATTCACATACATTAGGGTGAGTGGGTATTCTAGATGCCCACTCAAATTTCCCAAATACCTGGATGATAGATTATAAATAATGGATCTATGTAGGCAGATGCTACCACTACATGAAATGATTGTAGTGAAAAAGATAAATAATCATTTCAAGTTTCTTGTGGTGATTAGTTTCTATTCATGCCCTTTTGTGGCCAAGGCAAAAGGGGTTAGAATTTTAAATGAGTTTGTACTCACTTGGTAAGATGCCATCCTCAACCAATTATGACATCAGGTGGTTGATAATATGGTGAAAAATGTGGTATGGCATCATTCCCACTATGAAGACCTATGGTCTTATTATACCACTAAAGATGTCAAGAAGTGGGAGTACATGAGGTTAAAAGTTTAAGAGGTTATAACATATGACATCACTCCTCTCCCGAAGGATATAGTTGATGATAAGATGACACTCTCCTCCACATACAATGGGAGTAATATTGAATCCTAGCATGTCACTCTACTGGATTTCACTAAGGAAAAAAATGATTCCATCCCTAGGTGAATGACATGGATAATGAGGAGAAACTTCATATGGTTGAAGGAGCATGGGGTCAACCTCAGGGCATACAACACCCTTTCCCTCCAAGAGTTGATGGAGGTAAAAGAATTGAATGCATTCCCCCTTGCACATAGTGGTTACCCTTCAGCCCCATCATCATTTGTAGTAGGAAGAGGGAAAAAAATTTGGAAGACACTAATTTCACCAAGATGGTGGATGTCAAGAAAATGATTGTGGCCCAATCCAAAGCTAGGATGCCTTTCTCAAATATAACAATCTTGGCTAAAACATGGGATAAAATTCTCATAGGTTAGGTCACACTAGCTAGCACCATCCCTATTTCAATTTTAAGGAGGGAAGTTCTGGGGGTGCTAACAATATCAGTAGTTTATTCTATGGCTAGTCAAACACCAGTCCCAACTGTCCTACCTTTGTAGTAGGTTGTAGTTGAGCCTCCTCCAAATATATATTCAAGGAAGAGTGGAGGTGAGGAATAAAAAGAGATCCAAGAAGACCCTCCAACCTATAACTAAATCTCTGATCAAGCAAAGGATAGTTATTTTCAAAGACCCAATCACTGAGGAGTGGCCCCTAGAGAAAAAAGAAGATCAAGATTCATACACATAGAGGGTCAGGGAAATGAGTGAGGGGGAGTACTTAGATGAAGAAAGGCTGATAGCTAAGGTAATAAAAAAATAGTCTGCATTTACTCCCTCTAAAGTGAGAATTGGGTAGAGGACCCATAGGGAGAAATGTCACTCCCCATCAAAAATATTAATGGAACATTTGAAGAAGGGGAACCTAAAAAATAAGAAGGTAAAGGTGATGAGGAAGGGGCCAAGACTTTAGATGATCCTCTATCTTTTGATGATGTTGTGAAGGTTAGTGTTGAGGTGGTCACCCAAGTAGAAGCCCCTATTGAAAATGAGCCCCACTCCCTAAAAATAGAGGAATTTATCCAAAATGTTATTTCTCAATCACTTGGGAAAGACAAAGTTGATGAAGTAAAGGACACCCCAAAGCAAGATGATGGGGATTAAGGTGAACTTGGGGATGACATTCAATCCCCCACCAGTAGTAAAAATGTGGGAGAATAAGAGAAAGATACAATAGGAGATGAATGATCAAGCCTACAAATGGGCACCACTATAACTTTAGAGTTTAATAAAGGTGTTAAGGAAAGTTCCCCAAAGGATGCTACTTCAATCAAAATCCCCTGAGGGATTCTCCCCACCATGAAGGTGCATGACCTAGAGAAGAATAAAGGTTTTGAGGCCATGATTGGTGAAGAGTCACCTAAACATTACAAAGAAGTCACCATATCCTCTACAAACCTAATAACCAAGGTGTTATGGAAGGAGAATCCATTATTCTATCCTCCATCTACACATAGAAAAAGGGAGTTCTATTGACAAATTGTGAATGCAGTCTCACCAGCTTGGGTTCAATTTCAAAGTTTTGAAGAAATTTGAGTTGGTCTTAGAGGAGGAAAAAGAAGAGTATGGAAGTGATGAAGACACACAACAATTTGTGTTAAGCCCTCCTCTTAAACTAGTGATGCTCCCAATATTTATTTCCCCGCTAGCACCACTCATCACTACTACAAGGCCATCCTCAACATCCATAACTTTAGTGGATTTCAAGACTAGGCCCCTTCTTTGGATTATAAACCAAGTAAAGGAAAAGAAGATGTGATGAGAAAAGTAGGGGATATAAATATAGCCTATATTGTTCAAAATAAAAAGGCCAAGCCCCCAAATAAGGCCAAGATGCATGTCAAAATGGCATTCACTAATATAAGGGAAAGAAGTGTTGAATTATCCATTCCTCTTCTAGATGCACTGAAGAAGGATACTCCCCTAGAAAAATAATCCATATACCACTACAATATTAGGGAGCCATTAGGGAAGGAATTGAATCATACTTCACAAGTCCTAGATGACATGGTGACACATAGAATGGATAGAGATAAAGCCACCATAGAGGAATTAAAGGTGGAAAATCAAGTTATGATCTAGTACTTGAAAAATTTACTAAGTGAGCCTTAGGTGGTGACTCAAAATTCCATTCAATCTCTTGAGCTTTCCCATATCCCCCTTAAAACACTAGACATCACTTGTGGCAAAGATTTAAATATCATAGGATGGGTGACAAAATATTGGCAACATGACTTGATAACCCAAGTCCAAGAAGTAATCCATATAGCTATGGGATGGCTAGATGATGAGATAGATAGGTGAGGAGAGTGTAGCTCCCTATCATCTATTTATGATGCTAATATTAAAATTTGGGAGGCACTTATGCTCAAAATAGATGAAATATGTAATATGGGCAAGGATGTTTTAATCATAGAGAACATTATCTCTCTAGATAGTATTAAGATGCCTAGAGAGTGTCAATTGGCCATAAAGCATAGGCTCACCATGCTCAAGGATGGTGATTTTGATTTAAAATAAGGAGAGAAGTCTCTCAAGACTATAAGAATAAAAATTGAGGCCACTCTAAGAGCAATGCTGAAGCTGGATGGTGTGGTAGATGTGACAAAAGAATTATTAGAGAAGGCTCTAGAAGATCTCATCGATGCACCTCATGGAGATTTTAATGGCCAAAAATTAAAGGACCTAGTATCTCTCAAAAAATCCTATGATAAATTAAAGGCATTGATATGAAATAAATAGGGAGTTATCTATAGAACCACTAATTGTTTTGCGGAATATGATGCGAAATTCAAGTACCAGATGGGCCTCAATAGAACGATCCTCACTAGTATGATCAAAACATTTGTTGCACATAAAGATAAGTTAGTGAAGGACATAATAATCAATGTGGATTATACATCATGATGAGATACTGTTATTTTCTTTCCCAAAAGAGGAATTATCCCATGCCTCCCTTTATCTACTTGTCTTTTTATCCTTTTTTCTCTTTTCCTTTTTAAGGAACTTTTGTATTTTTCAGGGCAGTGGCATGTCCTTTTTCAATTTTGTTTTATTTAAGGGACATTTTTTTTTCTTTATGAAAGTGGAATTTTTTTTGTTTTGTCCATTGTATTTTACATGTACATAACTATAAATAGTATTCTATAGTGGGAAATCATATCCTTTATCATCATGAGAGCACACTTGTAGGTCTAAAGAATCAAGTTCATTACAACCAACTCCAGACCCATGAAAGAATATTCCAGCTGGAGTATCTTTGTATAATATGCCAAGTATGGTTATGGAATTTTTTAATTAAATGGGGTCTATCCATTTACAAAGGTTGGGTAAAAAATTTTAGTGTAAAATAGATAGCTCAGAGAGTCATCCCTATGTAGTGCCTTGGTGCCAAATCAGTTTCATTTGTAAAATCATTAGCAAGCTTTGAGATCATCTATGATGTTCCCTTATTACAGAGTCATTTCTACAGAGTGTCTTATGATAGCTAATTTTAAATAAATGTGTTTTGATCAATATTTTCCTAGTAAATGAATAAAATATGTTCATGGTTTCCATTCTATATTATTGTTAAAATACAACATTTCTTTTCACAAGTTAAATAGATTGGTTGTCTAGTGTATGTTTATTTATGGTAGTCATTTAGAAGGTAAAACTAGAACATAAAATAATTTCTATTTTAAAGTTTGGGGAATGAAACGTTGATATATTTTTTAAGGGTGGTCTTGGGCTCATGGATGTAACAAGAAATAATTATTGAAAGGTAGCCTATAGTGTTGCTTGCAATCTTTCAAAGACCATATGTGTGTAGTTTCTTCCTATTTGTTTTTAGAATTAAGCAAGCATTTATTGATAAAGGAGATATCATGATTGTGTGAACCCATCCATATTCAATTATTATCCCTCCACATATTTTTCATCAAACTTTTCTTGTAAACATTATCCTACCCTACTCTATCCCACATACAACATATAACTACCATACCATAAATGTTGCTTGCCTAACAAATGCACTATACATTGTTCACCTAAAGTGTATTCACTTTATATGCTCAAAATCCTAGAACTATAGTCCTCACTTACCCCTTGTAATTCAACAAAAATATCTACATCAAATATTGCATCCATTTTCCCATCTATCTTAAGTAGCTTTTATAAGACTTAAGCATTCATGTATTTCATGTGACAACCCTTACAGGGTGGAGTGTGTGAGTCCATTTATGCTTTGGTCATATTACCTATTACCTAGTCAAAAATTCTCATGAATATTGAAGTTTTAAAATCCCTTCACTAAAGTTAGCTACCCCCACCCATAGGTCCTCTCACCTTGGTTCAGGTAGAGCCAAAAGCAACAAGGAACTAACCATCCCCTTTGTCAGGCCTCTCCCAATTATTATCCCCATTCAGTTCTTTGAAGGTGTTGATCCCTCCTTAGATCTAATGACATATCTCTATGGCTCTTCACCTTCAAATTTCATTCCCCTTCTTTATCTTACTCCCAGGGCATGTGAAGTCGAGTGATAGCAGTGTATAATTGGTAACTAATAGGCCTTTTTTGGTATCATTTCTAGGGACTTATAACCCTTGTTACAGGTCTAGTTGTAAAGAAATATTGATTTTTTTACTCACCTTTCTTCCAATTTGAGTTTCTCAT
Source organism: Torreya grandis (assembly GCA_037957365.1). NCBI lineage: Eukaryota > Viridiplantae > Streptophyta > Pinopsida > Cupressales > Taxaceae > Torreya > Torreya grandis. The sequence goes on from JARHVA010008222.1 coordinate 427,477, forward strand.
ACTTGTTATATTGTTTTCTCATAATACTCTTCAAAACATTTACCCTTGACTGTGAGAATATATGTAACATCTTTGAAGGGTGTTATTAGGGTGTAAAATCTAGCCTCTCTTTATAGTTGTACCTAGTTTTTTTGCTCTATAAGTCTTCTTTCTAGTGGTGAATCCACTCTATCATAGGTTTAAAGTACTAGTGCCTATTATTTGTACCTTCCTTTGTTTTTAAACCCTCTCTCTAGATTTAAAAACCTAGAGGGTACTAGATCTTATTTCTGAAGGAATCCTTCAAAAGAGTTTGTCCTTGAATTGAAATCCCTTCCAGAATAACTTGAGTTTGGAAACCTATTGTGGGTCAAGACTTAGGATATTAATTAAGACATAATCATTTTATTCCTCTTCACACACACCCCTTGTTCTCTAACATCTCATTAGTTTAAAGGTACTCTAGTGCTTCAGATAGTTCTAAGCTCCCCACAAGTCAAGCTCCTTCTCCCCAAAGAAGAATTTCCCCCCTTTATACTTCTCTGAATAGTGATCACTCTTGAATTCCCAATAGTTCTCCTTCATCATCTAATTCAGAAATGGGAGACTTTGACTTAAGGAGGAGGATGTTCAATGTAGATAATGAAAATGATGCAGAGGAGGATCAAGATCTGGGTACCCAGTGTAGACCATTCATGACTCCAAAGTTTAGACCCATAAATTTCATTGGTATGCCCAAATTTCCTAATGAGTTCCTTGTCAAGATTAAGAGTGTCCTACCAAAGTTCCAAGGAAATAATGTGATGTCTAGAGAGCAAAATTTGAAAGCCTTTTTAAATATTATTGAAGATTATGAGATTGAATTAGAGGATGTGTGTATAAATCTCTTTGTCAACACATTTGAGGAAGAAGCTCAGGACTGGTTCAAATCCCTCCCTAATGGATCTATAGATACCTGGCAAGAAATGATTGATGCATTCAAGATGTAGTTTGGTGATAATATGGATCCTTGATTCCTACTTGCTGAATTTGAGAACCTTAAAAAGAACCCTAATGAATGTGTAAAGGATTTCAATTCAAGGTTCATTATAGTTTTGAGGAGGTTACTTGAGTATATCAAGATGATTGGTGTTGCTTCCCTAATTAAGTATTATGATGCATTTGACAAGAAAGTGGCCTATTATCTTAGAGTTAAGGCTCCCAAAAATTTAAGGATGGCTTTTAATTTAGCTATCCAAATAGAAAATAATATCAAATCTATGGGTAAGAATTTGAATAAAAGGGATGATGTAAAGCTAGTAAACCCTAATAAAATGCAAACCTCCCACAAAGGAGTGGACCTGGAAGAGACAGTGAAGTCCTTGGTCATTGCCATCAAGGAAATATCTTACAAGATGGCTAGAGCTACTAGGGTACCTCTAATCATGATGATAAGAGGGAGCATAAGAGAGAGGATCAAATTTATCTCTGAGATTATCATCAAGGTAGGCCACCGTTCCAAAACTAAAATAATGAAAAAGGAAAGGGGCTAGCAAAGGATGTTAGGAATCATACTCGAGGGGCCAGAAGGGATGTGATAGATCCTTTGCATATAAAGATTAATTTAGTTGATGTTGACATCGATTGGTATGTTAAATATTTCCTCCATCACCCCCATGTAGCACAATGTTGGGGATCAACCAACAAACTTGATTACTTTTATGTAAGCAACTAAACACAGAATTAAACCAGAATAATAAGTAACTAGAATCAGAAATAGCAAAGAATAAGAGATACAAGAAATCACCCTGAAAACTTGTATTAAACTCTTCTAGAAGGAAATACAATGAATAAAATCACACTTTCTCCTCACACCTCTCAGATGTACAAATCTCTTTCCCTCAAGAGTTTACAATCAATTCCAACAACTTGGATTAATACACACATATACAATATGTCTTGTACTATTCTTTCTTACATACACATAAGCTATGAAGATCTATCCCTATTATATAAGATTAGAGATCATGAGTAATGCATTCACAACCATTAGATACACCTCCTAATCAAAGGCTTAAAATAGTCTTGCCAAAAATAGAAACACAGACTTACAACTAACAACTAAACTTATCATGCAAACATTCTATTCCATCCATGAAAATAGACTTTCTGGACGCACAGGTGACCGACATCAGTCCCTATTTGCCTGCACATGACTGACATCAGCTGATCATAACTGACATCGGTAGATATTGGTTGACTCCTTACCATCGTCAGTGATTGTGTAAATCTAGCAACTTCAGCATCAGCTCATCTGGTGAAGCTTTTAGTTCCACACCTCAACAATCTCCCACTTGGAGATAAATAGCTGCACCAGTACCTGTACAGCAACATCTTCTAGCTTCTCCATCTTCAAACTCAATCTTGAAGACCAAAAAAAGTTGAATGAAGATTCAACTTCTCCTTTGTTACCAAATTTGTTAGCATATCCGCAGGGTTCTCATCTGTATGGATCTTCTCCAGCTTCAACTCACCATCTTCCAATACCTATCTAATGAAGTGGTACCTAAGCTATATATGTTTGGTTCTTGAATGAAAGGCTAAATTCTTAGCCAAATGAATTGCACTTTGACTATCACTATATAATTTGCAACTCTCTTGCTCCTTTCCTAGCTCTTCCATGAACCGTGTCATCCATATCATCTCTTTACTAGCTTCTGTGACTGCAATGTATTCTGCCTCTATAGTAGACAAGGCAAAAACCTTCTGCAACTTTGAAATCTAGCTAACTGCCATCCCACCAATAGTGAAAACATACCCTGTGGTGCTTCTCCTACCATCCAAGTCACCTGCCATATCTGAATCTACATAACCATGTACAGAAGTGTTCGACCCACCATAACATAAATGCCTACTGTTGGTCCCTCTCAAATATCTGAGAATCCACTGAACTAATTTCTAGTGCTCCTTCCTTGGATTGGCCATATACTTACTGACAACTCCCACTGCTTGGGCAATATCCGGTCTAGTACATACCATTGCATACATTAAGCTCCCAATTGCGAAAGCATATGGAAATATACTCATGTACTCTACCTCTTCATGTGAATTAGGAAACTATTCTTTACTCAACTTGAAGTGTCTAGCCATAGGTGTACCTACTAGTTTTGCATCCTGCTTATTAAACCTCTCCAACACCTTGTTCACATAATCCTCTTGAGACAAAATCAACCTATGATTTTTCCTATCTCTCTTGATACTCATGCCAAGGATTTTATTTGCTGCTCCCAAATCCTTCATGACAAATGTGTGAGCTAATTTTACCTTAAGCTCAGAGATATCTTGCATGTGTGAACCTGCAACAAGCATATCATCTACATACAACAACGGGATAATATATCTACCATTATCCAATCTCTTAAAATAAACACAATGATCAGATTGACATCTATTGTAGCCATGCTCAGTCATAAACCTGTCAAATCTCAAATACCATTGTCTAGGAGCTTGCTTGAGACCATACAAGCTTTTCTTCAATCTACACACAAGTTTCTCCTTACCTTTGACCTCAAACCCTTTCAGATGATCCATATATATTTCTTCATCCAAATCTCCATGAAGAAATGTTGTCTTAACATCAAGCTGCTCAAGATGCAAATCCTCAATAGCAACTAAAGACAATACAGTCCGAATAGAAGTCATTTTTACTACTGGAGAAAAAATTTCACCAAAATCAATACCTAGTTTCTATGCAAATCCTTTCACTACCAACCTGGCCTTATATCTCATCTGTCCTTTCTCACCTTCCTTTAACCTATAGATCCATTTGTTCTTCAGTGTCTTATTTCCCGCTAGAAACTCAACCAAATCCCATGTTTGGTTCTCTTTCAAGGAATCAATTTCCTCATTCATGCCTAGCTCTCACTAATTCTTGGATTCCACCTGTATTGCTTCATCAAAACTCTCTGGTTCTCCACTATCAGTGAGAAATAAATAGAATAATTAAGGGGAATGTTGAATTAGAGGTTTACTTACCCTTTTTGACCTCTTAATGGGCATCTGAGACTCATTCACAACACACTATCCACCCAAATTCTCTGACAGTGACCGATCTCGGTCATCTCCAGGCCTGTAACTGATTGACATCGATTCCACATGAATGACATCGATTCCTTCCTGACTGACGTTGGTCACTATCTAATTGACATCAATTCTTGTATTGCTGATGTTGGTTCCTACCTGATCGATGTCGGTCTCTATGTTTTCTTGTCTGTGATTATTCTTTCTCGCGAGCTCATTTTGGATCATCACCTCGTCCAAATCTTCATGGCCATACTCAAAATTCTTCAGCTTCTTGAGCTAATCACTATACATCACTTTTTCATTGAAAATAACATCATGGCTCCTAATTATTTTGTTAGTTCCTAGATTCCAAAATTAGAATCCAAAATCTCCAAAGCCATAACCAATAAATGTGCACCTCATAGACTTAGCATCCAGCTTCTTTCTATTTTCTTTATCAACGTGCACAAAAGCTTCAGAACCAAAAACTCTAAGAAATGAAAGATCTACCTTTTTACCTATCCATGCCTCTTCTAGAATTCCACCATCCAGAGCTATAGAGGGTCCTCTATTAATCAGGTAAACTACAATATCCACAACATTTGCCCAAAACTGTAAGGGCAAACCAGCATGCAATCTCATACTCCATGCACGCTCCAATATTGTTCTGTTCATCCTTTCAACAACTCCATTTTGTTTAGGTGTCCTTAGAACCATCCTTTTCCTATGTATTCCATTCATATAATAATACCAGTTGAACTTATAGCTGCAAAACTCACCACCATTTTCAGATCTAAGGCACTTCAATCTCCTACCTATTTCATTCTCAACCATAGCTTTCCAAATCTTAAAAGTGTCAAAAACATCAAATTTCTTCCTTATAAAATAGACCCATACCTTTCTTGTAGCATCATCAATGAAAGTAACATAATATTGTGATCCTCCAATAGAAGCTACTTGAACTGGTCCCCATACGTCTGTGTGAACAAGCTCCAACTTGTGCTTCCTCTTAGTTGACCCAGTTTTAACAAACCTTACTCTCTTCTATTTTCCAAAAACACAATGCTCATAGAAATCTAGATCTATGCTTTTCAAATTTGAAAGCTTACCTTTTGACTTAAGAATAGTCATTCCCTTCTCACTCATGTGGCCGAGCCTACAGTGCCACAACTTTGCATCCACATCTGAAGTAGATAATAAAGAAGGAGAATAATCTGTAATAAAATTACATAAATAGAGAGTACCTACTCTCTTACCTCTGACTAATATAAGTACACCCTTGGTAACCTTCCAATATTTAGCTGTGAGAGTTACTGTATAACCCTCATCACCCAACTTTCCTACAAAAATCAGATTTTGCTTCAGGGATGGGACATGCATGACATCTTTCAACACCCATGTGTTGCCATTCTGCAATTTTAGCTACACTTTTTTTTTTTCAAAAATTTTACAAGGCTCATCGTCCCCTAAATAAACTTTTTCAAAATCTCCCTGGACATAATCATTGAAAAATTCTCTATTTGGGGTAGCATGGAAAGAGGCCCCAGAATCTAAAACCCAAGATTCTATTTTATTATGAAAATAAAGTGAAAGAGCATCTTGTGCAACAATACCTACAACTTTTGCTTCTTCATTACCTTCATGTTGATTCTCATCATTAACCTTCAACCATCAATCTTTCTTTGCATGTCCTCTCTTTCCACAATTCTAGCAGGTTATTTTTCTTTTTCCATTTCTGGATTTGGATCTATTGCTCATCTTTGACTTAGACCTTGATCTCCTTTGCTTGCCCTTCTCTCTTTGCCTTCCCCTACTTTCAATACTTAAAGCATTACATGATGATTCCCCTATGCTTTTCCTGTGAGTCTCTTCATTCAGGATTACACTAACAACATCATCAACTTTCAACATATTTGTAGCAGATGCAGTATTACTAACTGCCATTACTAAACTATGCCAACTTTTAGGTAAAGAGCATAATATTAAAAGAGCTTTAATTTCATCATCAAAAACTATTTTGACTGAATTTAATTGATTTACAATTCCATGGAAATCATTAAGATGATTAGATACAGATCCACCTTCCTGCATTTGCAAATTAAATAATTGCTTCATAAGATATACCTTATTTGAAGTTGAGGGCTTTTCATATAAATTTGATAATGTATCCATTAACTTGACTGTTGTCTTTACCTGTGACAAGTTAGAAATCATAGTAAATGCCAGACTCAATCTTATAGATCTAAGAGCCTTTCTATCAAGAACTTCCCATTCTTCATCTTCCATATCTGTGGGCTTTCTATCAACCTCACCCAATGGTAAATACAAATCTTTTTGATATAGATAATCTTCTATCTGCATTCTCCATAATTGGTAATTCTTGCCATTAAACTTCTCCATTCTCAGTTTACTTTCTTCTGCCATTGCTTCTCCCACTCAAACAAAAACCCCTATGAGTGACCTATAATCAACAAACACTAACCAGATCTGAAACACATGTTAGTCAACCTGAGCTTTGATACCACTTGTTAGGGATCAACCAACAAACTTGATTACTTTTATGTAAGCAACTAAACATGGAATTAAACCAGAATAATAAGTAACTAGAATCAGAAATAACAAAGAATAAGAGATACAAGAAACCACCCTAAAAAATTGTATTAAACTCTTCCAGAAGGAAATACAATGAAGAAAATCACACTTTCTCCTCACACCTCTTAGATGTATAGATCTCTTTCCCTCAAGAGTTTATAATCAATTCCAATAACCTGGATTGATACACACATATACAATATGTCTTGTACATTTCTTTCTTACATACACACAAGCTATGAAGATCTATCCCTATTATATAAGATTAGGGATCATGAGCAATGCAATCACAACCATTAGATACACCTCCTAATCAAAGGCTTAAAATAGTCTTGCCAAAAATAAAAATGTGGACTTACAACTAAAAGCTAAACTTATCATGCAAACATTCTGTTCCATCCATGAAAATAGACTTTCTGGACGCACAGGTGACTGACATCGGTCCCTGTTTGCTTGCACATGACCGACATTGGTAGATAATGGTCGACTCCTTACCGTCATCGGCGACTGTGTAAATCCATCAACTTCAGCATCCGCTCATCTGGTGAAGCTTTTAGCTCCACACCTCAACACACAACCTATGAAGGATGTTTAGAGGTGGTTGGTTCTTAATCTACCCCTGATGAAGACAAAATTTACATAGTATATTTCTAGGAGGTGGAGAGTTACATCTTCGAGGAAAAGGGGGTAGGTACCTTATCAATCCTAAAACTTAAGGCCACTTTGACCTATGATTCTTTCACTTTCAATTTTGATGAACTAGGTGAAATGGTTTTATCTCCATCTACATAATTAATGGGTGATACTTGTACTTAAGAATTTTGGGATGTATGGGAGAAGGTAAGAGCTTTATCCCCAGATTTTGTCTATGAAATTAATATGATGCATGAGTATGAGTTACTGGTTCATGATTTTGAATTCCTAAGATCAATGATGAAAGAGAAGTATGGGGACTCTCCCCCATCAATTGAGGACTGATAGTTGATGATTCATGCTACCATTTCCCAAGAAAAGGAGTATAATCTGAGAAGCAAGGAACAAAATACTCCCCTCAAGGATGAATGTGTTCCTGCTCCTAGGGAAGAGACCAAACAAAAAACAACCACTAGAACTAAGAAGGTCAAAAACCTTGCTAATCTTGGTCCTATGCCCTATCATGCTAAACCAAGAGCTACCCAAGCCAAGAATCAAACCCCTTTTCTATCTAGCATTCCTAAAAAGGATGAGCCTAGGAAGCCTCCTTTGAAGAGTGAAGTTAGAAGTATCATTCCTCCTTTTTTTTACCCTTAGCACTATAAGGATATATTTTGGATGAAAATGTCACAAGTTTACCCACTAATACTCCATTTCCTAGATATAGTGTTTATGTCATTTCCCATGTACTAAGTCAGCTAAAGGTCACAATACCTTTTATGGAGTTGGTTGGGATCCTAGAGCATAGATGAAGAGCTTTTGAATACTTAGGGTTCACAGAAAAGGTTATTACCAATGAAATTATTGAGGTAGATCCTCCTTTTATCCCCATAAATAAAAGAAGAATGCCTTAAAATTCTCTAAGCAACTCTTGGATGTTTACCTAAGCACAACATTGGTAGAGATCCAAATGGATGTTGACCTATTCTATAACACTTTGGTAATTAGTGGATTGATCATCCATAATTACATGTTTGATTCTAGCACTTTTTATAACATCATGCCATTGGTTGTGATAAATAAAATGTGCAGATATTGTATTATTATTGAGATAGATTATTTCCTTCCCACCATCGCTTAGATTTTTTATCTCTTCCTACATTTTTTATCTCTGCCTAATCAAATCTAGAAGTAATTTTATATCAAAAGTAGTGACTAAGATTAACATTGGGACACTAGAAAACCGAAAGAAGATCTAGCTTGGTGTTCACTTAAGTAAAGATGAAAATAAATCATTCATCACTCTATTGAAAAAATACCAAGATTGCTTGGTGTGGTCTTACACAGAGTTAAAGGCTTATAGAGAGGATCTCTTTCAACATTTTATTCCCCTATAGCCTAACATAAAGCCATTCTAATAGAAAAAATGGCCAATCAACCCCATCTTGGCCATAAAAATGTAGGAAGAGATAAAATATCTAAGGGATGGTGGGATCATCCAACCCATCAGATATTCATCATGGGTGGTGAACCTTATCCCTATTATAAAGAAAAATAAAGACATCTAGATCTATGTAGATTTTTAAAATTTACATAAGGCATATTTGAAAGATAATTATGAATTACCTAACATGAATAATATGCATCAAGATATCACTGGATCAAAGTTGTTATTTACTTTGGATGGTTTTTCTAGATATAATCAGGTGGTGGTCAAAGAGTTAGATAGAGCTAAGACTACTTTCACCACACCGTGGGACACCTACGTGTATGTTTAAATGACTTTTATTTTAATAAATGTAGGTGCCACTTTTTAGAGTGTAAAATATTTATCCTTTTATAGATTGATTGGTATATTCATTACTGTCTACCATGATGATGTCACTATGTACTCTAGAAAGAGGAGTGATCACTTCATTCATTTGGAGCAGTTTCTTATCAGATGCTAGGAGTTTTGGATCTCCCTAAACCCTAAGAATTGCCACTTTGGAGTGTAAAAAGTGAATCTATTATGACACATTATATCCCAATAAGGTTTTATGATAGACCTTGAGAGGCTGGAAGCCATTGACAAAGTGCTCATCCCACAGACCAAGAAAGGTATTCAATCTTTCTTCAGCCAAATTAATTTTATTAGAAGATTTATTTCCAATTTTTTAGAGATTACTTTGACAATAACTTCAATGTTGAAGAAGGATCAAACCATAAAGTGGGAAGAAAAGGCTACCCAGTTATTTCAAAGCATCAAGGTAGCCTTGAAAAAGGCCTCGGTGCTTATTAGTGTGGACTACAAAAAAGAGTTTCAAATATTTTCATTTACATCTATGCATACCATTGCTATAGTATGTTGATGCTTCATAATATACCACAAGTTCTCTTAGTGTTGAATAATACTTCTCATTTTAGGATTCTAAGAATCCATGGCATGAGTTGTAGTTTATGACTATTCAGTGATTGTTTGTGGTGAAATAGAAGAAAAGTATGAAAACTATCCATAATATTTATTTTATTTAGTGGTTGGGAGCCACTAGGTCTACACAATTTGAATACTTAATAATTTCAAGGACTCAAAAGTTAAAATAAACTATTATTAACAATGATATTTAAGCTAGAGTGAATCTTGATGAAAAAATAAGAAAAAGGAAGGGTAAGGAAGAAAGAGACGTGATTACAGGTTTTCATATTAAATATTATGACAAGATTTAAATTACATTGAGTACACATTAAACCAATTTATGTTATAAAATAACATAATCTCAAATTACATCACAAATCAGGCAAGATTCAAAGGAATAGTATGAATCATAAGTAAGAACCAAGTTTACTGTAAAAGTTTGCTATTATGATCTGAATAACATAATTAGATCTAAATGCAGAGTAAATAAAATGAAGTATAATTGGAATCTTTATAGTTAATCTAAAAATTTAGCAAAAATTAACTACCATATGACAAAGAATGTGACTCGAAAAAAGAAGAATCATTCAAATTCAACATGAATTTCCATAATTGAGAGAAAGCATAGACATTTAAAAAAGCTATCCTGACAATATTTTTAGAGTTTCTTAGTTGTATTAAATATTCCTAGTATCAATTGATCAAAAAATATCTATTATAAATGGTAATCATCTACCTATTTATAATAAACATATGTGGTTAATCAATTAACTTTCAAAATATCAACATACAAATAAGGATAGTTTTCCTTAATATAAAGATACAACGTGGAAGGTCACATGTCAACGTGATAAGAAAGAGTATATGCTAACATACTAGCATATACTTTATAAAAAGAAATTTCTCTTAAGAATTTCATTGTTGGTCCCTTAAATTAGCCCTATCTAAGGAATTCTTTCACCTTGGTGTATTATTTCTTGATTATCTCAAAATCCACTCCAAGCTTCATTATACAATCCTCTTCTTTATCTGCTAACTTGTCAAATTCACTATCTACCTAAGATACAAGCTCCTTGATACATTATGATTTTATAATTTGCTTCCCTAAAAAAATAATGGTATCAAGGGTCTTCTAATTATCCTTATCTAAATGACCTTTACTATATTTGATGCTTTGAATGTGATTACCAACCCTATGCTTTAATTCTTCATCATCGATCAGGCCTATAGTAGTGGTTTGAGAAAGGTTATCCAATAGATTCCTTAGAAGTTTCTAAATTTGTTTTACCAATTTTATGTCTCTCTTAATGAAGTCCTTAACATCAGTGCTCTAAGTGATTAAATCCTCTTTTTTATTTATCAAAAATACCATAAAGATGTCTAGATGTTTAATTTTGATAATCCTGAAATCCAATTCCTACTTTGTCTTATACACCTTGATGAGTTCCTCCATCTGAGCTTGAGAATTTTTCCATTGAGTGATTAAGTCTTGTGCTATTTAAGATTTATGGTCCAAAGCACTCAATCTATAATTGATTCTTTTCAAATTCTCAAATACATCCATCAATGATACATTCAATGCTTGCAATACATCCTTAGGATTTGAAAGGAGGACCTCAGCTTCTAAATATTTTTTTTCTTTCTACAAGTTGAGAATCTTCTACTTCATTCCTTGAACTCCAACCAAGGTCATTGCTGACTAGGTTTTACCATACTAGCTACATCCTCTTGAAAAATAGGATGATCCCCTGCCACCTATCCTAGAATAGGAATTAAGCATAAAAATGGTTCCACCTTTTGAAAGGTAAACTCCTCAGTAAATACAATAATTTTCTTAGTCTCTACACTCTCAAGAGTTGATGTATGTGGATTAAATTGGACTTGAGGGTCAAGTTCTTTCACCTATGGTTGTTTAAGAATCTCTACATTTGAACTCCCAATGGCTCTTTGGGTACCAACCCATTGGATTTCCTTATTATTAAGAATCAGGATGCTTCTCTCTGCTTATTTTTTAACATATCTTGAATCCAAGGCTTGACATTATCCTGAACACCTATATCCACTCAAGTCAAAGCCAATGAAGGAGAAAGAGATGTGATTTTTTACAACTTCCCATAAACAAACCAATCAAGAATGGATGGTCCATAAATAGGATTCTCATCACCAAAGAGGTTTATTTCGCTAGTAGGGTGAGTAAAATTTAAACTAGGCCTCTTTCTTATAGCCAAAAGAACTAAGGATAATTCTACCTATTTCTTTCCACTACCCAATAAAACCAATTCCTTTCATGCTTCCTCAAATAGGTCTTCTTATCTATCTAAACCATAAGACGCTATGATATTAATAAGGGCATTGTCTACTATTTCTCTAATTTTCAAAGTAATCATGCTAATAACCTCTATTTGGGAAGAAGGCCTTGGTGTGGATGCCTAAATTCAGGGACCTTCACCATGTCTATACTCAATATTGGACTCTTCAATTATAGCTTTACCTTTTCCCTCTACATCCTTAGGTTGCCCAATTTGGAATGACTTTGTTAATTCTCCTTGCTAGGGCTCAGAAGATTGCCCCTCAATAGATGGTTCTTGATGTGTAGTCCTAGATGGTCTAGGCAACAAGTGATACTATAAAGGATGTAACTACCATATTTCTCTTGAAGGCTTATTATCCCTAACCAACCTATTTTCTAAATTTATGTTGTAGTTTATAACCCTAGACGAGACTTATTCAAAGTTCCTTGACTTTGTGTAAATATCATCTCCCACACCTGGTTGATGTCTATATTCATCCTTTAGGACCCTTTTATCCCAAATATGGTTAGCCACTCTATTATTGGGGTCCAACATATTACGATCATCCAGTTATAAATCAAAAGAGTTATTATGAACCACCATGATCTATAGCTCTTTCTAATATTTGATTACAATTCTTCTAATGTCTAGTTGAAAGGGATGAACTTGAGCTTTCTTATTCTTCTTGCAGTGCCAATCTATTCCCTAGATGATTTGATAAGTAATTTCTTCATGCAATCTTACTAGAAACATATATAGGTAGTCTGTACGGTTATACCATGATTCCGTCTATCCTTATTATAATGTAATCTAGATAGAACCACACATCCCCCATGTTCTCTACTTGTTTTTTTATTAGATGATGAATCTTAGGAATAGGGACACTAGTGATTACCTCAAAAATGACTGAGAAGATACCATCACATATGAATTGTATGTGATTCCTGTATTTGAAAATATGTAATTTGGAGTAATAATGGGAAATGATATATCTACCCTCAAGGGACTAATTTTGAATGCTAGGGAAATTAATAAAGGTTAGGAGTGCATCCAAGAGGAAAGACATCATAAATAATTTCTTATAAGTCTTTCTCTTGATTGTTGTAAATTGTTTGGCCAAGAATAAACTTATTAAGTATCTGATAGGAAGGGTTAAGTTACGCTCCAACATGCAATGGACATACGATACCCAAACCTTACTTAAATAAGTAGTATAAGAGGCACCAAAGACTCTTTTCAATAAACTCATAGCTACCCTAACACCTTTCTTGAATTTGGCAATAGGAATCTCACCATTTGAGGTCCTAAAAACATGGGAACCTTAGATTAACCAAGGTGAGAGGAGTATATCCAAGTTTTGGGAATTTGTCCATTCTATCAAGGAAAGGAGATCGACATGAGGCAAAGGGAGCTTATAATAAGTCTCAAAGGCCATGAAAGCTATGCATGAAAATTTGTTGATAATTCCTTCATGAATAATCCATTCTCCATCTATCCTATAGTCAATGATAAAAATAATAATAAGATTAATTCAATGCATTACCTTTGGTTTTGTAGCTATATGATGAAGGCCTACCATTTGAATTGATACTAAATCCTTATATCTCTAGAACACTGAAGCATTCTTATTTTCTTCCTAGGAAATTGGTTTCAACTCATCTATAAAGAAGAATAATTCACACCAATTTATGATTCTATTCACATTAAATGCTATTAAATTCAATTATGTGTCTATAAATACCCTTCACTATCTAAATTTAGATAAAGTTATGCTTCGATCTTCATCTATTTTCTGCTTGCTACCATTGATAACACTATATTTTAGTTGCAAAGATATAAATGTTATTACTAAAGCACTTGCTCTGGATTTAGTTCACAATTATCTCAAGTGTCACATAATCAATTGAACTGACTCTGGCCTTCTTTATAGTGGGTTCAAGGTTTTTGGCTTTAATGAAAAAAATATTCAACTTTGATCTCATATATGCCTTAGATATGATGGAACCTTACTATCATGTCTTATTTGTTTTCAATCATTAGATATATTTCATTTTGATCTTCCATGATTATGTGTAGCTTATGTGGTAGGGTTCCATGCCTTTCATGAAAAATTTCACAAATGTCATTCGAAGAGTGACCATTGGTTTTCAAAAGTCCCCTTTATTTTGCTTTGAAAATCTAAATCTAGGTCATTGAATTTCATTGGTTTTTGATATTTAAGCTTATTGATTGTGTCATGTGTCAAGCTTGTGAGGCCTTTAAAAATTCCTCAACTTAGTCACACTATTGGATAAAATCTAGTGAGCAAGTGATCACCATTGGATCTTAGCTCGGGCCAGATCATTAACCACATGCTTTTTTTTAAAAGGCTTTTTGCTTGATGCACTGTTGGATCCTAAAATATGTTTGCCTTTTAATCAATTACATGATCATATAAATCTTAGGTTTTAAAATGTCATTTAAAATTTTATGTTTTAAATACACAAAATGACTTAGGCTAAGATCTTTATATACTAATCTAATCTTCATAAAAAGATAGGAATTTCTTAAAAGGTTTTTAGAAACACCCATTTGATTAGGCTTTAAATATTGTCTAAGGTAAATTTGATGGGTTTAGTCACATTAAATATGTCGTCATAGATGTCAAATGGAGGAAGGAAACCTATCAAATTTAAGAGAGTGTAATTCTCAAGGCTTTGGGTATTGTATAGGTTTAATTTGATGGGTTTGGTCACATCAAATACACCCTCATATAAGTCAAATTATGGGAGTGAACCTATCATATTTAAGATAGTGGAATTTATTGATCTAGTAAATTTATGCCATGCGCAAAGCCCTTAGGAATTCCCAAGGCTTTAGGGATTATCTAGGTTAAATTTGATGGGTTTGGTCATGTCAAATACATCCTAATAGATGTCAAATGATGGGAGTGAACCTATCAAATTTAAGATAATAGAATTTTTGGGTCCAGTGAATGAGTGCCATGTGTAAAGCCTTTGGGAAATCTTGAGGCTTCTAGGATTGTTCAGTTTAAATTTGATGGTTTTGGTCTCATCAAATACATCCTCGTAGAGTTCAAATGATGGGGGTGAACCTATCAAATTTAAGATAAGGGAATATTTTTGTCTCATGTTAATTTTGATAGGTTTGATACAATCAAACACATCCTCATAGATATCAAATGATAGGATCAAACGTATCAATTTTAAGATAATAAAATTTTATGTTCTAATGAATGATTTGCACACGTAAAACCTTTGGGAGATTATGAAGCTTTTAGGTTGATGTGCACCATTAGATTAGAATCTCTGAGGTAATGTGAACCATCAAATCAAGTCCCAAGTGGTTAATAGATATTATTGTCCTTTTGGGTGTTGGATTTAATTCAAACCATTGGATCAAATCCTCTGAGAAAATGATCACCGTTATATATTCACTAGGCCCAAATCATTAATTATATGTCCTTTTTAAAAGACTTTGGGCTTGTCACACTGTTGGATCAAATCCAAAAAATAAGAGATTACCATTAAATCCGTAAAAGAGTATAAGATTTAAATTAATAACCAATCATGTATAAAGTTTGGCCTAAGGTTTTATATTAATATTCAGTCATGTTTTAAAGAAAAAACATATTTGAAGCTTAATATAAAGTTAGACTTAGGAATATTTACTCAAAAGGAAATAAAATTTCTCCCTAGTATTTTCTATGAATATTTAAATTCAAACCCCCTTTAGTGTTTTTTCCTTGGGAATCCTAGCTTATTCCATAGAACCTATAACTAATCACCTTGAAGATAATTATTAGCAATTTTGAACCATGAAACGCAAACATGATCAAATACATCAAAGCACATGTTCCCCTTTTAAAATTGATTTGCATTTAAAATCTAAGATAAGACAACTCTTCACATTCAATCCAAAATAAAGACTTTTTGGAAATAAATATAAGGATCCTCCTTTCATAAAAATAAAGATAGGGGGTGTTGGTCTTAATAAATGGAAACTCATAGGGGAAACATAGCAATATATTAGAACACAAGACCTGGTTTTAAACTTGTAGATGAACTCTATATCCCCTTTAGACATTTTTTTTTCTTGTATCAACCTTATATTAAAATAATATACTTATGTATAAATTTTGAACTTAGATATTAGAACATAAACATGTAGTGTGTGCTTTGATCCCACTTACTATTTGTTATGAACTTTAATAAATAACATCTGGGTTCATGTCTTTTTGGTCCATTGTATTTGATTTTGATAATTTTAGATATTCTTTGAGAATAACAACTCTTAGTTCAAGGGAGGCTTGGGCATTGCTCTACTATTAACCAAGCATCTATAGCCCTGACAAAGATATCTTTGGTTCCATTTAAGGTCTTGTTCCACTACCAACCAGGTGTCTATAGCCCCAATGGAGATTACCTGAATCACCTTTGCTTCAGAAGATTTTGATTTGACAATTTCCAATAAAGGTTGAGAAATAGATTAACTAGGTTTAGGGATTTGATAAAATGTTCTAGTCTTAGGATAATCTCCTTTAATTGAAACTTGAGTTCATGATAAGGATATGTTTTAAGTGTAAGCATGAATCTGAGTTAACAAACTAAATTTAAATCATATACAAATGACTCTTCTTAAAACCAAGTTTTAATTTAGAATAATATTTAAATATTTGTAATAAATTGAGTTCATATACCAATATATACCATTTCCATTGGTTTCTTCATGATACTTTATTATGACCTAATGTTCACCTTTTGTAAAATTCACCCACACTCTCTTGAGCAATTTCCAAATCAACAATAATACCACAATACTATACCACAACCAAGTAATACCAACAAGAAATAAAGGAAAACAAAACATAAACAAAAATATATATACAAACCTAATAAGAAAAGGAAAAAAAAAAAACAAAGCAAGAAAAGAAACTAACTAGCATACCTACTCTAACTTTAACAATCTTACACATTTATTCCATGAAGACCCCCAGTGGAATAGCAACAAAGTAATGTTTGAGATATTGTCCATTAATAGGCAATGTGAACTCTACTCCTTGGAGATATTTCAACCTAAAATTATTGTTGCCCAAGATTTTTGTAATTTGGTATAGGCCAATCCATAAAGGGGTCCATTTACCATGTTTGCCTTTAGGTTCAGATGCTTTGTCCCAAAGAAGGACTAGATCCCCCTGCCTAAACACCTTTACTTTAGATATTTTATCAAACCATGTTTTTACAGTTGATCGATGCCTACTAAAGTCTATAAATGCCTTTTCTCTAACATCTTTCATTTGAATAATGTCTGACAACCAAGAACTAGTAAGTTCCTAATTGTCTTCCATGTATTCCTACATGAATGTGAATGTAGGCCACTTCAAGGTTATGGGAAATATGGGTTCTTGACCATATACCAACAAAAATGGTGAGGCTTATAGATTTTCTTTGATCCTAATTTAATCTACTCATAATGCAAACTTAAGAAGTTTGTGCTATGTTCTAGGTCTAACTTTAGTATAATTTTTGATAGCTTTCATCATATTTTTATTTGTGGATTCAAAAACACCATTTAATTGAGGGTATTTATTAGAAGAAAACTTGAGTATAATGCCTTGGTCATAATCCCATTTTTTCATTTTGATATAAATTAATGCAGATCCATTGTCAAAAACCAAAAAAATTGGGGTTCCAAATCTAGTACAAATATTTTCCTTTAGGAAATTGATCACCTCCTCTATCTTGCATTGCTTAGTGGCTACTACCTCCATCCACCTAGTATGATAATCCATAGCAATTAAGACATAATTATGACCTTTAGAATAATTAGGGTTTATTATTCCCACAAAGTCTAATTCCCATTGTGCAAAAGGTTTATCCACCATCACATGTTGTAAAGGCATGGCTTCCTTTGGCACCTTTATGTTAAAAGTTTAGCACAAATGACACTCCCTTACATGGTTATAATCATCTTTGGAAAGGGTCATCCAATAATATCTATCCCTAAGAATCTTTTGAGCTATGGTTCTTCCTAAAGGGTGTCTAATTCCTAGCTTCTCATGAAAAGTAGTCATAATCCAAGCTAATTCTTCCTTAGACACACATCTTAGATAAATTTCCTCAAAGTTCCTCCTATACAAGACTCCATTCCTAATGAGTTAATGAGCTAAGTTGAGCCTCAAGGCTATCTTTTGTTCTCTTATTAATATTGGGAGACAAATACCATTGATAAGTAAATGGATAATAGATTCATATCACTCATTGGGTTGGAAGTTTTTTTGATCTATTTGCATGACATGTCATTTTGGATAAATACTAGTGATCATCTAAACTAAACCTTGACATTTAACTAGTTTGGCTATTTTCATTGCTATATCATATTCTTATAGAATTTCCATCCACTTGCCTCTTCTTTCCCCAATCTCTTCTTTTTCCAAGCTCATTCTGAATCAACATAAGCTATGTAATAGGATCAAGTAATATGGCATGTACCTTATTTCTAAGGAGGTAATATCTAAATTTTTTTACTACCTTTACCAATGCATGAGATTTCTTATCAATCATATAATAATTCACTTCTAAATTTTTGATGTTGGTGCTCATAAAATCTATGGGATGATCATTTTCATCAACGTTTTGAGTTAACATTGTAGCCATAGTATGCTTAAAAGCAAACAAATATAGATAGAAATATTTTGATAAATTAAGACTTATGAGGATTGGAGTTTCAGTGATTTCCCTCTTAATGTCAATGAAGGGCTTCTTAGATTCTTCATTCCAAGAAACTATAACATCTTTCTTAAGCATATCATTTAAAGATTTGACAATCTCAACAAAGTCTGAAATAAATTTCCTCACAAAATTAGTCTTTACAAAGAATGACTTAAGTTATTTTTGGCTATTGGGCAAACCAATTTTAGAGATAGCCTCTACTCTATTAGGATCTATATAAATCCAATTTATGGTAATGACATGTCCCAATAATTTTCCTTCAGTGACATAGAATATAATTTTCTTGGGATTAAGAGATACACCATACTTTCTGCATCTATCAAATAATCATCTTAAATGTATGAAATGTTCCTCTCTATTTATAGAAAATAATATAAGATCATCCATATATATTATGATACACTTTCCCACTAAACCTTGGAAATCATGATCCATGGCTCTTTGAAAATTTGCCCCTACATTAATTAATCCAAAAGGCATCCTCTTGTAAGCATATGTTCCCCATTTAGTAGCAAAAGCTATTTTCATCCATTCCTTTAGAACAACAAACACCTAGTCATATCCATAAAATGCATCCAAAAAGGATATCAAGGAATATCCTAATATAGTTTGGATAACATATTCTAAAGAAGGTAAATGATAATTATCCTTTTTAGATGCTCTATTCAGATTCCTAAAATCTATACACAATCTTATTTCTCCATTCTTTTTTTTGACTGGGACTAGGTTTGACACCCAAGTGGAATGTCTAATAGGAAACACTATCCTTACATCAAATATCTTCTTGACTTTTTAAAAAATCATGGTTTCTAAAATAGGGTTGACTAGCCTTTTCTTTTGTCTAAAAGATTTTCAACCTTCTTGAAGAGGTATAGTATGAGTAATGACCCTTGGGTCAAATATTTTCAAATCTTCATAAGACCAAGCAATTACATCCTTTTATTTTGTAAGCAACTCTCTAGCTTTTCTATTTTCCATTTTAGTGCAAGCCTTCCCTATATTAAGCAATTGGGGTTGATCATCTGAACCAAGGTTTGTCACATGATAATCTCTATCATTTATCTTAGGTTGTTTAGTTGCCTCAAAAATATTGTCAAGATTAAATAGTCTTGTCAATGAAATCATCCCTTTAGGTATCTTATTTTCACTTAATTATATTATTTTATCATTGATTTCCTTCTCATGAGAAGTTTCATCAATATAATCAATAATGTGAGCTTCAAAAGCTTTATAATTAGTTAAGAAATCTATGATTTATTGATCATCATTGAAAACTTGGAAATGATTTACATTGTCAGGAACTAAAGGACATGGTACTAGCTCAATACTAATAATTTGAGAATCATGATTAGGCATGAGGTTAGCTAGAGTAGAGGCAAGATCATTAGCAAATTATTTTCTTCTCTTGGAATAGCTAAGATGTTGAAGGCATAAAAAGATTCGATCAAGTCCCACACCCTAAACTTATATCTTTTTAAGTGAGACAAGTTTCACTAATATTTATTCCTCACTTGGTTAATCACAAGTTTTGAGTCTCCATATTAAAGGAGCTCCTTAACTTTGTATTTAATGGAAAACTACAATCCAAGTATGAGAGCCTCATACTCAGCTAAATTATTGGTGCAAGGGAATTCTAACTTATAAGCTACATGGTATTAATTTTCTAAAGGATCTATCAACACAATACTAGCTCTTGATCTTGATTTTCACTTAGCACCATCAATATATAACTTTCACAAACCAAGAATTTGAGAACTCTTAAAAAATAGTTATTTTATAATTTCCAAAGTGAAAACTCCTAAATTAGAATCCAAGAAATTTACCCTTTCATTAACAACATTATACTCTGTTATCATGTGTTTCATTTGAGGTTCCCTTTCCACTCTTATTTGATTTGGCACACCTTTACAAGGAAGCCATAAGTGTGAGCAATCAATGTATATATAGCCATTTAAAGCCTTATTCCATTCTCTACTCAAAAGCAATCTATAAGCACTAGGAATTTATACTACTTGGATATCAATGAATTGTTGAACCCTTGATTTAATAGTTAGATGTATATGCACATTTAATAACTCTCCTATAACCTTAACTCTGAATTTATCCAATTGAGTGACTACCCTGTCAGACTTGATTAGAGTTAACCCAAGTTGTTTAGATATCGCAATAGGCATAATGTTGGTTGAAGCTCTAGAATCTAAAAGATAATTATGAACATTCTTCCCAAATATCTTGGATATTAGTATAAAAGGTGGAGACTCTGCTTTGATTACATGAGTAATTAAATTTACACTATCATTCTTAGGGGGCTTCCCAATTTTCTTGGACAAATATTCAAAGAGTAAGTCTCTTTCTTATGTGATCTAAGTTAACTCATGCAGAGTGATATTGGCTTTAATCCTTTTCATATCTTCCATAATATTGTATCCATTTTTTCTTGGAGGATAAATAGTTTGGTTAGAAGAACTTTCTTTAGGGGGTTCATGATTATTCTTTGATACAGTGTCTGGAGGGGTTCTATAATTCTTAGGAGGGGTAGAAGTAGTCAATGGTTTTTTTCCCCTATTTCTTAGAGGATATGTCTTCAAAAATTGTTGGAATGCTTGAATCTCCTTAGGAATAGTTTTAGGCTCATTATCCTCTTGAAAAGGGAGTTGAAAAGTTTCCACCATATGAACTTGGTTGTATGGTTTAGATTAAGAAGAATTTATAGAAACATCTTTGTTTGGAATGACTTCAAATGTGTCAAGTTCTTGAAAAGCTTCAAAAGATTTACAAAACTCACTGCAATCAATCTCACCATGCTTTGAAGTAACATGCACCCTATAATAATCTAGTAAGGCAATATCAGTGAGGTTCATATCCATATTATTTTTTCTAGGAAAAGGCTCATTAGCTTTGTTATTATATAAATTATTATTTTAAAACCTATTCCCAGGCCTGCTAAACTTTTGAAAAGTGAAGTTCCTTCTATAATTGTCATTAGCATTACCAACTTGTTTTTGTAATTACAAAAAATTAGTGCCAAGCTTCTGTACCATTTTCAATAGAGACTCATTCTCATTTTTTGGAACCTCAGTATTTTGACCTTGGTTAATGTTAATACCATTGACAAACACTAAAGCCTTTTGGTCATTTTCATGAAATCCATTGGTAATTTGATGGCTTAAGAAACCTAATTTTTATTAGGGGAAACATGACTAGTAGGCAACATATTCAAAGCAAGAAATTGGTTTAATGTTGGAGTATTTTGGATATTATTTTGGAAAAGGTTTAATGTATAAATTTGAGGATTAACTTTTGGGATAGAATAAGCCATTTGTCCTTGGGGTTGCATTTGTTCACCAATAACCACAACTTCAAAATAAGCTTGAGACAATGTGATAATAAGTGGAAGGGCTCTGTTCAAAAAAATAGAAGTCATGGGGTCAACAGTATCTTTATAAACCTCCAAAGCTAAAGCTTTACTAGGTTATATGGATCCATGGTTTGACTAAACATTTTTTGGAACCTAAGATTAAAGGACCTAATAGATTCACTTGTATCTCTCTTAATAGTTGTGAATTGATGATAAATGACATAAGGGCTTATGATCTTTCTAAATTGATCAATGAAAATTGTTTCAAAGTTATTCCATGACATAATAAAATTGTTAGGAAGATTAAGGAACCATTCATATGCATCATCTTTTAATGTAAACAAGAACAACCTACAAGCTACATCTTCATGAATAACATTTAATAATCTTAATGTAACATTGAAAGATTTAACATGTTCTTCAATAGTCGTAATACCAGTTGGACTAAATATTGGCAAATATTTTTTAGGATTACGTGGTAAATCATGAACCACACCTAATATATTGATAGGGGAACTTCCAATCCATGCCATAATTAGATGAAGATCAAACACACAAATCCATTGAAAAGGTGATGATGGTAAATATGATGAATATCAAACACATAAATCTTCTTCTATCTTTTCTAGTCCTGTGAATTTCAAGTTCGAGCAAGGGTTCTAGTCTCTGAATGCGATCTAATCCTAATCCTTGGTAATTCTAGCTAAATATTAAGGATCCTATTTTAAAACATGACATACCACATTAATTTCCAAATAATGACAAATAATATGAACACTAAGCTTAATTTGCAAAAAATTGTTCATAAAAAGACAGAGGACATCATTCTTTAACTAAACAAGTGCAAAAATGTATTGAATTATGTAAAGATGGCCAATATTTACAACTTATGACTCAAATAAACCTCTTATTATCAAATAATTGTCAATTTTGAACAAAATAAACCATCCTAACTCCAAATGCTAATAAATTCTTAGCAACAAAATCCATATTTCCATAAAGGTCACCAATCTTTACATAATTTATGCTAAAAGAAACATAATCATGCAAAATGTAGATATATTTGATCAAATACATGTGAAAGATATTAAGTATCTTAAATGAGACCCTATTTTTAGTGCTAGTAGAGATTCTCATGTTGATGCTTCAAACTATACCACATGTTCTCTTAGTGTTGAATACCACTTCTCATTTTAGGATTCTAAGAATCTATGGAATGAGTTGTAGTTTGTGACTATTTAGTGATTGTTTGTGGTGAAATAGAAGCAAAGGATGAAAACTGTACATAATATTTATTGATTTAGTGTTTGGGAGCCACCAGGGTCTAAACAAATTGAATACTTAATAATTTCCAAGACTCAAAAGTTAAACTAAATGATTATTAACAATGATCTTTAAGGTAGAGTGAATATTGATTAAAAAATAATAAAAAGGAAGGGTAAGCAAGAAAGAGACATGATTGCAGGTTTTCATATCAAATATAATGACAAGATTTAAATTCATTGAGTACAAATTAAACCAATATATGTAATAAAACAACATAAGTTCAAATTAAATTAAAAAACTAGGTAAAATTCAGAGGAATAGTATGAATGATAAGTAAGAACCAAGTTTACTTTAAAATTTTACTATTATGATCTGAATAACATAAGTACATCCAAATACAGAGCAAATAAAATGAAGTATACTTGAAATATTTATATTTAATCTAGCATTCAACACAAATTAACTACCATATGAGAAATAAAGTGACTCAAAACAAGAATAATAATTCAAAATCAACATAAATTTCCACAATTGAGAAATAGCATAGACATTTAACAAAACTATCTAGACAATCTTTTTAGAATTTATTAGTTGTATTAAATGCTCTCGGTATCAATTGCTCAAAAATCCTCTCTTAAAAATGGTAACCGTCTACCTATTTATAATAAACATAGGTCATTAACTAGTTCACTTTCAAAATATCAACATGTGAATAAGGACAACTATCCTTAATATAAAGATACAACATGGAAGGTCACATGTCAACATGACAAGAAAGAGTATATGCTAACAGACTACCATATACTTTAAAAAAATAAATTTTTCTTAATAATTTCATTGGTGGGCCCTTCAATTAGCCCTGTCTGAGGAAGTCTTTCACCTTGGTGTATTTTTCCTTGATCAACTCAAAATCCACTCTAGGTTTCATTAGACAATCCTCTTCTTTATCTGCTAATTTATCAAATTCACTATCTACCTAAGATATAAGTTCCTTGATACATTATGCTTATACAATTTGCTTCCCTACAAAAACAATGGTATCAAGGGTCTTTTGGTTATCCTTAGCTAAATGACCTTTGTTTTATTTAATGCTTTGAATGTGAGTACCAACCCTCTGCTTGAATTATTCATCATCAAGCAGGCCTATAGTAGTGGTTTGAGAAGGGTTATCCAATATATTCCCTAAAATTCTCAATCTAGTTTAACAAGTCTATGTCTCTCTTGATGAAGTCCTTAACATCATTGCTCCATGTGATCAAATCCTCTTGTTTATCTATATAAAATACCATGAATATTTCCAAATGTTTATGTTTAATAATCCTAAAATCTAATTCCTAATTTATCTTATGCACCTTGATGAGCTCCTCCATTTGAGCTTGAGAATTCTGACATTGAGGGATTAAGGCTTGTGCCATCTTAGCTTGATGGTCTAAATCATTCAATCTAGACTTGATGATTTTAAAATTCTTGAATGCATCCATCAATGAAGCATTCAATGCTTGTAATATGTCCTTAAAATTTGAAAAGAGGACCTAAGCTTCTAAATCTTGTTTTACTTTCTCCAAGTTGAAAATCTTCTACTTCATTCCTTGAACTCCAACCAAGGTCATTTTAAACTAAGATATTACCATACTAGTTACTTCCTCTTGGAAAAATAGGATGTTCCCTTGCTGCTTATCATGGAATAGGAGTTAAGCCTAAACATAGTTCCACCTTCTGAAAGGTGAACTCCTCAATACCAATAGTAATTTTCTTGGTCTCTAATCTCTCAAAAGTTGATGTATCTAGATTAATTTAGACCTGAGGGTCATGTTCTTTCACCTACAGTTGTTTAGGAATCTCTACATTTGAAATCTTAGAGGCTCTTAGGGTACCAACCCATTGGCTTTCCTTGTTGTGAAGAATCAAGATGCTTCTCTCTACTTGTTTATTCAACATATCCTAAATCCAAGGCTTGACATTATCCTGAACATCAATTTCCACTCGAGTCAAAGCCAATGAAGGAGAAAGATATGGGATTTTCTACAACTTCCCATAATTAAACCAATCAAGAATGGCTAGTTTATAAATAGGATTCTCATCACTGAAGAGGTTTATTTAACTATTAGGGTGAGTGAAAGTTAACCTAGGCCTATTTCTAAGAGCTAGATAAACTAAGGCTAATTCTGCCTATCTCTTTCCACTACCCAATGAAACCAAATCCTTACTTTCTCTCTTAGATGGGTCATATTCCTTATCTAAACCATAAAAAGTTGTTATAGTAATAATGGTACTGTATACTATTTCTCTAATTTCCAAAGCAATCATGCTAATAACCTCTATTACAGAAGAAGGCCTTGGTGGGGATGCCTAAATTTAGGGAGCTTCACCAGGTCTATGCTCAATGCTATAATCTTCAATTATAACTTTACCTTTTCCCTCTATATCCTCAATTTGCCCAATCTGGGATGACTTTGTCAATTCTCCTTGCTTAGGCTTAGAAGATTGTCCCTTAATAGGTGGTTTTTGATGTGTAGTCCCAGATGGTCCTGACAAAAAGTGATATTGTAAAGGATGTGACTACCATATTTCTCTTAAAGGCTTATTATCCCTGACCAAACTATGTTCTAATTTTATGTTGTAGTTTTTAACCCTAGGCAAGACTTCTTCAAAGTTCTTTGCCTTTGTGTAAATGCCATCTCCCACACCTAGTTGATGTTTTTATTCAACCTTTAGGACCCTTTTTATTCTGAATATGGTTGACCACTCTATCATTGGGGTCCCACATATTAAGATCATCCAGTTGTAAATCAAAAGAGTTCTTGTGTACCACCATGATCTCTAGTTATTTCCAATCCTTGATTATAATTCTACCAATGTCTAGTGGAAAGGGATGAACCTAATATTTCTTATATTTCTTTCAGTGCCAATCCATTCCTTAGATTATTTGATAAGAAATTTATTTCTTTTCAAGCTTATTAGGAACATATATATGCAATCTGTATGGTTAGACCATGATTCCATCTATCCTTATAGTGCAATCTACTTGTCTTTTGATTAGAGGATG
Source organism: Torreya grandis (assembly GCA_037957365.1). NCBI lineage: Eukaryota > Viridiplantae > Streptophyta > Pinopsida > Cupressales > Taxaceae > Torreya > Torreya grandis. The sequence continues at coordinate 453,809 of JARHVA010008222.1, forward strand.
AAGCTTGGGCATAAGGACACCAATGATTACCTCAAAAATAATTGGGAATATACCATCACATATGAACTACATGTGATTCCTATATTTGAAAATATGTAATTTGGAGTAATGATGAGAAATGGTAGATCTACCATTAGGGGACCAATTTAAAATACTAGGGAAATTAATAGAGGCTAAGAGTGCATCCAAGAGGTAAGAAATCATAAATAATTTCTTGGAAGTCTTTCTCTTGATTGTTTTAAATTGTTTGGCCAAGAAGAAACTTATTAAGTCTCTAATAGGAGGGGTTATGTTTTACTCCAACATGTAATGGACATAGGATACTTAAATCTTACTTAAATAAGTAGTAGAAGATGCACCAAAGGCTTTGTTTAATAAAGTCATCTAACACCTTCCCTAAATTTGGCAATACAAATATCACCATTTGAGGTCCTAAAAACATGGGAACCTTGGATTAACCAAGGTGAGAGGACTATATCCTGGTTTTGGAAATTTGTCCATTCTATCAAGGAAGGGAGATCGACATGAGGCAAAGGGAGCTTATAATAAGTCTCAAAGACTATGGGAGATATGCATGAAAATTTATTAATACTTCCTTCATTAATAATATAATATCCATCTTTTTTATAGTCAATATAAATAGGAATAATAATATCAATGCAATGCATTACCTCCGGATTAGCAGCTGCATGATGAAGGCCTACCATTTGAATTGATACTAAATCCTTGTATCTTTGGAAAACTGAAGCATTCCTCTTTTTTTATTGGGAAATTGGTTTTAAATCCTTTATAAAGAAGAATAATTTAGACCAATTTTTTACTTCATGCAGATTTAAAATTTTATATTTAAAAAACACAAAATGACTTAGGCTAAGATCTTTATATACTAAGCTCATCTTCGTAAAAAGCTAGGAATTTCTTTAAAAAAATTTAGAAATACCCCATTTGATTAGGGTTTAAAAATTATCTAAGTTAAATTTGAAAAGTTTGGTCATGTTAAATATGTCCTCACATATGTTAAATGATGGTAATGAACCTGTCAAATTTAAGATAGTGGAATTCCCAAGTCTTCGGTGATTGTCTAGATTTTATTTTAATGGGTTTGGTCATGTCAAATACATCCTCACAGATGTCAAATAATGGGATCTAACCTTTCAAATTTAAGATAGTGGAATTTATTTATTTAATAAATGAATTCCATGTGCAAATCCCTTAGGATTTCCCAAGGCTTCAGGGATTGTCTAGGTTAAATTTGATGGGCTTGATCACGTCAAATACATCCTCGTAGATGTCAAATGATGGGAGAAAACCTGCCAAATTTAAGACAATAGAATTTTTTGGTCTAATAAATGAGTTGCATGCATATATCCTTTAGGAGATCTTGAGGCTTCTGGGATTGTTTATTTTAAATTTGATGGGTTTGGTCCCATCAAATATGTCCTCATAGACATCAAATGACTTGGGTAAACCTATCAAATTTAAGATAATAGAATCTTTCTATCTCATGTTAATTTTGATGGGTTTAGTCCCATCAAATATGTCCTCAAAGATGTCAAATGATGGGAGTGAACCTATCAATTTTAAGACAATAAATTTTTTGGGTCTAATGAATGAGTGACATGTATAAAGCCTTCAAAATATATTGAAGCTTTAGGGTCGATGTGCACCATTAGATTATAAACTTCGAGGCAATGTGAACCATCAAATCAAGTCCTAAGAGTTTAACAACTCTTAATATCCTTTTGAGTGTCATATTTATTTTACACCATTGGATTAAGTCCTCTAAGAAAATGATCACTATTAGATATTCACTAGGCCAAAATCATTAATTGTATGTCCTTTTTAAAAGACTTCGAGCTTGTCACACTATTGGATCAAATCTAGTGAACAAGTGATTATCATTAGATCTGTAGAAGAATATAAGCTTTAAATTAATAAATGATTATGTATAATGTTTAACCTAAGGTTTTATATTAATATTTGATCATTTTTTAAATTAAAAACATTTTTGAAAATTATTATAAAGTTAGACTTAAGAATATTTAATCAAAAGGAAACAAAATTTCCTTCTAGTATTTCCATAAATATCAAATTCAAACCCCCTTTAGGGTTTGTTCCTTAGGAATCTTAGCTTCGTCCATGGAACCTCTAACTAATCGCCTTGAAGACAATTATTAATAATTTTGAACCATGAAACATAAACCTGATCAAATACATCAAAGAACATGTTCCCCTTTTAAAATTTATTTGCCTTTAAAATCCAAGATAAGACAACTCTTCACATTCAATCTAGAATAGAGACTTTTTGGAAACAAATATATGGGTCTTCCTTTCAAAAAATAAAGATAGGGGGTGTTGGTCTCAACACAGTACTGCTGCAAAATAATGATGAAGGTTATGAGCAACCAATTACCTTTTTCAACAAGGCACTTCAAGGATAAGATCTTAAATATACCATAATGTAAAAGTAAGCCTTCACTCTTTTAAAGGCTATCAAACAATTCAGGTCCTGCATTTTGAGTTTAAATATTATTGTGTATGTTCCTCACACTATGGTGAAGGACATATTAACTCAAAATGAAACTAATAATAAGAGGTACCATTGAGTTAATAAACTATAAGAATATGACCTAGAGATATAAACCACCAAGCTTGTCAGGGGCATGGGTTTGGGTAAGTTTATGAGTGAAGCAAATTTAGAAGCTATGGATGTAAATAATGTAGAGAAAATGATGGATAACTATGAATCAAAGTATAGAAGATACCCATGGTATATAAACATAGTGAATTACCTAAGGACTCTGAGTTATCCTCATCATCTAGAAAAGAATCAAAGAAGGACATTGAAGTTAGTATCCTAGAATTATGTTCTATTATAGGATGATCTCACATGGATAAACCCTAATGGTGTTCTCCTAAGATGTTTAGTAAAGAGTGAGGTCTCTCCAATAATAAAAGAAATGCATAGTGGTGTGTGTGGTGGCCATTTTTCCCCAAAGGTCACTATACATAAGATTATGAGGGTTGAATATTGGTGGCCTACAATATTCAAAGATGTAACTACCTAGGTTAGAAAATGTGAATAATGTTAGTAGTTCTCTAGAAGGATGAAGGCATCTGGATCACTTCCCCTACAACTAGTCTCTATTGAGGGGCCTTTTAGATAATGGGGGATGGATTTTATTGGTGAAATCTTAGATGCCTTGAGTTTTGGTCATAAATAGATCCTAGTGGCCACTGATTACTCACAAAATGGGTTAAGGCAATTCTTAATAGCAGATCAACCCACCAAGTAGTGATTGATTTCTTATTAAACAATATCATTTATTGATTCAGTGTAACATTCAAGATTATATGTGATAATGCTACATGTTTTAGAGATAAATAGTTGAATGCATTATGTGAGGATTATGTGACTACTTTGGCTTATGCATCCAACCATAATCCTAAAGGAAATGGACAAGTAGAGTCTAACAATAAAAACTTATTGAAAATTATCAAAAAAAATTTGGTTGATAACAAAATAAAATGGGTGAGTAATTAAAGTTTGTTGTTTGGGTAGATAGGAAGAGATTCACTAAGAAAATCCCATTTGAGTTCATATATGGGACCCAAGTTGTTCTTTCTACCTTTGAATCTATAATTACCTACATACCAATTCATGTAATAAATGATCGAGTTGGGAATAGAAATAAGCCACTATAAGGGGAGAATCAACTAGATCATTGAACTTGATTAATCTAGGAGATAGGCTCATGAAAAAACATCAAATTTAAGGACAATATCAAGATGATTTTTGATAGACAAGTTACTCCACAAAATTTTTAAGTTGGTGATCTAGTTCTACTCTAGGACAAAAAACATAAAGACAAAGGGAAGCATGGAAAGTTTTATTCCCTTTGGATGGGCCCCTACACCATCAACTTTTAGATATGAAATCACACCTTCTATCTTAGAGACATCGATGGAGAGATTTTGGAGTTGCCAATTAATGACAGACATCTTAAGCATTTCTTATATTAAGTTTTTATTTTCCCATGTACATATGTATATAATTGTCTATCTTATGGTCCTCTTGATTTTATTATATTTTACCTATCCATATCTATTTCCTTTTTGATTAATTTCTTTGTTGAAATGGTGATTCAATCATGGTATGTTTCTTATTGACTCCATATCCCAATGGATAGGTGACTAGTCTAATGTTCTCTACATACCCACTGGGGGTACCGATCCCCAAGCAAGAGCATATTTAGTTCCTAAAATTACACTGGAGTAATTTTATTATTTTTATTCTAAATGCCCTATGCTAGAGCTAAGTGAGCTTTAATGTCTTAGTTTCCTACATTCCTCATCAGGAGGAAAGGTTGGGGCATGCAATTTAAGAAATCATGTCTATTATCTTGGTAAGACAAGTCTAGATGGATGTCTTTTAAAGATGGAAAATACCTAAGGAAGGTTTAATAAAGATTAAAAAATTAACCATGTGTGGAGAAAGGATTCTATGGCACAAGATTCAACAATAAATAAATCACGGTGTAACCAAGTCTTTTTCTAAAGCTTGGATCCTTCATGATCAAAAGAGGAAGTATGTCAGTGTCCCAAATAAAAATAACACATTGAACTTATGTGTTTTGGTGATTAAGGTGAGGATTAATCTAATGAACCAAATTAAAAATATTTATTTGACTTAAGGGACCCCCCTGAGAGTGAGATTTAGGAGATGGGAGGATTTTACACTCCTCCCCTTTTTTGAAGAAAGTTGGTATAAGTGGAAAAAGTGGCCAAGATCCCAATTTATTTTTGATTTGGACACTTGAAAAAACATTAGATCCTTAGATGTTTCAAACCTCTTTGAAAAATTACCCCACTTACCTTTTTATGGACATGGTGCTAAAAGTCCCCAGGGCCCCAATGTCTATTTTTACTAATAAAAAATATTCATGCCACATGGAGGTGCTTAGGTGCTTATTAACTTTGGGACCTTTTTTGAAATTGCCTCACTTGATTTTATGGAAATTTTACAAAAGGTCCTCGAAGGCTCAAATGCCTAGGTTTTTGTAAAAGAAGGATCATTGCAGGTTATGATCTTGGTTTCATCAAGGACTTAGGACTTTTTATCCCATAGCACTATAATGTCATAATAGGTTAAAAAAGGTGAGAAAATAACTAAAGACCCAAACATGAGTTTTTTAAATACATTATTCACTCATATTTCACCATGTATTGTGAAAGAATGATTAATTAACACATAAGGGAAGGCCTTACATTTTCCCTCTATTTTTCAAATGAGGCTCAAGAAATTAATGGGGGTAGGTGCTGATTTTACACCTTATCTTAGATTATTAATGGTAACCCTAATTCTAAAATGTAAGGGATTATAACTAAGTGTTATTATTCATTTGAACTTACCTTTTGCATTCAAAGATAAATATTTGTGCTTCTAAGAGACTAAGTATGCCAAAGTGAAGAATGACATGAATATAGTGAAACCGAGTGAAGTTTCAAAGGATTTTTACTTCCACCTATGTGTATCCTCCACTAATACTAGTGGTAGCTACTTCAAAACATCCAAGGGAAGTATCATATCACTATTGGATTTAATCAAGAACATTGATGTTATGAATTTGGATTTTTGGGCACTAGTAAATATTTTACAAGACCTCAACTCAAACAATAAATTGCAAATATTGGCATGAGATACATCACACCAAAAAAAATGGTTCCCCTGACTACTCCATACCTAGATCTTGTTATAGTATGTGTTCAATCATATCAACTAGATACCAGAACTATCGTCAATGGTAGTCATTCAATAGTATCCTACTTTACTCTAGAGGTCCTCAACACCATGATTGGCATTCCCCCTCAACCATAAAGCATCACAATAAATGTCAAGGAATTATAATAATACACTAACAAGGACAAGAAATCCATCTAGGAGGTAGTAAACTCATGTTGGTTGACCAAGAAAAGAACCAAAGTCTCAAGAATATCAAAGAACTTGAAGTTGTTAGAATTTAATGAGTTGTCTTAGTATGTTATAGCCATGGTCACTAGAATTTATGGGCTACCCAATGTTGAGAAGTTTGAAACATGGATGTTTTTAATCATGCTTTATGTGTTGGAAGGGAAGAAGAGGATTGACTAGGCCACCATCCTTAGTGATAAGTTTCATGCACAAATGATGTACCTCTAAGCAGCCATCACTTCTAAGGAAATATTTCAAGGTACATTTTATATGTCTTCCTACCTAATTTATATCTTGGTATACAATAGGGTTTTCTAAGGACTTACCAGGAACCCCATGGTGATGAGGATTTATGAGATATATCCTGAGGTAACCCTAGAAGGGTCTAGGAATAGTTTTTACAAGGTGCATAACTACTTATTCAACCCCATGATGAGTGTGTTCTACCCCCTAAGGATCCTAAATAGAATTTATAAAATATCCAAATAGGTAATTGAGAAGTTTGGCACCACCTATATTTAGTTTAAAACATTCACGTACATTAGGTTGAGTGGGTATTTTAGATGCCCACTCAAATTGCCTAGATACCTAGATATGATAGATTGGAAATAATGGATCTATGTATGAAGATTCTACCATCACATAAAATTATTGTATAAATAAATATAAACAATCCTTTCAAGTTTTTTATGGTGATTGGATTCTATTCATGACCTTTTGTGGCCAAGGCAAAGGGGTTAGAACTAGAAATGAGTTTATACACACTTGGTAAGATGCAACCCCTACCTAATTATGACATCAAGTGGTTGATAAATATGGTGAAAATTTTGGTATGGCATCATTCCCACTATGAAGACCTACAGTCTAATTACACCACTGAAGAAGAGTCAAGAAGTAGGATTACATGAGGTTAATAGTGCAAGAGGTCACAACATATGACATCGCTCCTCTCCCCAAGGATATGGTCGATGGAAAGATGACACTCTCTTTCACGTAAAATAAGAGTAATATTGAATCCTAGCCCATCACTTTTCTAAATTTCACTAAGGAAGAAAATGATTCCATCCCTAGGTGAGTGACATAGATAATGTGGAGAACCTTTAGGTTGTTAAAGGAGCATGGGGTTGACCTCAGGGCATACAACACCCCTACCCTCAACTATTTAAGGAAGGTGAAATAATTGAATTCATTCCTCCCTGCACATAGTGGTGACCCTCTGACCCCATCATCATCTGCAATAGGAAGAGGGAAAAGAAAGTTGAGAGACATTAACTTCACCAAGCTGGTAGGCATTGAGAAAATGACTATGGCCCAATCCAAAGCCATGATGTCTATATATAATATAATGAGCTTGGCCAAAACTTTGGATAAAATTATCATAAGGTATGTCACATTGGCTATCATCATCCCTATTTAAATTTTAGGGAGGGACGCTCTAGGGGTGCTAGTCATCTCAACAGTTTCTCCCATGACCAGTCAAGGAGTAGTCCCAACTATCCTACCTCAGCAATAGGATACATTTGAGCCTCCTATAAATATATATTCAAGGAAGAGAGGATGCAAGGAATAATAAGATCCACCAACATAAAATATATCCAAGAAGACCCTTAAACCTCTATCCAAATCTCCGATCAAGCAAAAGATAGTTCTCTTCAAAGACCTAATTACTGAAGAGTACCCTCAAAGAGAAAATAAGATCAAGTTGCATACACATAGAGGGTTATGGATATGAGTGAGGGGGAGGAATAAGATGAATAAATGTTGATAGCTAAGGTAATGAAAAAATAATGTGCCTTCACTCCCCCTAATGTGAGAACTGGGTAGAGGACCCATAGGGAGTATCATCACTCCCCATCAAAAATATCAATAGAAGGAGCATCTAAAGAAGGGAAACCTACAATAGAATAAGGTAAAGATGATAAGGAAGGGGAAAAACTTTAGATTATCCTCTATCTTTTGATTATTTTGTAAAGGTTGGTTCTAAGGTAGCCACCCTAGTAGAAGCCCTACTAAAAAGGAACCCCACTCCCAGAAATAGAGGCATTTGTCCATAATGTTATTTCTCAGTCACTTGGGTAGGAAAAAGTTGATGAAGTCAAGGACACCCTAAATTAAGATGATGAATATTAGGGTGAACTTAGGGATGACATTCAATCCCCCACCAGTAGTGTAAAGGTGGGAGAACAAGATAAACATACAATAGGAGACAAGGGATAAAGCTTATAAATGGACACCCCTACAACTTTAGAGGTAAATAAAGGTGTTCATGAGAGTGCCCCCAAGGATGATACTTCAATAAAAATCCCCTAAGGAATTCTCCCCACCATCAAGGTGCATGACCAGAGAAGAATAAAGGTTATGAGGCCATGATTGGTGAAGAGTTGCCTAAACACAAGGAAGTAACTATAGCCTCTACAAATCTAATGGCCCAAGGTGTTATGGAAGGAAAAGCCATTGTTCTATCCTCTATCTAACATATAAAAATGGAGTTCCATTGACAAATTTTTCATGGCATCTCACCAGCCTGGGTCTAATTTCAAAGTTTTGGAGTAAGTTGAGTTAGTCCCAAAGGAGGAAAAAGAAGAGAAAAGAAGAAAAAAAGACACATAGAAATTTGTGTTAAGCCCTCCTCCTAAACTAGTGATGTTCCTAGAAAATTATTCCCCACTGGAACCATTCATAACTATTATAAGGCCATCCTCAACATCCATAACTTTGGTGGGTTTCTAGATTGGGCCCCTTCTTTAGATTATAAACCAAGTAAAGGAAAAGAAGGATATGATGAGAAAACTAGGGGATATTGATATAGCCCAAATTATTCAAAATCAAACGTCCAAGCCCCCAAAGAAGGAAAAGATGCATGTCATAATGGCATTCACTGACATAAGGGAAAGAAGGGTTGAAGTATCCATTCCTCCTATAGATGCACTGAAGAAGGATACTCCCCTATAAACTATTCCATCTACCACTATAATCTCGAAGAGCCATTAAGGAAGGAATTGAAGCATAATTCACAAGTCCTAGTTGACATGGTGATGCACATAATGGATAAAGATAAAGCCACAATGGAGGAATTAAATGCAAAAAATTAAGCTATGATCAAGTTCTTGAAAAAATTATTGAGTGAGCCTTAGATGATGACTCCAACAACCATCTAGGCTCACAACCTTTCCCATATCCCCCTTAGAACACTGGACATCACCCATGGTGAAGCTATAAATATCAAAGGATGGGTGACAAAAGATTGGCAATAGGACTTGACAACCCAAGGCCAAGAAGTAATCCATATAGTTATGGGATGGCTGATGATGAGACAAATATGCAAGGAGAGTGTAGCTCCCTAGTATCTATTTATGATTTTGATATCGAAATTTGGGAGGCATTTAGGCCTAGAATATATGAAATATGTAATATGGGCAAGGATGTTTTAATAATAGAGAACATTATCTCTCTAGATAATATTAAGATGCGTATAGAGTGTCGATTGGCCATAAAATACAGACTCACCATGATCAAGGATGGAACCTTTTATTGAAAAGGAGAAGATCAGTCTCTCAAGATTGAGAACAAAGATTGAGGCCACTCTAAGAGAAATGGTAAATCTAGATGGTGTAGTGGACCTAAAAAAATAATTATTAGAGAAGGCTCTAGAGGATCTCATTGATGCACCTCATGGAGCTTTTAATTGTCAAAAATTAAAGGACTTGGTATCTCTCAAAAAATCTTGTCTAAAATTCTCTGCATTGATACAAAAGAAATAGGGAGTGATCTAAAGAACCACTAATTTGTTAGAGGAAATTAAACTTTAAATTCAAGTACCAGATGGGCCTGGATAGAATGATCCTCACCAATATGATCTAAAATTTAGTTACACACAAAGACAAGATGGCAAAGGACACAATCATTGATGTGGATTTACATCATGATGAGATACCCCTATTTTATTTCCTAAAAGGGGAATTATCCCATACCTCTCTTTCTCTTCTTGTCTTTTTCTCCTTGTCTCTTTAATTTTTTTAAGGAACTTTTGTATTTTGCCTGGTAGTGACACATCCCCTTCTGAGTTTGTTTTGTTTAAGGAAGGGATGTTTTTATTTCTTTACATAAGTGGAAAAACTTTTGTTTTGTCCCTTGTATGTTATTTTATGTGTAAATAAATGTAAATATTCTTATTTAGTGAGAAATAATACCCATAATCATGATGAGAGAAAACCTATAGGTCTGAGAAATCAAGCTCATTACAATAAACTCCAAGACTGTAAAGGAATCTTCCAGCTAGAGTATCTTTATAGAATATTGCAAGTATGGTTATGGAATTATATAAGTAAGGGGGGTTTGTACCTTTATAAATGTTGGCTAAAAACTTTGAGTGTAAAAGAGATAGCTCAGAGAGTCATCCTTGTGTAGTGCCCTGGTACCAAATTGATTTCATTTGTAAAATTGTTGGCAAACTTTGAGATCATCTATGATGTTCCCTTGTTATAGAGTAATTTTTGTAGAGTGTCTTATGATATATAATTTTAAATAAATGTGTTGTGATCAATATTTTCGAAATAAATGAAAAAAATATATTCATGGTTTCCATTCTATCTTATTGTTCAAATGTAGTGTTTCTTTTCACAACCTAAATAGATTGGTTGTCTGGTGTATGTTTCTTTATGGTAGTCATTTGGAAGGTAAAACTAGAACATAAAATCCTTTCTATTTTAAAGTTTGGGAAATGAAGAATTGATAGCCTTTTTAAGGGTAGTCTTGGGCTCATGGATGCAATAGGAAAGAATTCTTGAAAGGTAATCTGTTGTGTTACTTGTGATCTTTCAATGACCATATGTGTGTAGTTTCTTCCTGACTATTTTTAGAATTAAGAAAGCATTTGTTGATAAATGAGATATCATGATTGTGTGAACCCCTCCATATTTAGTTATTATCCCTCCACGTCTTTTTCATTTAAATTTTCTTGTAAACATTGTTCTACCTTGTTCTACCTTGCATACACCATACGACTAGCATATCATAAGTGCTTCCTACCTAACGAATACACTATAAATTATTCACCTAAAGTGTATTCACTCTATATGATCAAAATTCTAGTGCTTAAATCCTCACTTACCCTTTTTAGCTCAATAATAATCTCTACATCAAATATTTTATCCTTTTTCCCATCTGTCTTAAGTAGCTTTTATATGACTTAATCATTCATGCATTTCATGTGACAAACATTCCAGGGTGGAGTGTGTGAGGTTGGTTATGATTTGGTCATATTCCATCTTCCTTAATTGGAAATACCTATGAAGGTTGAATGTTTAAAATACCTTCACCAAAACTAGTTACCCCCATTTTTAGGTCCTCTCACCTTGGTTTAGGTAGAGCCAAAAGTAACAGGGAACTAACCATCCCCTTTATCAGACATCTCCCAATCATTATCCCCATTCAGTTCTTTTAAGTTGATGAGCCCTCCCTAGCTCTAATGACATATATTCATGGCTTATCACCTTTGATTTACACTCCCCTTCTTGATCCTACTCCCAGGGCATGTGAGGCTAAGAGATAGCAGTGTGTGACTAGGAACCAAAAGCTTGTTCAACTAGCTCGACCCAGTTTGTAGGTTACTACTAATTTTCTCTAAGGTCTCATATCAATAATCTTCTCCTTTTCATCTATAAAACATTTAGGTTAGTTTTTTTCCTCTATCTCTTTCCTTTTTTACTTTCCTTTCAAGTATTTATTCTTCAAAACTACCTCTACATAGTCAACTAGATCAACCTTGTGGATCTAGTTCTATGTTTTATATTTTTTGAAATAACTAGATCGACCTGAGTGACCTAGTTCACTTTCAAACTTTGATTTTGTAGTATAGGTTTGACCTTATTGACCCTATTATATATGATTGTCCATATATTTTCTCAACTATACCTTGTTTTAAAGTTAGAATGAACCATATATGTTAATCACATCTTTCTTTTAAGTTACTTTCATGCTTAGAATAGTTCACATAGTCTAATTAAAGGATTTTCAATCAATTACTTAGTTTCATTATTTTAATTATTTTGTATACATAGCCAAAACACATAACATCAATAATCATTTTAACATCTAACTACCCAGGCCAACCTACTTGGATTTCATCACCAAGGGGGAAGCCAACTTGATGTTCTAGTCAAGTATAAAGCATGGTTAATGGTATATCTTGGATAAACCCCTATTACCTTTATTGATATGGTGTGTGAAGTGAAGGGGTAAGCCCCAATAAAAATATTTTATCATTTCCACTATAGTCCCTTTCATCCTAAACTTACCTAGAACTATCCATAGATTGATATCTAGTACCTTACTTAAAGCCAATCTTTCTTTCACACTTAAAAAACATTCTTAATAATATAATCAACATTATAGGTTGATCAATTGGCTAGATTTACTTTAAAAACATTTGATTTCTCTTTTATCAATTATGTGTGTAAAATCTTCCATTATCTAGCATTAGTGCAAGGTTTTGCTTTATGCGCATCAATTGGATTAGCCAGCATCAATTTAATTAACTATTTGTTTCCCTTTAGTATTTTTTAATTTTCATTATTTTAAAATTATATTTTTTCAATTCACAACTTGATATAAAATTTATCATCTTCCCTACATCATCACAAATCCAATTCATTTTATGGTTTGCAAAATGGATGAGTAGAACTAAAGATAGTCAAAATAAGAAATCAACCCCTATTTGCTATACTAGGTCAACCCTACCGACCTAGTATCTTTTTCAACCTCTATCCATTATACTAGGTTAACCTAGTCAAAACTCTACTATCTAAAACTCTTTTACCTTTTATTCTAGTCTTTTTACACTATATTGGATTGACTTGGTTGACCTTGTATAAGTTTGTAGTCCCTATTTCTATGCTAGGTTGACTCGGTTAATCCTATACTACTTTCTATCATTTTTTATTCCCCTTGTGTGGTTATCTAGTCTTGTTTCATCATGATGACATATTGTAAGCCTTCACTTATTTGATAATATTACATTATTAAGTATTTGGATAGTAACCTCACTTGTTTCATTATCTCTAATTAAACTATCCAATTTCTTCCTTCCCCTTATCTAAAGCCTAAACTACTCACTATAGAATGTAATGTAGTTGAGATCCTTCACCATAATCCTCTTTCCAAAACCAATGTTGGGAATCCTTCACCAAATCATACCAATCAAATTGATAATATAGATGGTTCCAAAATATTCAAAAACCTTGATGATAATACTATTTATACCCCTCACAACAATGGTGTCTTGACTAAGCTTCCTTATTCTACCACACTCAAAATAACTAACACTAATATTGGGAATCCTCCACCTCCAAAGAATATTCCTCCCACCAACACTAATAATATTCTTCCTATCAACACTAATACCCCAAATTCAAATCCACCTATTGATACAATTCAAATTCTTGCCTAAGTCATACAACAAATGAACATCATGAAAACAACCAATCAATCTCAAATGATGAGCGTGTAACAACATTTATGAGACATGATTAATCAATCATCTCAATTCATCATGTCTCAACCAAATAAAAAAATTGTCCTTCTTGTTATTAGAGATGCGAATGGGGATTTCAATTTTTAACCTCCAATGAATAACAAGATGCTTTAACATCTTCAAAATAAACCTTTAGCCTCATTTATTATATCCATAGATATTGGAAACATTTATCCAACTATCACATATAATGGGACTAAGGACCCTACTCTCTTTCATAAGTATTTTGGAAATCTCTATAAGAAATGGGTCCAAATTAACACCTTATCTACCACCAAGATCTTAGACAAAACCTTTGTTAGTGATGCACTTGAATGGTATAATGAACTTCCTAGACATTTCATCTCACAACTAAAGGATTTAGTCAATTCTCTAGTGAAGGAATTCTAACATTATGACCTTCCTAAAAATTACCTTAGCTATTTCATCAATGCCAAGCAACTTCTTAATGAATATTCTCATACTTTCATCAAATGATGAAAGTCTCTTGCTCATAAAGTGGATCATAACATGAAATATGACATTGTTTTAAAACTATTTGTCACTTCTCTTAAGACTCCTTTTCAATACAAAGTTCAAATATTTTCACCTAAAACTTTAGAAGAAGACTTAGACCAAGAAAAGAGGTAAGAATTTCTTATGACTCAATTTGAACCATCTCAAACAACTATTAAATCAACTTTCCAATATTCTTCTCATAACATTGATTCATCCAAGTCTCCCCAACATCAAAATAGAGCATCCAATGCAAATAATTTTACCCCAACCCACCCTCCCTTGAGTATAGAACAACTTAAGGATAAATTACCACCCTCTAAACCCATGAACTTTGATCCTTACAAACCTCCTCTAAAATGGTACAATGTGGATAAATTTTGCTGGTGGCATGATACTATAGATCATTTTCATGAGTCTTATCATGATCTTCACTGATTTCTTATTTATTAATTTCTTGGTCCACATTTAAATCTTGATATTCTTACCAACAAAATTTATCAATACTATCTTCAATATTCTCAAAATAAATCTCAAAAACCACAATCACATCAACATCAACTACCCAATGATTAACAACAATCATCCCCTACCTATACATCATCTGCTAATTTTATTCAAACAATAATTGATCCTTCTTCTTGTATCATAAGGAAAGAATAGCTAACATGGACAAATTTAAACATATTATTGCATCCATTGAACCTCAACCTCTTAGGCCACATGAACTAAAAGAGTACCTATTTCAAATTCCTACTCCAAAGTATATCATACATGGTCCTCTTTTATCTCCTAATACCTCTACTACACATCATATTTCACATTCAACATCCTTAAAATCTAACAAACCAACACATTTACCTATCTCCAAATACACCTACCAAGCTAATGCAAATCATTATAATGGTTCAATGTCACCTCAATCCACCTCACATGTTGGGGAATATTGTGATTCTTATATGCATGTCCCTTTAGACTTTGGGGCATTTTGTGATTCCCATCCACATATCCATTCAGACTTTGGGGCATCTTGAAATTACGATCCCTACATCCACTTACCCATTGGGGAATCTTATGATTCCCACTCTTAATCTAAAATTCATAATAAAAAATAATTATATATTTAAGAAATAATCCAAGAATTATAAAATTGTCTTTTACATGCTCATCTTTGATACAAACATTATCATAGATTTTACTTGTTCTTTTTGTCTCATGTTTCTTTGTTTTTATGCATTTTTCCTCTTTCAGTTTCACTTTATTATCATTATTATTTTCCTTTATGTTATTTGGTTTTCTTACACATTACATTTAGCATTTGTTTTCATTTTTATCCTCATATATCTCTATTTTGTCCTTTTATGTCATTGTTTGCCTTAGTAGCTTTATTATCAAATTTTGCCCCTTTCTTTAGAATTTACTTCTTGACGCACCATAGTCTTATTTCTCTTTTAAGGTTTATATTTTAGTACCCTCATGGGTTTTTATTTTGTGAATTACTTCATAAGACCATGGATAGGACCCAACATTCCTCATAAAATCACTATTCTTTTACTTATTTATATTTATTGTTGCTACTTGCCATTATTGTTTCGTCATCATTTGGGTTTTTCTTTTGTGAATTGATTTATAATAAATATCCCTCACTTTTATTTTCTCTTACTTATCAGCACCCTTGTGAGTCTTTCTTTTATGAGTTGCTTTATAAGACCATGGATAAGACCCAACCCTCCTCATAAAAGTACCATTCTTTTCATGTTTTCAATCCTTATTCTCAAATTTCATTTTTTTTTGTTAGATGAAATTTGCAAAAAATCTATATTATCATTTTTGCCTCCATTTTCATCTTTCTTATGATAAAGAATCACACTTTACTATCATTATATCCCTTCTTTTTTCCCTTTGTCACATTTATTTTTAGTTTGAAGCAATTTAAATTGTTCTATGTGTTATTCATCTTAATTTCCCTTTTTTCCATCTCTACATTAGATAAAAAAATGTTGAAGTCAAGATAGCACTTTTATTTCACCTAGATTTATAAGACTCTTAGACTCCATGCTCTTTGAATTTCTTTCTCTTAGCAAATTTGTCCCAAAGTATTCAAATGAAAGTCATCTTTAGCACCCATTTTTGGTCTTAAAAATCCATATGGAGGAGGAATCTTAGAAATCCATCAAAAAATTTAAAATCCAAATCATATGAAACAAAAGGTAATTATATATAAAAGGCAACATACAAATCTCAAAAGTCAAAATCACACCAAAAGACATGATAACAAGCACATCTCTTATCTCTTATTGAAGATCAAACTCCATATTTAGCTTTACATAGAGTTAAAGTCCTTTGGGATGTGGTAGGCTATTAGATTGGAATAGTGGAATTCAAAAAACTCTATGGTTCTACCTACTTTCTCATGTAAGTACACAATCTTCACAATAGATCGACAACTCTATAATGGGTCCTAAAGAATGAGGAACATGTTATGTGGAGGTAGATCCATTAAACTTTTCTTGCATATAAAATTCATAGGATGATATATATACTACATTTATTTACCTAAGAATTGTGTTGCTAAGATAAGTTCTTCAAAGTCCCTAAGGTCAAAAGTCCTCTTAGTTTGACAGACCTAATTTGAGTGTCTTGACTTTGATAAAGAGTTCATCTACCTTGGTTTTTATTTCATTATCCCCTCCACCCATTTCATTTCCCCCCCTTGAAATTCAAATTTTGATTCCAAATCTCTTTTTCCTCTTATTTAATTCCTTCTTATTCATCTCTTAAAAACATGCTAGCACTACTTTATTTCAGTTTTATCGATGCTTAGAGCAAAACAACATGTTTGAGTAACTATGGATCATTATTTTATTTCATTTATCATTATTATACTACCCTTATATTATGGGAATTTTAGAACCTTTTTTTCATTATTACATGTTTTTATTTATGCATGGCTTCTTCATATTTGTCTTACATATTGACTTAGAATTCATTCGACATTCCTTCTTATTTTTCCTTATGTTTGATTCTTTCATGCCTATATTGCATGATATTAATTTTTACCTTCTTCCATATATTTTTTAGCTTTGTATTTCATTGATATTTCATTTGTCATTTATTTTTTATATGCTTCTAATGTGATTTAGTATGTTTTACATTTCCTTTTTGCCATTTAACACTCCTTTTTGCCCTTTATGTTTTACATGTTTACTTATCATTTGTCATACTTTTCTTATCATTTATCCTTTATTTGCCAATCATTTGTCATTCATTTTCCATCCTTTTTTAATTATTTTTCCTTAAATATTATAAACCTTTCCTTAACAATCCTAATTTTCCATCTCTCTTCTTTGTCTTTCGTAACCACTATTATATGCCTATTTTCTAAAAAAATCTATTTTTTGGACTAACTTCTATAGGTTCACCTAATGTACTCTAAATTGTAGAAATTAATTTATTATAGTATACTTATTTATCTATGGTAATAAGGTAGGTTAAAGGTATTTTTTTCTCAATGTAGTTCTTACAATTATCTTATTTTCTACTTACTGCACCATACTTAGAATCAACACCGTGTGTTATCATGTTCTCTTTTGAAGCACCATCCCATGTTTCACTTACATGAAATGTGATGATATTTGGCTAGGTAATATGTATAAACATAATATTTTTTACTTTTATTGATTATTGACACTTTATATCTTATAGGAACCTATTAAGTCTCAATCTCTCTAAGTGCATGCCTTAAGGGGTGAATCAAGAAAGGGGTGGGTAGACCATCGATGCTTCATAATATTTTCATTTTTTTTCCACTTGCCATCCACACTCTAGCCTCCTAAAACCATTGAACCTAAGATTATTATAATTTTTTCTACCTATTCCTATCATTTTCTATATTCTATCCTTAATTTTTGCCTTAACACCCTTTTATCTTATCAATTGTGCTATGTCGATCAAGTTGACCTAGTATAGTTTAGGGATTTTTTCTCTCTTTTGGTTCGTTGACTTCTTGGCTGACCTAACATAGACCTAGAGAGTTATCCTTGAAAACATGCTAGGTCAATCAAGTCAACCTGGCATAGCTAACATTCCCAAAAAAATTTGGGTAAGATACTATGATATATATAAAGTCATTTACCACCATTTAATAAGAGTGAAGAATTAAGAAAAGAAGTGTGAACAAACATATGCCTATTGACCATTCTACTTGGGGAATAAAACTTTAGGGTTTAATAATTTTTTTGGAGATTTGATCTCATCTTGTGGATAAGTATTTTGGATTCTTGGATAGGTTATGTAGCCTATAACTTATTTATCTTAGTTATCCTTACATAGCACAAAAATATCTTGTAAAGCACCTTAGCCAAAGGGGAGACTGAGGCTCAATGGGTCCATATTTAAAGGTAAGTATTATCAACTTTATTCCTCCTTTGTAAGAGTAGATAAATAGAGCATATGTATTCTTATCTTCTATGTATTAGGATTACATATACATTGGCATTAGTATATGTCTTCTAATACATGTATAGTTTAGTTGTTAATTTGTTTTATTTCTAACCCCCACTTTATGCCATAAGCTTTGGTTCACACTAGATTAGATTTAATTTTATTGTTATTATATTAGTGAAATATAAAATCATAAGACTCTTTTAGGGGTTTTATGCAATTGTGTTATACTATAGGCTTTGGAACCTTATCTCGTATGGTGTGTTATGACAAGTGATCTCCTAATCGAGTCTATTAGACCCTCATATTGGTCATGCCCCACTTAATAATTGTATGAAACCAATAAAAAGTGTAGGTGTGCTCTATCCCATCTACTCTAGGATTGATTTATGGACATGATGAATTTATGATTGCATACACAATGTGGGTGAAAAATTATAAATATTTCATGGGAAGTTACAATTAAACCAACTAAATTATAGTTTTACCTTGTAAGAATAATAATTTAATAAATTGTTTACTAATAATATTATTATCAACCTACTAACATAAAAAATTAAATAAAAATATTTTGGATCATACAACCCAACACCCAAGTGAGCTAGTTGATGAATGTACATGGTGTAGGAAGCTTGTGTGAAGTCTGAAAGTGATTACTAATAGTCTAAGCTCACTAGGAAAAGAGAAGGATGAGAGATACCATATAATTACATTTATATCATCCAAAATCATCTTATCTAACTATAATTTTTGAGTATATAATAGTAAAATCACTTGTAATTAGTTTTGGAATGATGTCTTATGTAATATACAATTACTCATATACACTAGTGAAGCATGTATTAAATAAAACTATCTAAAACATATATATAATAGTGTGCACAACTAAACTAATGTATGATAAAGTATATATAAAAATTCATAGTTCTTGATTATGTTATTTTCCATAATATTTTACTATTTTTGTATTTTATTTACATATATACGAGTGTAAATATGATATGTCAATCTAAAAATCAAATAACACATGCAATAGATATGGTAATGAAAATGTGGATCTAGTGGTATATTATAAAGTGTTATATACTATATATATCCAAACTCAAATGAATAATCATTTTTGTGGTATCATACCACTCATTCTCTATGAATATAGATTTGTATTTGGTGTTAGTATGAATCATGTGCATTTGAATAACATGTTGTTTGATTGTGAGAGAGGCTCCATGTACTCTTTTACGATATAAAAATTTGGATATATTTCCTTATTATAAAATATTTGATTATAATCAAATCCATTATGGATAATAATAACTATGTTCCTATCAAACATGATCATGAGACACCTTTGTGTTTCATCCACTATAAATTTCATTTCTTGTAACCATGTGTTATAAAACTCAACCTATATCTAATTTATTGTGTAAATGATGAATAGTATGGTATTCACCATCTTCGGACAACATGAAACTAGCATGGTAATGTGATTGATGGAATCCTCAAAAAATATAGCATGTTGTAACTATTATCACGAAATCTTGTACCCTATAAGAGGGTGTTCAAGCTTCTACTAGATTTGGGGAACATGAGAACACTTTAAGGTATGTGGGTGTACCTATAGTGGAAGTGAACCTCTATATTTAAGGTCTAGCTCCCTGAATATATCTTGAAGTACTTTCACCTATGCCAACTATCTATTTATGGGGGGAAAGGGATAAAAGTTCATGAAATAAATATATTATAAAGGTTGATGGAACAATATGCCTTCCACATGACCATTTCATTTATTTATTAAGGAGAAAATTCCTACAACACTAGCCTAAGAGTCCTAGAATGCAATAGCATTAGTGTTTCAATATGAAGGTGAGATGCATGAAGACTATCCAAAATAATTGAAACCATAAATCAATTGTAGATACTAAGGCTCATTATACACTTATAATATATTCATACACTTAATTACACTTCATATTACCTTCTAGGCTGAAATCACTTACATTAAACATGGAAGGATTGAGAGAAAGCAAGGATAGATATATATCACTTAACTATTCACTATAAATCTCTTCACACACATTGACAAGATGAGATATGAACTCAAACTAGATTTCATTTATTATTTTAAGTTAAAGTAAAATATAAAAATTATTAGGGCTTTGCCATACATGGGGTGGTATTAAATTAAAAAGGCTAAAATGGTAGATGCTTATAGAACTAGAGAAGAAGGAGAAAAAAATGTAGTAAAGAAGCTCAAAGGTCATAATGCCACATATCAAGGCATGATAACTAGTTACATAGTAGGTTAATAGAGTTTTAAATAGACCATGAGTGTATCCTAATATAAATTTCCATATAAACCATAATAAAATCTTTAAAAAATGGTGCAAAGAATCTTCAGCTAGCCTTTATGGAACTACCTTCATCATGGATCATCTCTTGAGAATTTGAAACTAAATTAGGAGAGTTTAAACATATGATATGATAGTCATAGATGTTTTACTAGCTGATATATATCTTAAAGACACTTGTATTTACCATCTATAGTCATCCATTTGTTTCCTAGACTTAGTTCTTCACATTTGGTAGTTATTGTTCAACTTGGATCTTGATTGAGCTTTCATGGTAGCATATGAGTCCAAAGTATCTACTATGTTATATAATACTTTAATCCTACATGGCTGCCTATGTGGTATTCCCTTACCACATCACTCATTCCATTTTAAAATATTCCTATCATCATTTGGACATGTAGCCTCGTCTTGTCCATCTAGAATCTAGTCAAAATTGCTCTATCAATTTCCTCTAGAGTCTCTTTGATTTGAATTTTTATGTTATCCATTAATCTATAACCTAGGCATATGAGATTATGACATTTGGTATCATTTCATGGTTTCTAAGGATCCTTTAACTCTTTTACTCAATATGCACTTTTAGATCTTATCTTCATGACTCAATGCATGTCATTAATCTTAGCTTGATTGAATGATGTTTCATCACTTGGAAGCTATACATTAAATCTCAAGATCCTTTGAATATTTAACCCTCACTCACACCATTGGATATCCATTTCATGATTAAATGTACACCATTGATCCTGGGTCCCAATCTTTAAACATGAATCATTGATCTACCTTGTATTCAAGAACACACACCATTGATCTTCCCCAAGGACCTTTTTAACTCATTGACGGCATGCATACCATTAGATTTGATTAAAACACCCAAGATATTTCAAATTTTCAACCCTATGTTAAACCTTAGGATCATTTTAATCCAAGTGGTTATTTCACAAGGCTTGAACTTGATGTCTCCATGTACATTTATTTCTGTTAGTCCAACTTTAAATGCTTATATCTTGAGATAGCAAGCTCATCAAGACACAACATTTTTAGAGGATGATCTTGGAACCAAAATACTCATGTACATGTAGTATTTTTTTCTTGAAAGTTTTTCTAAGGATATTTATAAAATGCATAAGTGAACTTATCTATTCATTATTGTGTGACATGCCATGACAGTTTAACCCCCTAGATGACTCTAAATGACATCAGACTAAACCAGATCATAACCAAGGTTAGAATGACATTAAATTAAATTAAATAGACCAAAAAAAACCATATGACACTATGTTATATTCCTATATCAAGTATTTATTATAAGAGGTTGACCCATTTTGACTTGTGATTAAAATTGTCAACATTCTTGGTGATTCCCCAAGGGTGGTATGCTTGTTATGCAAATACTAGTTGCCTAATCATATCTATTAGGATATGGATTCAATTTTACATATGTTTGACACACAAATTTATTTAAAAAAACACACCAAATAATATAAAACAATAGAGCAAGACACAATGTGTTCAACTATAACACTTAGGGAACACAACACACACACACACATAATTGAAACAAAACACACACCTAATATATTATTTACAAAATTGACCTTTAATCCTTAATAACATGGTTTTAAATGTATCCCATTCAAATATATACACCTATAATTAATTTTCTTGAATTTGATGATGACATATGTTCCACTTCATAGGGTGTCAAATTTGGTATGCCTACCTAGTTTTGCTCTATCTTCATCCCACTTCAAAACTATGTCACCTTCTTGAAATGATCTTGGAGTTTCTTTCTTGTTGAAAGACCTTTTCATTAATACTTGGTGATGCTCCATAGTTTGATGATAATTATCTCTAGTCTCTTATAGGTCCATTAATCATATCAATCTTACCTCCATTGAAGTGTTCTCAAGGAACTCTAATTGATGTGCCAATTCTAAGGCAGGTAGATCTTGAGAGAAACAACTTCACTTATCTTCTATAAACAAGAAAAAAATGATAATTCCCTGTTGACCTCTTAGGATTTATCCTATTAGCCCATAAGGTTGTCTTTAATTTTGTGTGCCAAGCCCTTTGGTTATGCTCCAAGGTTCTCTTAATAATTTTTATCAGATTATAATTAGTAGATTCACCCAATGCATTACCTTTATGGTAATAGTTAGATGAATTAATCAAGAATATGCCATTACTATTTACTCAATGAGCTATCTTAACACCCATAAAAGTAAGAGCATTATATAAAATAATAGTAGGAGTGTCAAACCTTGTTATGATAATTTTATATAACTCCAAGATAGCATTATCTTTAGCTTCCTTCAATGCTACTACCTTAACCTACCTTGTAAATTAATCAATTATTATGATTATCCATTTATTACTAGCACATGATGGGGGGGTTTATCATGCCAATGAAATCAAGGCCCCATTGCAAGAAAGTTTGATCCACTTGGATAGGATTTAAAGGAAGAGCTATAAGATTATATATTCCCACATAGAAATCATATTATATACACATTCTCACCCAAGTGTGGTTATCTTTGAAGAAGCTATGCCAATAATATCCTACGCTCATGATCTTAGAAGCTATGCTTCTTGGGGAGAAATGACCTCCTGTTGTTCCATCATGGAACTTATCAAGCAACACTCCAACTTGTTCATTGACAATTCACCTCAATAATACACCATTATTTTCTATTCTAAAAATCACTCCATCTACAAGGCAAAATGGAATATCTTGCAATATAAAATATCTCCTTTGATATCTACTTATATCATTAGGATATTCACCACTTTGAATAAATATGATCACATCTTGTGTCCAACTTTATATTTACAAGGAACTTGAGGGTTGAGGGAAATCATGATTGATTAAAACCTCTTATTTTGAATCATGAATATTTGAAGATAGATGTTCACAAAGACCCTTACCTCTTATCAACATTGTTACTTTTATATCAATATCATATTCCATTACCTTAGTGATCCACCTTACCCTTTTTTCACAGAGGTCTTTGCTCAAAATAAACTCCTTGGTACTATGATGAGAGACCATAACATGAATTATATTATTTTAAATCACATGCCTAAACTTATTTAGTCCCCTTACAAAATCAAGGACTTTCTTCTTAACAAAGGTATACTTGATTTCATAATCTTCCAAACCTTGACTAAAGAATGCAATTGGTTTCTCTACACCTTCATCATCCCTTTGTATTAACATAGATAATATAGTTTCAAGGTTATAAAATGAATACAACATGAAATATTTATAAAAATCATGATTCATAAGAGTAAGATCTTATGCAATTGATTTCTTAATGGCTTCAAAATTGTTCTTACCTTCCTTAGTCTAAGAAAAGACCTAATTTTTTTTAGAATAGTTGTGATAGGTTTCACCAAAGATACAAAAATAGGTATGAATCTCCTTATCAAATTTATCTTACATAATAAAATTTTGAGACCTTTCTTATTTAAGGGAAATGATAGGCCTAAAATAGCCTCTATCCTTTCAAGATCAATATCCAAACCATCTTTGGAAATAATGTGTCTTAAGAGCTTACCTTTATGGATAGAAAATATGCATTTTTTTGGATTAATAGATAATCCATACTATCTAAATTTTTAAAACACTTGCCTCAAGTGTTTAATATGTTTATTAGAATATTTAAAAAACACTGTTATATCATCTAGATAAACCAACATCTCATTGATCAAACCTTTGAAGGCCATGTCCATTGGTCTTTGAAAGGTATCACCAATATTTGAAAAAATAAATGGCATATTTCTATAAGCAAAAGTCCCCCATTTAGTAGTGAATTCTATCTTAAATTGATCATTCTCATTCACAAGACTCTGATTATAACCTGAATATCCATCTAAGAGAGAAAAATGTTGAGATCCTAAAACAACTTACAAAATCTATTCTATTGAAGGTAGAGGATAGTGATCTTTGAGTGACACCCTATTAAGATCTCTAAATTTCACACAAAATCTTATCTCCCAATTATTATTTTTAATAGGCACAAGGTTAGTTACCCATGTTGAATGCTTGATAAGAAGTCTTTGCTTTTGTCTAACCAGTTTAACTCTAGATTCCAATTCAATGGAATGGTATGCTAAGATAGGATAAAATCATTTTTAGGTCATTATATTATAAATGAAATATATCATGAAATTATTTACACAACTCAATCATGCTTGTTTCTCTAATGTAGAACATACTTTGCCTAGTTTGAGGAGTTTATCTTTGAAGATCAAGACTCTTTCATAATTATCTTATTTCATATACATACTCACTTTTTCCTTATTATTTTGATAATTATTAATGAAGATAATTTATAAGGTCACAAAACCCTTAGGTATCTTATTTGTCTTTACCTACACAATCTAAACACCAAATTATACTTCGAGTCTCCTTTGATTCTTTGAAGAAAACTCAACCTCATTTAAAAAGAAGTATGTAATGTGTTTGTCACTATCAAACACTTTCCAAGACAATTATTAGGTATAGAAGGTTTGATAATGATCTTAATGTGGTATTTGTTCCTCTCTTTTTTTATGGTAGTTGGAGTATCAAATTGAGATTCTATGGTAGTTAATCTATTAGCATGATTATTCTATTTCCTTAGGACTGGTTGTATGTTGAATACATTGAAGTATTCAATAAAATCCCATAACCTATACTTATATGACTTAAGAAAATCATTATTGAAAATAAACACATTACTAAACTGATGAAAAACTAATTTATTATCTCTATATACTTGTAAGTTATTGATTTCCTTTCTCTTTTCCCATTGAAGGCAATGAATTAAAACTTTGTACTCAACCACATTATAAGTACAACTGAAATTGAATATATATGAAGCATAGTATTATTTTTTACATGGGGAGAACAACATAACACCAAATCCTCCACCAATTTTACTTCTTTAACCATAAAAAAACATCTTCCACATCTCATCATCTTCACCTTCTTCTTTGGTAAGTAGAGGTGTTGGTATTCTTTCTTCATGTATAAAATATACTCTTAGATTAGTTTCCTCCATATATACATAAGTATCATGATCATAAGTATTGGTACCATATTCATCAAGAAAAAAATCATAAATGCCTTCAATCTTGGAAGAAGTACCATCATCTACAATAGAATCCTTCTCTTCATGAATAACATAATTCAAATTAGAGATTATCTCAATGTAGGGTTTAATATGAAACCTTACAAGATGCCAAGTCCTTATGGTCACCTTGGTTCCATATATTGTTTTAAAGCCAAGAAGGATAAATCAACTTAAATATATCCACCTATCTTGATTTTAAATTCCCTTGATAGGTAGATTGCAAAGTGAGCTAGGAGGTCAACAACAACTATATCTTAAAGGATAGGAAAACTAGGATAATCATGTAAGAAAACCTTCAAGTTTTTTATCAATCCTATCATCTTGGTAGGTGTATAATATAGTTAGATAACTCCTTTTCTATTAGGTTGATATTTTAGGCCCAATTTATTAGCTACCACTTTGGGCATGACTGAAGTAGAAGCTCCACTATCAATTATGTAGTTATGGACTAGTTGGTCACCCACTATGAGAGTGAGATAAAATTTTGGAGGTTTTTAAGCCCTAGTAGATGGTTTAAAAATAGTGTTAGGATAATTTGTGAAAGCAACATGATCATGAATTTAATTTTAAGGAATAATACTAGTATGGATAGTAGAAATTATTTTTTAGGAGATCTTTTAGACCGAACATATAAAGAACATCCTAAATAGAAATGGATGTTTTATTACTCTTCAATGAATCTACAATGTTTAAATAAGCCATACCTAATTTATCTTAGATTATTTGAGGCAAGGAAGTGCTTGGAACTTGAGGAGTTAGAGTTCCTTAAATAGTCCTTCTAACATTCTGATTTAGAAGATGTGTAGAGTTATTTGAGGTTGACACACCAATAGCCATAGCTTATTGCTTTATATGAGGATTAAATGAGCTTGTATGAAAATTAATATCTCCACATAAAGTCTTTATCTTGGATCTAGTGTTTTCTACAATAAGGGTTCTTTGATTAAGCAGAAAAGTGTCCTCAACTATGAAGTTAGTGAAGACCTCTCTTTGAGGCTATCCACCTTCACTTGTCTACATCATGACTTTGTCTTTCACTGATAAACAAGTGGTAACTCCTATTTGAGAAAAAATATCTTTCTATTCACATTAATTATCATCCATGGATTGTCCTTGATATAAATTTTCACCTTGCACCAAGTTGCCATGAATCAACACCATCTCTCTTACATTGGTGGTGAAGTTAGGATTGTATGCGTTGGTAGGATTCTTGGGGTTAGCCTACCATTGACTTCTTCCTCTTCCAAATTTTTGACCATACTATTGTTGATAGGGGTAAATATTATGATAGGTACTTTGTTTCATATTCACTCTCTTAAACTTAGCTTCCAGCCACTGAATATATGTATCTTTATCCATAACATTATCTTATTTCTTAGGAGTAGCTCTAGACTTGGTGTTAGCATTGGGAATTTGGGCCACATCTAGAGTATTAAAACAATTATGAGAAAATAGAGGTATAAAAACTTTAAGAGGTAACCTTTTAGCCTAGATGAGACCATTTTAATCTTTGATAGCAATTTTATATGCTTTGGGAAGAGTGGAACCACCCATGGATTGAAGCATGATAGAAATTTTAGTTCTAATGGATATAAAGTAATTAGGGAACACAAAAATAGGAGGTGACCTCATGGGAGGAGGTAATATATACCATGTCTTTTGAAACCTATCATTGAAGTCATACATTGTTTCTTTAGGGCCTCTTTTAATCACATTGAGCCTATGTTTGAGAGAGGCAAGATCACTTTCATTTCCAAACATTGAGGTAAACAACACTCTAAACTCATCCCATGATGTGAGGAATCCACCTAATAAATTCCTATACCAATTAAGAGCCTTCCCTCTAAGGGACATGGAAAGGAGTCTAATGGAAATGTTCTCTTGAGTGATGTTATGGAAGCTGCAAAAGTTGGAGACATCACTAATGTGTTCATTAGGTTTAACATGACATTCACCATTGAATATGGGTATACCTTTTGTGGAATTAGGAGGAATGGCATCATATATTTAAAGGTGAACTAGGTTTTCAATATTTAAGGTAGGGAAGGTATGAGGTCTATCCATATCTTCTTCAATGACCCATAAATAGGTAGATTACCTACTCTAAAAATTTTACTTATTGGATCCTTATAGGAGGATTATTTTTAATGTTGAAGTTCAACTCTAGAAATATAATAAACTAAAAATAAGGCAATCCAAGTAATAATGAACACTTTGCATAAGTTTATAATAGATTTTGGTAGATGCCTACATCTCTAGGTTCTCTAAATGATGAACTAATTCATTATAAAAATCCATTTTCAAGTAAAAATTTAAAACTTACAACACTATAATGAATCCATCATGAACTCAAGTGCCAATCAGTCTTGCAAAGATCTAGACTAGTCTTGAAATACTTGCATAATGTTCTGGTATGGCCTCCCTACTTCATGGCCTCCAAGAGCCTCTACATAAAGCTAAGTTAGAATAGGCATCGATCATCGACTCCATAAAATTATCCTTCTCTATAGCCTCTAAGTAGTGATAACTCCTTCAATAGAGATATTAATATAATACTTGAATTAATAACACCCTACAAATAATAGAGAATCAGAGCTTCTGTACTCTTGTATAATGCTTATCCAATGCAAAAAAAAAATCCTCTACTATTTTCATAATATTTGAGTAATAAACACTAGAATTAGGCTTTATAAGACTTTACAAAGCAATAATAATAGTAAGAAAAATCAAAATTTCTTTTAATACACTTATAATTCCTTCACAATAATGATTAAGGCTTGCAAATTTGAATTAAGCTCGAATGCCTTTGTATGAATTAGGCTTGATTGGCTTAAGTGTGAATTCTTAGAATTCCAATCAAGTTCTCCCTCCTCAAATGAACCTCCACCCCCTCTATATAATTGTGGAGGGTCCACTTTTTAAGGTTTGGATAGTAATCCCTTTACAATATTTTTGGGATTTAACATTATCCCCCCACTTATCCCATATATATGGGATTCACCATTATCTGTGCCTTTAAATAAGGCTCATATGTGAGATGGAGGGAAATAATAATTTATTTATTTATTTAAATGATCCAAATTTTTACTAGTATATACCATGTGTCACCTAAAATTTTTTCCACATGTCCCATGCTAATTTGTCTACATGCCAACATTTAATTGGTCCATTTTGCCACATCATCACTTTTACTGAGTTTGACTACAACTTTGACTGGCCATAAATTTCACATACAAACTTGGAATTGATCCATTCAAAATTCATAAAAAAGCTTGTGATGAGTTCTACACAATGAAACTAGTTTAGAAACATTTCAAGACAATAAATTTTTCTAGTTTTTACTAGCTTTGACTATCTATTGACCAATGATAATTGGAGCATATGATATCCATTGTTTGCATTCCAATAGTGGCTAGAAAGCTATTGATGAGCTCTACACAATGGACCATGTTTAAATAAAACTAGGGAACATCTAAAAATATATTTCAAAACACACCTCCCCACTGAGAAAGTTTTTGTTCCACCAAAAGTTAAAATATTATTTTATCAATACTAGATTTGGTTCTTTGCAATGCCTCATCAAGATGTCTATAGTGGAATTTGTGGCCTTTTAAATTTATATTATTATATTGGTAGGATACGCCATTCCTTTCATATGGAAAATCATAAATTCAATGTAATAACAAAATCACACAAAATGATTAGTTTGAAAAAGACATCTCAATGTCAAAGAGATAAGTGTCTGATTGATTCAATGTTCAGTCAGTGAGTAAGCTATCCTATATAACATAGGGATAGAAAAAAAATATATGTCATTGGTTTCATTACCAAAATGATGAACTAAATGTAACTATAAAATATCACCTAGTACAACTATAGGCAAAATTTTTCCCATGTAGGGGTCTTAAACTGCATCCTACACATTCTATCATCATATGCAATTTCATAACAATAGCTAATTAAATTGCAAGTATCAAGTAGGTAAATGTGTGGTAAGTATATGAGGGTTAATGGGTTGAACAACCCTTAATATATTTCTCTTTGTATAAAACTCTCATGCATTTCTATGGGAGATATCCCAATTTCTATGGGAAATATCCCACATTTGTGGGGAAAGAGATATTCATGGTGTTAATCCCATTTATCAATCCTTAAGAAGTGGGATTTGTCTAAAATCTTGGAGAATATTTTAGAGATATTGTGGATACTCCAAATGTGAGTATTTCATTGGTCTACACATCAAGAATATATTGGAACACGTGTATTTCTAGTCATCTTACTTACACATTTTTTCCTTATTGCTTGAAAACTTCAACATGCCATAACTTCTACATACGAAGTCCATTTTTCAAACTATAAAATGAGTTGGAAAGATATTGAAAATATATTCATTGTGTAGATAGTTTAGGTAAAATTTGAAACCATATAATTTGGTCACTATTGGAAATACTCCCAAATCATTCAAACTCTTCAAAATCTGTAATTTATTCAATTTATTTAACCTCTTCCTCTCTATAAAAATTTACTAGTTCTCTAAAGGGCATATTAGGATAAGGATATTGAACTTCAAGATGAATTTAGGTTGAATAGGTGGATTAATGGGGATGATAAATCTACTAGAGGATGACCTAGTGAGAACAATGAATTATAAGAGAATTTTTATAACATGATAATGGTCTTGAACCAAATTTTACCTTCATGGAGTCACTAAATATTGAGTAGCACACCAATTTACAATGAATGTTGTCAAGATCAACAATCACCTTGATAAGTTGTCTTGAATATAATGGTCCCATAGGGTATGCCAAAACTATTGTCACCAAATATTACACTCTAAAAGAGTGTGTTTAAGCTTATTTCATATTTGGGAAACATAAGAACACTTATATGTATGTGGGTGTACCTATAGTGGAAGTGGGCCTCTAAATGTAAGAGATATCTCCCTAAATATATCTTGAAGTATTTTCATCTATGATAACTATTTTCTTATGGGGGAAAGGGATAAAAGTTTCATGAAATAAACCTATTCTAAAGGGTGATTCACCAATATTTCTTCCACATGACCATTTTGCTTCTTTCACTAAGAGACAATGCCTACAACACTAGCCTAAGAGTCCTAAAATGCACTGGCATTAGTGTTTCAATATAAAGGTGAGATGCATGAATACTATCCAAGGTAAGTGAAATCATAGATCAATTATAGATACTAAGGCTCATTTTACACTTAAAATATATTCATACACTTAAATACACTTCATATGACTTATTAGGCTAAAATCACTTGCATGAAACATGGAAGGATTGAGAGAAAGTAAGGATAGATAAATATCACTTAACTATTCACTATACATCTATTCACTGGAAAGATTAGATATAAAATCAAACCAGATTGCATTTATTTTTCTAATGAAAATTACACTATAAAAACTAGTACGGATTTGCCATACATGGTGTGGTATGAGATTACAAAGGCAAAAATGGTAGCTACTTATAAAACTAGAGAACGAGAACAAAACATAGTAAAGAAGCTCAAAGGTCAAAATACCACATGTCAAGGCATGATAACTAGTTAAATTTTAGGGTAATGGAGTGAAAAATACACCATGAATTTCTCCCAAGACAAATTTCCATATAAACCATGACAAACTCTCCAAAAAAATGGTGCAGAGACTCTTCAACTAGCCTTTATGAAATTACGTTCATCATAGATCATATCTCAAGCATTTAAAACTAAATTAGGAGAGTTAAAACATATGATATGATAGTCATAGACATTTTCCTAACTACTAGATATCTTTTAAACACTTTTATTTACCATTTATAGTCATCCATTTGTTTCCTAGACTTATTTCTTCACATTTGGTGGTTATTGTTCATGTTAGATATCGACTGAGCTTTCATATGGTGTATGAGTTTGAATTATTTGATCTAATAAAAAATATTTTGATCTTACATGGATACCTATGTGTCATTACCTTTCCTTGTCACTCATTCCATTTTAAAATATTCCTATCATTATTTAGACATATAGCTTCATCTTGTCCATCTAGAATCTAATTAAAATTATTTTATTGATCTCCTCTAGAGTCTCTTTGATTTAAATTTTGACATCATCCATTGATATATGACCTAATAATATTATATTATGACATTTGGAATCATTACATGATTTCTCAGGATCCATTGACTCTTTGAATCAATATGCACCATTAGATCTTATAGCATGAGTTAACACATGCCATTGATCTTAGCTTGATTGAATGATGTTTTAACACTTGGTAGCTATACATTCAATCTTATGATCCTTTGACTCTTTGACCCTCAATATCACTATTGTATTTATACTTCATGATTAAATGCACATCATTTATCTTGGGTCTGAGTGTTTTAACATGGATCATTGATCTACCTTGTATACATGAATATGCACCGTTAATCTACCATAAGGACCTTTTTGACTCATTGACTGCCTATATACCATTATATTTGATTCAAACACATAATATCTTGACACTTTTTGAACTTGTGTTAAACTTTAGGATCATTTGAATCCAAATGGTCATTTCATAAGGCTTGAACTTGACATCCCCATGCATATCTATCTTTGTTAATCTAACTTCAAATGCTTATATATTGAGATAGAAATATCATTAAAACACAATTTTTTTAGAGGATGATATTGGAACCAAAATCATCATTTCCATGTAGTATTTTTTTTCTAAAATGTTTTCTAACCACACTTATAAAATGCATAAGCAAACTGATCTATTCATTCTTGTGTGACATGTTATGATGGTATGACCCCTTAGATGACTCCAAATGACATAAGACTGAACTAAATCATGAAAAAGGTTATAATGGAATTAAATTACATCAAATATACCAAAACATATCCTATTACACTATGTTTTATTCCCATATCATGTCTTGACTATAGGGGGTTGACCAATTTTGACTTGTGGTCAAAATGGTCAATAAAAACTCATCACTATTATGCCTTATATGTTGTAAAAATGAAATTGTACATATATTTAGGTTTGAAACCTCATCAATTACTATATGTTGTCAATATTTATCTTAAATTAAAACTTTAATAGTCAAAGCATTACAATTTATATGTGTTCGAATCTATTGTGGGGCCTTGTCCTACTTGGGTGGGAATTGTTTAATATGAATAGTGCCCCTAAACTTATACTTATCTAATTTATACTGTAATGTTTAGATGTATTTTTAGCATGTCTTTTTATTCTATGAAAGTGATAAAATTTCCTACCATCTTAATTTAATAAACTAATAGATCTGTGATGTAGTATTAGAAAGGCTATTAATTCCATATCAAATGACATTTTAAACATCATATATGGTCTATCTTGTGCACTATTTGATTGTATTCTACTAATTGATTCAATATACATAGATTTGATATTTTTTATGTAAACTTAGAATGGTGTTAATAATATGTGTGGGATGGTATCCAATTGATAGCAAACATTCTTTCCCTTATCTATGTCAGCAATGACTAGTGTTTTTGTATATGTATGTACTAGTATTATGGCCTTAGAATCATCACGATATTCTCTTGGGTTTATTGGTGTTAATTTCAAACCACACACACAATCATCAATGTTTATTGGAGTTGTGTTATGTATTTTAATAAATTAGTCTCATAATAATTATCAACATTTTTACTGTAAATATATTCACGGTCCTCTAAATTTATCAATAAAGGTAGTTGTTGCATATGTTCCTCATTATCCACCCTAGGTGGTGATATCTATGGTGTGAAGGTATCAATGTATAGTGGTTGAGAATTATTTATGATAGACTCACCAACCTCAAATGTATGAATCTATTATATGGGAATGATATGTGATGGTGGCATTGTAGTAGGTTGTGGTACCCCTATTATTAATGAACTCTGAGAAGTATATTCTATAACCTTATAGTATCTAAATGGATGATTATTAACTTGAAATGTTTACAAATATCCATCATGGAAAATATTGACACATCAATTCAAGGTATAAGGTACAACCTTTATAACATGTATCCTTAGTGTACCTAATATCAAATTATAATACAAATGGTTATGAATTACCTAAAATTGTGTAGATAGGGTTTATGGTCCCACTATAATATCCAAGATGATAAAACCCAAATCTTGTCATGGCATGTCATAAAATCATTTAATTTTATTATATGTATTTTAAATGGATGCCATGTTAATGCCCATCATTTATATAAATGTGAGATTACAAATATTAAGTCTTGAACCATTATTAATTAAAAATATTTTATTTTTTGTGTTGTTCATTTGATATTCTATAAATAATCATAAATTTTTATCAATGGTTGACTATGGTGTCAAATCATCATTGTAAAAATAAATGGCATCCTAAATGTCTTTTAAAGTGTTCATAATAGATGCAAAATAATATGGTTCTATGTCATGAGGAATGTATGCTTTATTGAAAACTTGGTAAAGAATATCCTTAAAAATGGTAGCCTTATAAATCAACTCTAGTATATAAATCTTAGCTAGTGTACTCTTTAGTTGGTCAATAGTATCATATGGTCTAGCCTGATCTCTTATTCCAAATCAAATAGGTTAAGGATGAGGTGGAATTGTTTAAATACATTCCTCATATCTTGGTTGAAGAGGTACCTAACCTTATCTAGTAATATAGACTCAAACCCTAGGATCTACTATAAGCCTAGGGTGAATAGTAGAAGTGAGATATGAGTGAAGATAGATAGAGGGTATAGGTAAAGGAGGAACAAAAAGAACCATTTGAGCTTGTTGATGTCTAGTGGTAACCATTGATAATTCAAATGGATCCATACTATAATAATTTTTGTATAATGATTTGCCAATGTGGGGTATAGAAATATATTATGGAATATTTGCCTTGATATGATGCATCAATGGGATTACATACATGTGCAAGATTTTACAAATAATAGGTAAGGAACATGTAAATAGTACTAAGAAACTTTTCACTATGAAATGATAAATATGCTTAGTCATGATAATCATGATGAAGTGGTGAAATAATTAGGAAAATGGGAATTTTAAATCTTACTAGAGAACTGAAAATAAAAAGGAAACCATAGGATTTACAATATTAGACAATAATTAGGTCCACCAATATGTTTTATCAAATTTGGTATTTATGTGAAAAAACTAAATGAAAACACTACTATGAAAAATTAGGATAATACACATCAAAGATAACATTCATTGATTTAGAACTACTATATTTTATAAAATTACTAAAAATAGTAAAGTGTATGGAGAAATAATTACTTAGCTAGAAATTTTGCCTCCAGGAGGAATTTGGATCTAAAAATTATTATATAGAGAGGTGTGGTGACTAGAATCATGATCTTAAAACTAGATTTGGGTTTAGACAATAGTGTTGGGAAGAGTAAACTAGATGGGTGTCACTCATTCTAAACCTAGGGTGCTCTTATTCATTTTTAGTTTATAAATAAGGGTTTCTATGTTCTCTATGCATTCATATATAGATCTTATATCTGGTGTATGAGCTTGTGATCACTTAAACACCACTATGTGATTGATTTTATTTCTAAAACCCTACTTCTTAACATATGAATACCAATGAAAATAAATGGGAAAATGGGGTTAGTGGCTAAATTTGGGTGAGACCTCAAGAACCCATGTGTTGAGCATTGCCTATACACTAATACTCTAAGGGAAGGATAAAACTTCATGTATTTCTCCCATGATACAATGGTGTGTGAATAGTTGGTACAATGTGCTAGATACTAATATAATATTAATGTTATTAGATTATTTGACTATGACTTATGACCTATGACATGCACTAATAATTGAAAACTAGAATAATAAGACTAAATGCAATCAAGATTAGAAAAAATGAACAATCTACTCTCAATGTGAAAATGTAATTCTAGTGATCTTTGATGTGTAATCCCCTTGTGTGCCAAATGGTTTGAAAATTTATTAAATATTCATATCATTGAAAATACTTCAAATGGGTCTTCTTATGGACATATGTTGAACTTCCTTTGGCTTTGAATTTGGTAAATCAGTTGTTATTTGATGGGAAGATAGAAAAGAGGGGAAGGTCACTAGAATAGTGCACTCTTGTCCCCTAGGGTTCTCTTTTCCAATGGGTTATTTTATCATGTAGAATTTTAGGTAGGGTGTAAAATATGTCTAAAGTTTACCAAGATAGGGATAAGTTCATTCAGGGGTCATATATTAGCTTAGAAAAGTGTGTAAGGTGGTTTTAAGTGAACAAAAGGGGCCCTAAGATAGGTCTATATCTAAGCATGCAAAATAATGTTCACAAGTTCATGGTTTTATCTTAAATTTTAATTTTACATGTCTACATAAAAATGTTGGTTAGATATTCAAAAATACATGAAAGACATGTAAATATTTTTACAAGATATTCTTGAGGCACTATGATACTATTCATGAATATTCCATTCATTATTCTTCATTTGACAATAGGATATTTATTTGACATCATTATTTTTAGATACAATTGAGATAATTTAGTTATTTATGATTAAGGAAGAGACATGATTACTACAATTGTGGAATGATAGAGTAATTGATTATGTCATGTATATGCCAGTAATCTAACTTTAGTGTTTTATTATATAATTTTACTCTCTTTTCTCATTGTTGTTAACCCTTATAAATTAATGTTACTAAATTTGTTATTATACTTAGTTTTGAGCCTTAGTAATGACACATGTATGTGTGTAAATGTGAAAATTCTTGTGTTAAACCTATGTTGTCTTGTAATTTTACAAACTCTTTTGAATAAACTTATCCTCTCTCAATAGAATTACTATTGTGTGATTGTAATATGTTATGGTGTAAAATGACAATTGTGTTATATATAACTCTATAAATATGGACATAAATGTGTTGAGTGCTGTGATTATTTAACATATGTGAAACTAATGAGTAGTGTATTTATGACTTGTTCATGTAGTTTCATGTGGTGTAAATCTACATCATTTCTTTATGATTGAGTATGAATAAAGTGTAGGGTTTGAGGGAGGTGTAAATATTAAGACTAGTTTGTAATATGTTATGGGCTAGGAAATGGAGCTTATCATAGGATGAAACCCTAATTTTCCAATTTTACACAAATTAATATCATAAATATTTTTGGTGGGTACCATAGATTCTTAATGCATAATGGTAACTTTTTTAACATAGTTTCCATCCACTCTTCCTTAGTGGTTGTTGAAAGATAACCTTTTTTATTCATATTCTATGTTGATCCATGTGGATTAGATGATACTAATTTTACATTGATCTAACCTATAGGAGGCAATTTAGGCTTATAATATTATTAGTTTATGTAAATATCCCCTTTAGTGGATTCTTAAGAGACATATTGAAAGTAATGTGGACTATTTAGAATATTGTTTTATTGAAAATTTATAATAAGTTGATTGGAAAATCAATCTATTTTACAACTAACACATTTTTTCTTCTTATGAGATTAAAATTTTAAGAAGATAGTTAACCAATTATTGATTTGATATTATTTAAATTTACAAGTTTTATTATTTTTATAATAATGCTCTTTTGTGGCTAATTGGTTTGAAATCAGTTTATTAGTTTTAATGATTTATTTTGACTTGTTCATTGACGGTAAATGTTATTTTATTATATGTTAATTAATATGCATAATTATTTCCTTGTGTAGCTATGGGGAAGAAGAAGACAACTTGTCAAAATAGATATATAGTAATGATGGGAAATTATATGGGTGGGTTAATGAAACCATACGTATCCCACCAAATGTGGTGTTTTGTTTTGGGTAGTGATATTGGCTAGGGAACTAGGTTCCCATGCCTTTCTACATGATAATTTCATGTATGATTCATAAATAATAGTTTCTTCATTTTATTTACTATGTTATATATTGGTGCTTAATATTTATCAGTGTGATCTTGCCATGGAATGACACTTATCTTAGCACATTATACTTTCTCCATGGATTGGATCTTGTCATTTTTATCAATATCATATGCATCAAATTGGCACTTAAAGTTACATGCTTTATATCTGAGGTTATTTACGTTTCAATTGTTTTATGTAAGAACTATGGGTATCAAAGACTTTTAGTGGGATCTAAAAGAAAAATTTAAATCAAATTTTTTATCTAAGACAGTCAAACTACATCTAAAAATAAGGTCTATAATAATGAACATTATTGTGCATTATACTAATATAGTCATCCTATAGGATTTAATAATAGTTTTACATTAATAAAAATAATATATTTGATGCATTTCACCTTAATTTTGGTTATTATGTTTAGTTGTTCAATTTATCAATATTTTTCAAGAAGGGATGATTGTATTACTACCCTTAAGTTTAATTTTTTCATTGAGAACAATGCTTCATTAACAGGAGGGAATGCAACACCCATCATTTATAAATTTTTTCCCTTGCCAATTGTTTAGCTCATCTATAATGTTTGATACATTTTTTACTCCATTGTGCTTATGTTTTGTGTGTGTTACCTTATTGGATATCATAATTATGTCTTTTGATCTAACATGTTTGGTTTAATAAATCTAAAAAACTATGCATTGTACCATACTTTTAATCTTGAACACTAGATAATATTAAAGATAGAGTGATGTTATTTGTCCCTAGTTTGTATTAGAGTGAAATATAAACTGATGCAAATTCAAGATATCTCATGCATACTATTACCACATTGATTTTGAAATTGTACACATAATAAAAATAATAATTATACATAATAGTCTTTCATTATTTCCTCAATTAATATACAATCCATATAGACTCTCTCTTCAACTACCTTAGAGATAACACAAAGTGTGCCTAATAAATAGGCTATATGTTTTTGGCACAAAATTTTATTGGTTATTGTGATCCTACTCAAATATAGTCTATATTTAATAAATAGGTAATGTTGGCAAATTAGC
Organism: Torreya grandis; assembly: GCA_037957365.1. Taxonomy (NCBI): domain Eukaryota; kingdom Viridiplantae; phylum Streptophyta; class Pinopsida; order Cupressales; family Taxaceae; genus Torreya; species Torreya grandis. The sequence goes on from JARHVA010008222.1 coordinate 492,695, forward strand.
CTGTCAAGGCCAAATTCCAACTCCTATAATCAAAATTTTTGTCCTGGTACCGTAAAAAGCCTATTCAAGTGGTCTAAACCATGTATTTTTAGAATAAAAAGGATATTTTTGGTCTTAAAATGATAAAATTATTATTAAAAAGATCATAAAATGAGTAAAATACATTTGACCCTATTCATATATATCACTTAACCTTAGTCATAAAGTTTTATAACTTGAAAAGGTCATTTGATGCAAATTTAAGTCAAAGGGGCCTATTTTTATCTCCCACAAGCCAAATTTGGCTTCCAAAACTGTGGAAAAGGTTTATTTAATTAATTTTTAATTTTAAATACCTATGTAATCCTCTTATTACACTTATATTAGTGGTGGAAGAATAAGATTACAATAAAAAGCAAAGAAGAGGATATTTTCATGCATATCACAAGGAGAAGTATGAACTTGTATATAATTTCATATAGATGAAGCCTAAAAAACTATTAGGAGGAAATTAAAAAGCTTAAATAATATTTTCATGGAAATTATATAAAATATAGGCCCAAAATTGATCATGTCTAGACAATTGGCTAGTTTACACATAGAGATTGCTTTGTAGGTTTGATGTTGGTATGGATTAGAGAGAGAAGGTACATGTCTAAATTTTTGGTCAAAGAAATTAGACTCAGAGGGATTATTGATGGAACAAGTGGTCCTAAAATTCATATATTATTCCTCATTAATCATCAATTTTAATTTAGGTTAATTTTTTTAGTCTTTCATCGATGAAGACAACTAATTTTCTTTAATTTCTCCTCCCCAGGGCATCATTTCAATAAATTTCTAGTTTTTGGAGCTTATCAATAACGTAATATGCCTTACCATGGCATTATTTAGGTCCTTTTCACATGTTTTAGGATCAAAAAAGGAAATTTGATAGGATATGTGCAAATATGCAGTCTATGTACTTCAAAAGGATAATTATACGATCAAAAGAAGAGAAAGAAGTATCAAGATTTCAAGAAATTTAGTTTGGAGGGTCTAAATAATTTTATCATGTTCTCTAATAAAATTTATCAAATTTTAATAATGTTTCATATCTAAGGAAATCATTCATATGCTCCCAAAGCATCTCAAAAGGCCTGTTTAGGAAAATTTAAGGAAATTTAACATCATCTTTTGAGGTTTTTACAGAAACCTATGTTTGCTTTTAACCTCCTTAACCTCCTCTAATGGCCTATAAAGTGATGTATGTGGTTAAGGATAGGTATAGGCTTGCATATGACCCTTCAAGTTTCCCTTGTCATGCTCACAGTGTTCCTTTCCACCTCCACTTCACTCCCCCCATATCATTGTCCTAAAACTATCTTCTCATTATCTATTGTGCTTCTTTCACCCTCCATTCATGTGTTTCCATCATATTTCATACTCACCATCATTAACCCATTTAAATTCAATGAAATCACTATTTTAAGAGTGAAATAAGATGGAAATCATCAAAATCATTAACCAAAAGACATATGAACCTACAAAACATCATATATAGTCATAGAAGAGACCTATAATAGGCCACCATAGCCAAGTATTGGTCATAAGGTAAAATGGGGGAAAAGCATGAAAGATACCTTCTTGAAGGTCTAGTGACATCAAAAAATCCATGGTCATGGGGAATTAATAGGTGAAAGACATCGTGGATGTGAAAGTAGGTGTGTGGACCTTGAAATTTGGCACCATTTTAATATGATCACCTATAATAGTTCAACATAGTCATGAAAAGTTCATAAAGAACATTAATTTTAGAATGATAGGGACAATTTCTTCATTATGGTATATAAAAATTACCTCATAAAGCATATTAGGAAGAGGAAAATGGACCATAATCATGTTTTATGCTCTCTCTAAAGTCAAGAATAGTCTCTCTTCATATAATATGACATCATATAGCCACCTACAGTTGGAAATGAAGAACACAGTCATATTTCAAGGGTTGACATTAGAATAGTAATGAATGGTCTTTAGTATCAATTAGTTTAAGGTTAAAAGGTCTTAACTTATGATTGATCCAGTCATAAAACACCTAAATAGAGGCAACATTTGAGCAAACAGTTTGGTGTCCTTAAGACCACCTATAGGCTTATCCCATCTCAAGGAATTAAAAGGCCTACTTGGTAGTATTAAGACTCCTCTAGGTTTAAAAGAGAATATTTAGGGATAATAAGTCACTTGAAACCTACAGATATAGCCATATAAAGATCAAGATCCTTAGCATGGTCACATGATTACAAAATGAAAGGTTAAGAACATTCAAGTCAAGTGAGGTCTATGATGTGACTTGATCAAGTCAAATTAATAGTGGATGCCTTAAAACATTATATCAATATAATACATAGTAATATCAATCCTTGAAGGTACTCCACAAGCTTATTATATAGACTTTGGATGTGTAGGTCTAGAAATCACTTTTTGAAGAACAATATGCTAGAGGAAAGAAGATAGGTGGGTTTAAAATGGACTAATGATAATTTCAAGAATAAATTAATTTTTAAATGACTACCAAACACTTTTATACTCTATAATCACCACCTAGAACAAGATGGCTTGTAGTCAAATAGGCTTCTTAATTATGGGGTCTTGAATGAGGTAACATAGATTGAGAGGTAAGAAATGAGGATGGAGGTGGTGAAGGAAGGGTTTAATATCCTATTAAAACACACACACACACACACACACACACACACACACACACACACACACACATATATATATATATATATATAATTTTTTGATCCCAAGGGATAAATATAAAACATGAAAACACATCGTCTTAGCATGAAAACATAGATAATCACATACACAATCAAGGATAAAGTTACCATCTTTGAGGGAAACCATGACTTTAGAACACCTATTAGTGGAATTGGCCACTAAAATTTGGATAAATTCATCATGATGACATAATAAATATTTTCATTCCTATTAAAAGGTTATAGGATTAGTGGAAACGCTCACTATTTTAACTTAGTCATGTGGCAGTCTGCTAATAGTCCTAATTGAAGCAATCATGCCTGTTTGATGTCTTAAGCTCTAAACAAGATATTTTAACATAATAATAAAAATTTTAGAGATAAAATAAGATTTTAAATAATAATTATAAACTCTAATGTAGATATATAAGGATGAACACAATGATCTAGGGTCACACAGACTATGTTTGTAAGAAAAGCCCACAAGCAGCCTCAAAGACATTAAGACCAAAATGGATATCTTGATGCAAATATATTTCATAGAGATTTAAATTGAATTAAAAAAATATTATTTTTCCACCTATATCATCCTAAAGGTGCATAAACTATCAAAACTTAGTTTTAGGCTAAAACTTAGTTTTAGGTCTAGAAGGCCTATAGCACCAAAAGGCACTTTCATCACCTATCAAGGAAGATGACACATTGAAAGTGATATAATAAAAAATTTAATCTACCATGATGGTTTTTTAAATTAGGTATAATAATTTGAGGAGTCAATTTCAGTCCAAGGAGTAAATTTGAATTCTATAGGCTGACAACCATTCGAGCCACATGATCCAATGCTCATATCTTTCACCACGTGAAGAGTTTGGCCAAAAAATATTAGTATGATTTGAATAAATACATAAAATTATAATTAATGAAAAATTTAGGTTGGTTGAGGGTCTATGCTTTATGATAAATCATTAAGAGCATAAGCATGTCCAGAATGCTTACAAACCCTATAGGTGAATTTCCTTCATGTGGTATATTCTATTTAATTTAACATGGGAACCCAATATTTTTAGGGATTTTGAGTGGGTATGTATATTACACATTAATTTCAAGAGGTTGTATTTGGAAGACTATACCTTATGAATCATCATTAAGAAGATTTAGCTCCAAAACCCTCCCAAATCCTCATAGTGATTAGTTTGGAGAAAAGTTGATTTAATTAACATAAAAACCTCATTTATTACCCTATAAACTCTTAAAAAATTAATTAAACTCATAAATTATCCAAGAAATTATAGTTTATCATTCAAAATTCTATGGATTAGGGTATAAATCAAAATTTTTGGAGAAAAAGCATTAAAATAAGGTACAAGGTAGGTTACATGAAATATAATTCATGGATATTGAATCTTGATAATTTTTATTCATCATAAAATCATAAATTTTTTTATAAATATTCCTAAAAATTACCTCACTATCTCCTTCAAAATAAACAATCTATAGGAAAATGAGGCAGAATTGACCTAGTCAACCATGGTGATTGAGTTGCAAGAGTTTACTCATCAAGAAAGATATATCATGGTGTTATTATTTTTTACAAGTATAACACTCATTTTATTTATATTTTTCATGGTTTTAAGTTTCTAATGAAGTTCAAATGCAAAAATTAGGCTACTATGCCTAATTGGCCTAGTAGGCCTATTTGATCAAACAAGCAAAGAGGATTGACATTGAATGGGATAATAAATTAGTTTATAGGGAATATTCATGCCAAATATATGTTTTAAAATTGAATATATCATGTAATTTAAATTTTAAAATTTCTAATTCTTGTAATGAAAGGGTTCACATGGAGATAACTAGTCCTGAAGTGCCAATCACTCTAGTTGACTAGCTTCATGCATATTTCATGATCTTCATGTAAAAGAGGACATTAATATATATTTATATAACATTAAAGTGTATTTTATCACCAAAATACTATGTATCACTCATGCATTAGTAGTTTTATAACTTAATAAGGGCCCACCATCTCTTTCCAATACAAAAGGAAGTTTCATGCAAATATTTCAAGATGAAGAAAAGTCTTAAGGATTTTTTATAACTATTATAAAGGATATTTTATTTAATATCATGATGATTTGAATCCTCTTTCTCTCTTCTATGCCAATCTCTTAGTTAAATTTACTTCAATTTTCTATATATTTAGGCTTTCAAGCCAATTTCTAGATCGCTCTCTTGGGTCTGATAGAAATCTACCAATATTGAGATTTATAATCTTCTAAGATAATAAAATGAATATTTTCATATTTCCATACTATGGTATAGTGTATTTATATTATTTTATTTGAACATGTGGAAGTATTTTCTCCCTTGGCAGCCTATCAAGAAGAAATCTATTATTCTTCTCTTTATCAGTAGTTCTAGTATGATCCCCATGACCCATATCAACCCTACCATGATTCATATCAGCCTTATGATGAGCCTCACCAACCATATTCAGAGCCTTATCAATAATATAATGACTCATAACAGTCCTATAATAACTCTCATGAGTCTTGTTATCTTCTTGATTAACACAATCAAGTCCCAAAACAATCCATCTCAATCTTCAAACAAACTTTGTTTGTCTATGAGAAATAGATGGTAAGCATAGATGCTCAGAAGAGCTATAGATATAATATTCCCAAGCATGAAATTCAAAATATTAGAGATAATTTGTAGAAGGTAAAAGAGGTATGTGCATCTTTAATAAGGCAAAGACATTCAAAGTTTAGTACTATTATTCAAGGCATAAGTGGTCTAGTTATAAGCATTGAAGAGAGGTTGGTGGTTTATGAGAAACATCAAGGTCATTAAAATAAATATTATATTCCCATATAGTTTCCCTTTACACTCATGAATTTCAATAAAATATTAATCATATCCCTCAAGAGTCAAAGCAAACCTTGCCTAGCTTTCCTACCTAGAAATCTATCCAAGAGAGACCTTAGAAGGCTAAAGAAGTATGTTTTGAGGAGACTAATCTTCATGTTGCACAATATATCATACAAGAACCTTCATCTTAAATTTTTTTAAGGAGAGGTATCTAGTGATTTATTTCATGATTTTGAGACTCATCTAGCTAAGCAAGTTGAACTTATAAATCAACATCTTCAATATTCAATGGCAACTACAAAGGCAACACAATAACAAGTTCCTTCTTTCACACTCATGGCAACAAAAAGTACATAAGTAGAAGTTTTTAAACCCAATCTCGTGACTTGGAAGCAAATACAATAGTCTAGGGGGAAAGAAGAACATTCAAGCATAGCTCAAGATATTGAAGTTAAGAGAAAACATGTATTCATTTAGTCTCCACTCATTTATCCTCAAAAGCCTAAGTCCTTTCCGTCATGGAAATATATTTAAGAAATAGTGAAACAAAGAGAGGAGGTGAAGGTGGTCCAATAGGAGTATCTCCATGAAAAAAATTAAGAATCCATGGTAACATATTTATACCTTTCACATTTTATTAAATATTTTTAGGGATCTACCATGCCAATTCTATAGTAGGATCCTCTACTTTATAAGGAAAATCAAGAAAGTTTAGCTGAGATGAATGAAGTTCATGAAGATGAGAAAACGTTTTTAGTTTAAGATCAAGAGAACATCATTATTGGACACTTTCAGGTAAGGATATCCATGACTTAGTCTTTCATAATGTGAAATAAGATGAGATAAAGGCTAAGATACAAGTACAAGAACAAGTGCAAGAAGAAGTTTTAGTTATGCAACAATAAGTTATTTGTCAAGAGCATCTTGATCACATAACAACTATATAAAATGAATATGCTCCTCAAGAACTTACAAAATTTACCATTGATGAATGTAAACTAGCTAAAGAAGATAAGTATCAAGATTTTAAAGACCAATCATCTACTGAATCTACCTAATTTGGCTCACAAGAAGATTAAGTTTATGAAGATGAGAAGAATGAATAAGTATTGGCTGATCTAGTACCTCAAATAATTAATCCTATTCAAAAATAAAATAAATAAATTATGTCCTTTAGTATTCCTAAAGAGATACAAGAGGTTAATCATGAATATCTTGATAAATGTGGAGTAGAATCAGGGTATTAATCAAGACATATTAGATCATTGGTAGCCAATAAATGAATAAGAATTGGAATTATTCTTGAAAAGTAGGATAATTTGGGAATGTTAGTAGTATAATAGTGGTAACAATTTAAAATATCTAGATATTGAAAATAAAACACAAGCAAACTATGAAATGATGAGAAATTATAAAGATAAATAAATGAGACCTAAATGGTCTGAATTACACATTTTTTTGTACAATTAACTATAAAGGCTTCCACATGACTCTTCACCTTCATTTATGACTCTTCCTTTCAAACACTATTTGACTTCCTTTTGAAACTTATTTTCTATTTTTTAATAAAGTTAATGGAAATAATATTAAATCATTTTTATCCTTTACCTCTACTAACACTCACCTCAACTTAAAATATGTCTCATCCCGAGACACAAAACTCATACTAACACTCCCCTCATCTTAAAATGTGTCTCATCCTGAGATAAAAAGGCCCTAAACATTTCAAATTTTTACAACTTTGATCCATTACAAATGAATTTGAGTAAATCTAAATAACTAATCCTACTCTACTCTTTTTCTCATCCTCTTTCATCTTTTTATCATCTTACTCTCTTTTCCTATCCATTCTTTATCGACACTCTTCATCCTCTCTTACATCATCTCTTTCTACTTATCTCTTATCTCTTATATTATACTTTAACTATCTATTAAAACCTCTCAATTCATTTAATTTTTTTCAAAAATAATAAATACTTTACTTTGATCGAACATTTTACAATAAATATCCTTATGGGGAGAGTAAACATAGAAATATCCAAAAAGAAGCCAAGTCACTTGCATGTCATTACTCCACATGGATCACAACCATAATCAAATACTCTTCATTTCCATCATTTTTCTCATCAATGTACACATATTTTATTTTTTAGCTTTAGTGAAATAACTACTACACAATTCGTAGGTAGTATAGAGAGAGACACTCCTACAGAGATTATAGAACATTGATTAGAATTATAATATTTCAAAAATAATAGACATTAAAAATGAATAATCGTAGGAAGAATATCCATCAGAATAGGAACCATTATGTACTATTTACCTATATATTGATATGAAATGGATGAGGCATACCAATAATATCGATGAACTAAATGACCTAGAAATTTATTCTAGCTGCCAACTCCTAACATCTTTAATTCTTCTTGCCAGCTCATGAAGCTACCCTATGCCATCAAAATTTCCAAAAATCTCCCTAACCATTGGTTTCCTACCTATCCTATTTGTGGCCTTATCAGAGAGTCCTTATAATTATAGACTGTGATAGGTAACTTTAGCTTGGTAAGTAACTCCAACATAGAATGAAGATGTCAACCAAGCCTATCCTTCATGCATGCATATCTACCTAGTCCCTATGTAGACCCACCATTTTTTTCTAACATAAATTTATCTTCAATATTTTTTCCTACCTTGATGATCATTTTGATGCTTTACTACCAAGTGCACCATGAATACAATGAACCCAATTAGAAATGGTGCCAATAATGAAACATGGGAATCATAGGAATTCATGACCCTTGGAAAAAAATAGAGACATTGAGAGATAATAATGATAATTATAACCAAAATTATTATCCTTAAAAAATTCACCATATATTCATCCATCAGTGTAACTTTGTGAAATTAATTTGGCATTACATAATAGTACCACTAGTTGCAGTATGTTTCTATGGTTCTTTAGTGGCTTCAATATTTTCCTTGTGGCACAATATCCTCTACACTAAACATATTTTCCAATTTTTTTAAAAACCTCACATAAATCATGTATAAATCATATATAACATGAATGATAATTAATTTACAATCACCTTATGTGAAAGGTCTACCTCAAATATATATAATATATTCTACTCAATATTTTTGGTAAATCTATTTATATAATGACTGCATATAATTTTTATCTAAAAAAATCACTTTCCACATACTAGAGGGTGTCCAAAAACTTTATTTTACTCTAGAAACAAAATTTGACTTTAGAAAATCAAAAGCTCTTGAAAACCCAATTTCAAGCCAAAAAAACAAAATCTTGCCTGTCCTATGGAGGAAAAAACAATCTCTAAACTAAGTGAAGGGGTGGGGGTTTCAAAACCTTTTTCCTCTTTCTCAAGTGTATATTAATAATCCACTTTTAAAAAAATTGAGACCCATGAAATTGAAAATAGGTAACCACACCATTTTTAGTAGTAGAATAGTGGAAAGAATGAAAATAACTAGAATTGTAAGGAAATGCATGAAATTATGGTAAATAATAAAGAAAAATAAATTGAGACCCAAATGATATTTTAATTTACTAAAAATGGTATAAATTATACATTTCCTATAAAATCTTCCACGTGACTCTTCACCTTCATTTATGACTCTTCATTTCCAAGACTATTTGACTTCCTTTTGACACCTATTTTTTCCTTTTTAATATAATTAATGGAAAATAATATTAAATCATTTTTGTCCTTTACCTCTACTAATACTCACCTCAACTTAAAATTTGTCTCATCCTAAGACACAAAACTCCTACTAATAGGGAAGAGGATGATTGGATATTGGATCCACATCTTTAATCCATGCACTTGAGAATTGAAGTAGGAGGCCCTACTGCAACATCAAGAAGACATGAACATCCAATTGATCTTAGATATATAAGAGAGCAATCAAGAGATGGAAAAAATGATTCAAGGTTACATGGTGGATAAAATATCTTTCCATTTGATCTTGAAGGAAATTTTTTCATTTCAAGCTAGTTGTTTTAGGTTTAACTTATTTCAATCAGTGAATAATACAAATAGTAGCCTAATTCAATTATGTTATGTTTGTCTTGTTTTCATTTTTCCTTAAGTTATTTGTCCTCACTTATTATTTTTATTTTTATTTCCTTGCAATCTTATTATTTTCATAGTCAAAAGAAGTGTTTCAAAGCCCAAAAGAGTTTGTTGTTAAGAGAGTCATCAAGTCAAAGTTGTTATGCTTCAATTTACCATTTTCACATGAAATATAGTGAGTTATTTTGACAAATAGGTTATTTAACCCCTATGAGTCACCATAAATGTTGTAAATTTGGCCTATTAAGTCCAAATTCCAACCCTTATAATCAAATTTTTTTTCTTGGTATCATAAAAAGCCTATTCAAGTGGTCTAAACCATCTATTTTTAGCCTAAAAGGGAGATTTTTGGTCTTTAAATGATAAAATTAGTATTAAAAAAGGTCATAAAATGAGTCAAATACATTTTAGCATATTCATATATATGACTTAACCTTAGTCATAAAGTTTTATAGTTTGAAAAGGTCATTTAATGTAAATTTAAGTCAAAAAGGCCTATTTTCAGCTCCCATATGCCAAATTTGGCTTCCAAAAGCATGGAAAAGATTTATTTCTTGATTTATGAATGTTAATGACCTTTATACTCCTCTCCATGCACTTATTTGGTGGTTTAAAAAGCAAAGAAGAAGTTATTTCCTTGAATTTCATAAGAAGTATGGACTTGCATGGAATTACGTATATCTAAAGCCTAAAATAAGAGTAGAAGGACATAAAAAAATATTAAAAAAGAGATTCATGGAAATTATATTCAATATAAGCCCAAAACCAACCATCTCCAGATAATTGGCTAGTTTGCACATAGAGACTGATTTGTAGGTTTGATGTTGGTATGGATTTAAGAGAGAAGGTATGGTCTGAAGTTTTGGTCAAATAAATTATACTTGGATGGATTCATGATGGAGAAAGTGTTTTTATAATTATTCCCTTCTACCTCATGAATCATTAATTTCAATTTAGGCTAATGTTTATAGTTTTTCATCCATGAAGGCAACCGGTTTTCTTCAATTTCTCCTCACCAGTGGATAATTTCAAGAAAATTTTAGTTTGTGGAGCTTCTAAAGAACCTAATATACCTTCCCATGGAATTATTTATGTAATTTTCACATGTTTGAGGGTAAAAAAATTATATTTCACAAGATAAGTGTAAATTTATATTTTATGTGCTTCAAAAGGAAAATTGTACGATCAGATGAAGAGAAAGTAGCATCAAGATTTTAATAAATTTTCTTTCCAGGGTCTTCATCATGTTATCATGTTATCCAATCATGTTTCTCAAAGTTTCATAATGTTTCATATCCAGTAAGATCATTCATATGCTATCAAAGCATCTCAAAAGGCCTTTTTAACAAACTTTAAGGAAATTTAACATATATTGAGGTTTTTGTAGAAACATATGTTTCATTTTCACATCCTTAACCTCCTCCAATAGCCTCCAAAGTAATGTATGTAGTTAAGGATAAGTCAAAGATTTCATATGACCCTTTAGGTTTCCATTTTCATGCTCACAGTGCTCCTTTCCACATCCTTTCCATTCATGCTATATCACTATCATAACACTATCTTCTCACTATGTTTTGTGCTTCTTTCACCCTCCATTAATGTGTTTCCATCATATTTCATACTCACCACCATTCACCCATTTCCAATCCATGGAATCAAAATTTTAAGAGTGAAATAAGATGGAAATCATCACAAGTAATAATAAGATGATATATGCACCTATAAAACATCATATACAATCACGGAAGAGACCTACAACAAGCCACCATAGTCAAGTACTGGTCATAAGGTACAATGAGTAAAAACACATGAGAGAGACCTTGTTGAAGGTCTAGTGAGATCAATAAATCCATAGTCATGAGGAATTAAGAGGAGGAATCCATCATATATGTGAAATTAGGTGTGTGGACTTTGAAATTTAATGCCATTTCAATATGATCACCTACAATAGTTCAACATAGTCATGGAAAGTTCATGAAGAACATCAATCTTAGAATGACAAGGAGAATTTATTCATTATGGTATATACAAATGAACTCATCAAGCATATAAATAAGAGGAATAGGGACCATAATAGTGTTTTATGGTCTCTCTAAGACCAATAATATTCTCTCTTCATATAAGATGACATCATATAGCCACCTACAATTGGAAGTGAAGAACACAATCATCTTTCAAGGGTTGACATTAGCATAGTAATGAATGGTCTATAGTGTCAATAATTTCAAGTTTCAAAGGTCTTAACTTATGATTTATCCAATCATAAATAACCTAAATAGAGGTATCCTTTGAGAAAATAGTTAGGTGTCCTTGAGACCACCTATAGGCCTACCCCATCTCAAGTAAGTGAAAGGCCTACTTGGTAGTTTTGAGACTCCTCTAGGTTTAAAAGAGACTATTTTGAGTCACCTAAATGTATGATCAATAAGATATTGAATTTTAATAACATAATTTTCAAGTTAAATAAGGATAATAAGGCACTAATACAACCTACAAGATCAAAATATAAGCTACAATAATCTTATAATAGTCAAGTCCTTTATCCATTTTTTAAGGCTCAAAGAGGCTAGTTTGATCATCAAAGACATGAATAAAATTGAGATTAGTAATCTCATGCAGAAATAATATGTAAATTCATAAATTAATTTCAATAAGGGTTTAAGAAGGAGAATAGTGAGCTATAACTAGCCTAAGGCCAAGGGTACAATCATGAAAGTAGACTAGGTTCTTGAAGAAACATAAAGGATATAAGATTTCAAGATAGATGATTTACATTGGAGAGATATATTGGTAAGTAAAATACTCTTAAGGTTTTTATAATTACTCCAAACACCCTCAATCATTGATCCTTGTCTGTACAAGTACCTATAAGCATAAGTATAGTCAAGTAGTTAGAGAGAGGTTTGTGATCTAATTAAGGGATAGTGGATTATAAAAGATTTGAGCTTCAAAAAAGATAGATCAATGCAAGATCAAGAAGCATGAAATATGGAGGGACTCCAAGCACTATCTTATAATCATATACAATCAAGGGATAAAACCTACAACTATGTTTAAACACAATCATATATCCAAGTTGGCACCATTAGTATGTAAATAGAGTGATCTAAGGTAGTTTTAGGTTTCAAGAAGATGCTTCAAGGTTATAATAGAGTTAAAGTGCCTTATCAAGTTAATATGTGTGAGGTTTATAAACAAAAGCTATAGTTAGTAGTGAAACTTAAAATGTAACCTACAACCTTGAAGACATGGGTAAATTCCAAGCACAAATGGTTGTTGGAGTGGTTTGCTTACAAGTTGAAGATACATGGAGTATAAATGGTGAAGTTTGTGTTTAATATATTGGTTCATGTGAATACCAATGTTGAATTGGATTATAAATCATGAAATAGGGTTAAAAATACTAATATAGACCTACAACAATCTTATAAATCCCTAGAACTATGATAACCTAACTCCTCACTAAGACTAGAGCTAAATAAGGATTGTATCCTTTAAGGATCAATGAAGTTATTTTTTATTTTTTAGGTTTTTTTTAAAAATGGCGTTAATTTTTTTTTAAGGTATGATATTCAATGCAAAGATAACACTATCTATAGTCATTTTTAAGACACCTATAACCATCTTAAGGCTAAAGGTCCTTTAAGCTAGCATATAGGAGTAAGTAGTGGCCTATGGAGGATTTTTATTTCAAAAAAATGATACAAGGAAAAAATTATGATTATTATTTATGAATGGATATTCATGATTTAAAAACGCTAAGAAATTACTATAGTAAGCATGACCTTTAGAAACCTACATCTAAAGCTATATAAAGACCAAGATCCTTAACATAGTCACATGCTTGCAAAATGAAAGGCCAAAGACATTCAAGTAAAGTGAGGTGTATTCTGTGACTTGAGAAATACAAAGTAATAAATGGACACCTTTAAACATTTTATCAAGATCATACATAGTACTATCAGTCCTTGAAGGTACTACATAGGCATATTGTACAAACTTTGGCTGTGTAGTTTTAGAAATCACTTTTTGAAGAATAATATGCTAAAGGGAAAGAAGATATATGGGTGTAAAATATAATAATGGTCCTTTAAAGTATAAATTAATTTTTAAATTACTACCAAGAACTCTTATACTTCAGAAGCACCACCTACAAGAAGATGGCATGCAATCAAATAGGCTTCTTGAAGAAGATGGCATCTTGAATGAGGTAACATAGACTAAGAGGTAATAAATGAGGATGGGGGTGGTTAAGGAAGGATTTAATATCATATTAAAACATTTATATCATGTTTAAATCCAAAATTTCAAATCTCAAACATTAAAACACATCCTCCTAGAATGAAAACATAGATAGTCACATACACAATTAAGGACAAAGTTACCATTTTTGGGGGGAAATGATGGCTTTGGAGCACATATTAGTGGAATTGGCATCTAAAATTTGGATAAAGTAATAATTATGACCTCATAAATATTTTAATTCATTTTTAAAGGTTTGAGGATGAGTGTAAATACTCACTATTTTAACATAGTCATGATGTAATCTGCTAATAGTCCTAATTAAAGTAATCATGTCTATTTGAAGTCCGAAGCTCTAAAAAAGAGATGTTAACATCATGAGAAAAGTTTTATAGATAAAATATGATGTTAAATAATTATTATAAACTCTAATTTAGAGATATAAGGATGAACATAATGATCTAGGGTCAAACAGGCTATGTTTGTAAGAAAACCCCATAGGCAGCCTCAACGGCATCAAGACCAAAATGGAGATCCTAATGAAAAAATAGGTCATAGGGATGAAAATTTAATTAAAAAAAGGTTATTTTGGATCTGATATCATCTTAAAAGTTCTTAAACTATCAAAACTCAATTTTAGGCTAAAACTCAGTTTTAGGCCTAGAAGGCCTATAACACCAAAATGCACTTTCAAGCCATATAAAGTAAGATGAAACCTTAAGAGTGATATAATTACATGGTTAAGGTCAAATTATGGTTTTTTAAATCAGGTATAATCATTTGTGGATTCAATTTTAGTCCAAGGAGCAAATTCAAATTTTGTAGGCTAAGACACCCATTTGAGCCACAAGTTCAAATGCTCATATCTTTCACCACATGAAGAGTTTGTAAAAAATATATGATAATTATTTGAGGACAAAAATAATATTATAATTAATTAACAATTTATTCTACTTGAGAGGTTTTGTTTTATGAACAATAGCTAAGAGTGTAACCATATCTAAAATGCTTGCAAACCCTATAGGTGAATTTTCTTCACATGGTATCTTATCATAAATTTTACATAAGAACCCAATATTTTTATGGATTTTAAGTGGGTAGTTATATTAAAAATTAATTTAAATAAGTTTTTATTTTTAGTACTGCCACTTATGATTCATCATTAAGAAGATTCAACTCTAAGACCCTCCCAAACCCTCATAGTGACTAGGTTTGAGAAAATTTGATTTTATTGACATAAAAACCTCATGGATAAACCAAAAAATATTAAAAAATGAATTAAAACTGTATATTATCCCATAAATTCTAATTTTTTGTAAGGAATTATACATATTAGGGTATAAATATGGTTTTTTAGAAAAAAAAAACACAAAAAATGAGGTACAAGGTAGTTTACATGAAATAAAATTCATGGATATCGAATCCTAATACTTTTTATTCATCCTAAAATCATAAATTTGTCATAAATATTCCTATAAATTCCCTTGATATTTGCTTCAAAATAGCCAGTCTATAGGAAAATGAGGTAGAATTGACCTAGTCAACCATGATGACTGAGTTAAAAGAGTTTATTCATAAAGAGCACCTATATCATGATGTGATGAGTTTTTAACATTATAAAAATCATTTTATTTTCATTTTTAATTATTTTATTTAGGTTATAATGGATTTAAAATGTGAAAAGTAGGCTACTGGGCCTAATTGGCCTAGTAGGCCTATTTGATTAAACAAGCAAAGAGGATTGGCATTGAAGTGGATAACGAAGTAGATTATGAGGAATATCCACACAAAATATCTATTTTTAAAGTGAATATATCATGATATTTTAATTCCAAAAGTTCTAATTCTTGCAAGGAAAGGGTTCACATGGAGTTAACTAGTCTTAAAGTGTTAATGACTCTAGTTAACTAGTTGACTATCTTCATGCATCTTTCATGATCTTCATGAAAAATAGGTCATTAAAATATATTTATCTCACCTTAAAGTTTATTTTATCACCAAAATAATATTTATCACTCATGCATGAGGATTTTGAAAACTCAAGAAGGGCCAACAATCTCTTTCTAACACAAAAGGGAGTTTCATGCAAATATTTTCAGGATGAAGACACGTATTAAGGACTTTTGATAACCATTGTAAAGGATATTTGAATAAATTTTATCATGATTTTACTCTTATTTCTCTCTTATAATCCAATATATTGGCTAAATATGCTTCTATTTTCTATATATTTAGGCTTTCAAGCCAATTTCTAGATCCCTCTCTTGGGCATGATATAACTCTAACAAGATTGAGCTTTAAGATTGGGCATGATATGACTATTTTCAGATTTACATATTATAATATAGTATTTTTATGTTAGTTAATTTAAACATGTGGTAGTATTTTCTCCCTTTTCAGGTTTTGATATCACCTAGCTATTAGTATGCTAACTTATGTAGGCCATGTTCATTATTTGTTGTCATTTTATTAAGATAAGAATGGATATAATTGAATGGTTAGTTATTTTAATTAGTAATATTCCATCATTTACCTCATGATTTTATTACCTAATGAAACCTTTATATGAAATACTGATGCATAGGAGTCATTTGGAGTTGTAGATTTAGTTATTTGCTTGTCTTATAAGTGTTTTAAGAGCTCAAATAGAGTGGATGAACTAGCAATATAGTGTAACACCAACAAGAGAATAGGATTTGTTTTTAATTTTCATTCTAACCCTTTTCATCCCAAAAATTAGTAGTTTGGTATCAATGAGTAAAGTGATACATCATAGGAGCTAACTTCATCAAAACTAGAGGTTTGGTCTGAGTTTAGGTGTCTCACACATTTAATAATTCTAATGTTAGTCCAGGTGTGAAGGAGTTTTAGAGAAATATATTATCCTTCAAAGAAGGTGTTATTTGGGTTGCTAATAGGTACACACCAGATATTACTCTTTAACACAAATATAAAAAATCCAAGAACTATAATAAACTCCAAATTAATGTTAAATATGTGAGTGTGAACACACTCATTCCAACATCATCCTTTAAATATATAATAGGGCATGAGAAAAGAGAAAGAAAATATATTGATGGGTCCTAAAAAATAGGCTTGATTAGGCACTCATATAAATACATAGTGAACTACCAAGTGTTCCTATGGTAACTAACACATCTTACTAAAATACATGATATAGAGTCATTATAAGTACTAAGTAAAATAGGAATAAACTCTCTGTACAAATCTCACTTAGTAAAAAACCACTAATCAAGGAACTAAGATAATTAATTCACCATGGATGAAAATTTTCATTAGAAGTTACCAAAAAACCCTTAGAATCACATTGAGGGTGGATAAAATAACTTATGTTATAAGACATCCTAAAAAGCATGAATTAAAATCAATTGATAATGCCATAGTAGATGCACTTCATGGAATTAATCCCATAAAATAAAAGTGCTCTCAATAAACTACCTTAAAAATAAGATGAGGTTTACCAAATTTTAAAAAAGAAAATAAGCATGAATCAGTATGTGTACACACACCCACATAAAGATGCAATGGGTTTAGTGACTCAAAAATATCTATATGAGTGGGCCAATTCCACTTAGATTCACTAGAATAACTAATCTTCATAATAAGAACAAACTCCACCACAAAGTTAAAGGAGACTATCAACATCAAATATATAAATATAAAATATCACAATAATATTTCCTTAATGGTTATGGGATAGTCATGCAACTAAAAAATAAAGTGCTCATCATAGAGCATACACACAGAGAAAAAAAATCTATGACTCTTAGTGTGATTACAAAAAGTGGTCCCATCGAAAAAAATATATCACTAAATGATGCAACAAACTAAAAAATGAATTTAATCTATATAAGACACCATTTGTGTAATTTCATATACATTCTCTAAAAAAATATACCTAAAAAATATCATACAAATAAGGATAATTAAAATTTATGAGAATAATGTGTGGTTGAAGAAGCTAAGTGGTAGAGGAAGCTTGTATATAGATTTATCTCAAATAATGTTGTCAATGCCACCAAGAATAATAAAAAATCTACCCTAAATGAATAATAATGATGGATGAAGATGCCTACATTTGAGTGTATTCAAAGTCAAGAATATAAGAATGTATGGTAACATCTAAAAATGTTTGAAGATGATCAGGTTTGACAACTATAATCTAAGGTTGTTTAGGCCTCAGTGAAAGTGCATTAGAGATAAAATTTAGCTCATTATATTCATGAAGAGTGGAATAAACAAATGATGGATATATATCATTTAATGATCTCATTGAATATGAAACACCTACTGAATAACTAATGCATTGATGAGCAACCTAATTAACAAGCTAGATATGGGTATAAATTTTTCATAGATGTTTATTAATTCCCACAATTTTAGTAATGTGACCCATCGAACAAAGCAAGTTAGAGAAAATAATAGTAGTATGATTATCAAAATAATCATGCAAGTATGAACATGTAGCTATATTGGGATATATCGATTGTGAAAAAATATTAGTCCCAAAAGTATCATCTATAATAATAGGAACAATAAGAAAAATGTGTTTCTCAGGAATTGATAAGTCACATTGTAAAAGTGCATAAATTGGATACATGCCAGATTATAGATTACATGATGGAATATAAATAGAGGAATTAATGTCCAACATATCATGGTGACATTAAATTCTATAAATTTAGTTTTTTATGGAGTGAATGAGGGAAACCTTTTATGAATGAGGGACCGCAAAAAGAAACTTTTCTTCACAAATTTCTTATTCACTTCCTATAGTGCTAAGAAATATGCCTTTACAAAAGACACATTAGATTAAACAACCATAATATTAGAATGTACATCAATATGATCAATAAAAAGAGGTATATGTTCATGTTATTTGTCATGAATAAAAGGTGGTGTAAGTGAAACATCCTAATGAGAAAAGTCCTTACTAACAAATAAAGGAGGAGGAGATGCTAAAAGTTTATTATGCATATCACTATCAATAATAACATCCTCATAAATAGGAGAAGATGGTGAAGGAATATCAAAAATTTCACCAAAAAAAAAATAATTACTAATAGATGGAGGATAAGGAAGAGGAATAGTTGGAGGTTAAGTGACCTCCCCAAACAATGTTCTAATAAGGTCCCAAGCTTCCTTAGGTCATGTGGCATGTAAAATGTGAGACTAAAAACTATATAAACCATTAAGGTTTATGAAACAAAGTGCCTCATATTTAAAATATACAATCCACATAATATATTCATCATCTATAAAATTTTTGAATATTCCAAATGCAACTCTCCATAATCCTTTCATTTTCAAAACTATCTTCATTTTTTCCATGTGTTGTAATTGGAGGAGTTGATGGGTTTGATGAATGGAGACTCCATTTATGAATGCATAAATGTGGAAAGAATAAACTTCACACCAATAAGGAACCTATGGATAAATTAAAAACTTTGTAAAACTATAAGTACACAGTTGGTTACAAAGTTCTATCCCAAATGGCATAAAATTAAAAAGACCCTTTTATAAAACAAAGTGGACATTAGGCTTAGGCCTAAAATTCATCTAAAAATTAAAATGGAGTAAAATAGTGATGATTAATGACTTAAAATAATAAATTTTAGTGTGGAGAGGATCAATAAATTTTTTTGGTTTACTTGTGAGGGGGTATGACCTCCTACCAAACTATACCTCACTGTTTAGTCTTTGATAAGTGTGATAATAAGAAAATAGTGCCTAGATAATATTTTACCACCTTAGAATAAATTTTTCTAGGTATCCATATATATAATGTTTCACCACATAAAACATTTCACTCCCTTTAAATATTTTGTCCTACAAACTTTCAAAAAATTTAAACCTTCTCTCGAAAATAGTCTCCCCCTCATGAACAAAATAGGCCCTCTAATTTAACAATTTTAGGAATATTGTGGTTTTATTCCTAATTTAGTTAAAGGGTATGGATTGATAAATTAGTAAATAATATGAAATAAATAAGCTACTAATTTCTAAAATTTATTTGTAATTATAGCTTTCCTAAAAATAGTAATAAAAGGGAGAAAATAAGACTTAGCTTAAACTATGTTGATATGACTGAGACAAGGTCTGATATTCACTATGTAGGCCTAGGACACTATCACAAATATTATTTTGGATTTCATTTTATAATTGGATAGGAGAATAAAAACTAGAAAGGAGTGGTACTGAAACTATAATCCTTGTTTGGTATTATTGTCCTAAGAGTTTGAGGTTTCTAGGTTTTGTTTGGCAGGTCTGTGTGACACTATCTCTGAATTTATGAAGCTTCGATGTCAATAGTGTTCCCTTTAGAGATTATATTATTAATTTATAATACTTAACTTTAATTGAATAAAAATTTGGAAAATAGTGAAAAGGGACTAGTGTGTGTAAGATGTACTGGATGTGCTTCACACCCCGTGTGTGGGCATGCTACCTACATACCAATACTCCAAAGAGGGATCAAGCCATATGTATTTCTCCCTTTGAAAGTTCTTGGTGAAATTATGATATGATAATGTAAGGAAATTATATAATAGATATACTTGAGATGATTAGGGATTGATACAAAGATTTTGAGGTGCTTAGGACTATACTAGATGGTTGTATGTAGAGAATAGGGAAGATTATCTGAGTAGTTTCACTTATATTCTTACTTACTTGATAATATTTACCAACCCTTTCCAAATGATATTTTAATGGGATTTTATAGGGATATGTTGGTCATGGATTGAATTTGCTCATGTTAGGCTGATAAGGAAAAGTATGGGAAACCAGAAAGAATTAACTGTTGAAGCTAGAAATGAGCTTGGATAATATCACTGAAAATGGAAAATAATGGCACCGACACTTCTATCCTAGTTGGGAACTATTGTCCTAGGTATATGGGACTTAAGGGGATGGATTAGTCATGAAAATAGGGTCTTAGATCAGCTAGGATCAGGTTTATAAGTCTATAGATGACTATGAATTAGTAAAAACCAGCCTATAAGGGTCATGATAGTAAGAAATAGGGACCTATGGGTGGGTGTCACTAGCGATGCTCAAGTTACCAATTTTTGCATTTTATATGACTATATTTACCCCCCCCACCATTTATTATAGTGATGTAGCAAATAAAAATAATAGGATCAAGAAAAAAATGTACCTAAACTTACTTGAAAGGGTGAAGCCCAAAAAGCTGTGTGATGTTGAGTAATGATGGATAGTGTATAAAGAGCACATTATACAAGTGTGAATCTATGAAAATAAAACAAAGAGTAGATTGGTTCTTATTATATATAATATAATACAATAAAATAAAAATTTGGGTAGGAGAAAGAGGAAGAGAAAGAAATGAATACACCTCACCAGGTATGCAAAACAATATAAAACCTATTGTGATACTGAGTGATGATACGTAATGTTAGATGTGTGTTGTACCAAGAGTAATATCATGAATAGCGATGAGTGCTCAATTATCCAAAAATTGGCTCAAGAATGCAAATTCTATCCCTTTATCTCTATTTTTCCCCATTAATTGAAGCTAGGTGATCATGCATGTGTTGATTGATGTTTGGACTATGTGTCCAATCCCTCTAAATAGGTGGCTCAAGAATATAAAGGCTAACTAGACCTTTGGTTCTATTATTTCCTCATGAAGTGAAGCTATAAATTGATACTAGTATGGAATGTGTGTCATATGAGATGGATCTTGAATCCCATAAATTTATTGTGATATGATAACATTAGTTTGGATAGCCAAATGTATGCTAGCAACTAAGCCACTCCTGGACATTCTAAAAGATGGAGATTAGGCTTGTATGAAAGCCACTCCAAAACTGAGAATATAGCTTATGTGGAAGCCACTCTAGAACTTATGAACTTAAAATTTATGATTATATTAAATCTAAACCAAAAAAGATGCCAAGCACCTGTAGATAGAGTAAGACACGTAATGGTTGAGAATATCTAGACAATGTTGAACTAGGAAAGAAAGAAAACAAATGTGTCACGCATATTTCTCCCAATCACTAGTGTCTAAAAATGGATTATTATCTATAAATTATACCAAATACCCTATCTAAAACTATAAATTTAATCCATCATTTCATTCATGATGCCCCCTATATTTGAATTCTTTGAGAAAATTATACTGAAACTGTTGATTCTAGCATGAACTATATCTAAAAAAAAAGTAATTAAACTTACCTTTTTGTCTATTTTTGGAAAATATGGGTTTTCTACTATTTGGATAGGACTGATATAAATGGATAGTAGTGCCAATATCACTGTAGTCTAGTCTTAACACTATTATCTTAGGCCAAATCTGATGAGTGTTCTAGATTCTTGACTATCTGTCTTGTCTATTTTATCTAGTTTGATGTTTGGTTATTGTTCTAAGTGTTCTAAACCTAGAATTTTTTGGTTGATAGGATATTTTATCTCTATGAAAAACCCCTATTTGTTTCCCCCTCTTTTGACTACCCTCAAAATAAAGATCCCTATAAGTGTGCTATGCTACATGGATACCTGATATAGTAGTGATAATCGACAAGATATCTCAAGATATAGCATGTGTTTTAGTGAGATATTGTTAGATCAATAGGCGTATGCCTAGATAGATATAACAATGTAATAATATGTGTAATGCAATGAACTATAATTTAAATTCTAGTAAGTTGTTAGTTGGAGGTATGGATCATGATTTCCATCATGGCATCCAAGAAAAATGAATAATGCATGATATGGATCATAGAATTACATACAATAAAAAGAAATCAATCAATAAGCACACAAAGAAAGAATTAAGAAGTTTACAAGAGTATCCAAGGGGCCAAAAAAACAAGGGACATGGGAACATGTCACTCAAATTGGAAATTAACCATACAAGGCATATTTAAATTCCACATACACATATAGTCAAAGAAAGAAAATTAGCATGAAATCCATAATCACATAGAGGATTATAGGAAAAGAACATTGGTAAATGTCTTAAGGCACATACAAGAGACAAATAGAAATTGAGAAATGTAATCACATTAAGCTAATGCTAAGTAAGAAAAGAAAGCATGTGAGAAACCAATATTACAAATGCATCTAACTAATAAAAGCAATAAGTGAATATATGTAAGACATGTTATTACAAGACTAGGTATACACAAATAAATACACAAGTGCTAAATACTAGTGAGTATCGATAGAGTAATCTATGTAAGGTAGTAAATAATGTACATCAACACGATAACTAGAGTGTGTGGTGTAGGAATGACATAACCTAGATGGTGTAATCATGTAGAGGAGGCCCCTAGTGGGTATGTATATCGATGTGTGTCTCAAATGTAGAAGTAGGATGCCCCCTTAATGGGTAGAGTGAAGCAATCAAAGAGCTGGATATCAATGCACACACTCAAAGAAGATCAAGTAAAGCATGGTAATATAAATAAATCAACATACAATAGTATGAAATAGAAAATGTAAGTCCTAATATAGTAGGAGTAATTTAAATCTTGGATTATGCATATAATCAAAATGTTTTTGTTATTTTGATATATTTGAATGTTTATGGATTTTTTGAGATGTTATATTATTTTTGTATTTTTAAATTTTGTATTTATATGTAAAATAAAACATAAGAAAATATGTATAGGTAAGTGGGGAAAGGATGACAATAATTGATGAGTCTCATGGGAGACTCCCTATCATGGTGTCTTATATCAAGGAGAGCGATCATGTCTAATCGTGAAGCATGATGAAAATGCTAAGACTATGTCTCTTAAAGTTATATATGTTGTAAATGATCTAAAATATCTAAAGTAGAAACCATATTTGAGGTCCCCCTATAACTCTAAGAAGTGGATACAACTGTAGGGCTCTTAGGGACCCATCTAGTACTAGGAAAAGCTCTCTGAACATGTGATTCACATATAGATGCATGAGATCTCAATGAGACTTCCCTAGGTATGAATATTATAGCTAGAAGCTATCTATAATCTTGAAGCTATGGACGTGTATGAACCCTTTGTGTTAGTGATGGATTCCTCAACTATGTCTAAATCTATATTGGAGGAGGAACTATAATTAGTGGAGAAACTAAAACTAGAAGCTATACTAAATTGGTGACTGTACTATAGAATATGGATCTAAAGTGAGGAGTGAGAACTAATGAAACTCCACCAACTATAATAACCTGATTAGTGTGAATTAATTTCATGCATCTATGAATTGTAGAAGATGCTGATCAAATTTTTTAAATCTATGGTCAACCAATTAACATATCAAAAACTCATACACTAACAACTATAGTGAATGGTGTGGCAACATGTGTTGGACCAACCTATAGAGGAAGTACAATCTCACCTAATAAAGTTTGTATATTCCCTCTAATTCCATTGATAACTATGTTTTTCAGTGTAATATCTTGCTATGAATATCCCAAATACTATAATAATGTCATAGTGCACATGTTTACACTAGATCTATTGTCTATGAGAACACTATGAATATGATGATTATGAATGTGAGATATAACAAAGAGTACATGATAATACAAATCATCCTCGATGATCTCCTACTCTAAGAAGGAGATGGAAGGTCTAGCTAGAACTCTATAATTGTATACACCAATCATGTTGCTCAAAAGATGTGTCTCAACTAAAGGTGCCTTATATGTATCTAGTGGTGGATGTGCATGATATGCATGGTGAACCCCTAATGTGTCCCCTGTCTCCTATTTGGAATGATGTGTAAAAGGATCTAAAAATATTTTCAATTCTTTGTCCTATGTTTACTTTGTCAAAAGAGGATCAACTGAAAAGCCAAGATTAATATGATTGCCATATATTAAATCCTATATCTTGTGTCTCAAATTGATGCATCTATTTATTGTATGGGCCTGGTGTCTTATGAAACTCACAAAATGCATGCTAATCATATCCCTATCAAAGAGGCTTTGTTAGGTTAACTTACAAAATAGGAGGGAGAGATATGATGTTATAATCTAATAGTTGTTGTAAAACTCTAGTTGGAGAAACTGGTAGATTGGTAAATGTACGTCAAAGAGGTTCTAATAAAACCACTCATTGAGGGGGATCTAAAGCTACATTAACTATAGGTTGATTCTAAATCTTGTTATCATTGATCTCTACTTTGTATGGGACTTTGGTATTATTCTTGTTGGTTATTTTTGAGATACTTATGTACTTGAGTTTGCCCATTGAAATTAACTTGACTTCTATTTATTTTAGTGTGTGACACAATTCAGTGAAGGAAGAGAATCTTTTGAACATAATTGATTAATGCAAATCTAGTAGAAGACTCTTTTTGAAGAGATCCTATAACTCTTGATTGTCCATGGGGATATTCATCTTAGCCAAGATAGTCTTATATCAAATAACATAATCTATGAAATTCTCATTTGACCTTTATTTCTATTGTACAACTTGAGCATATGAAACCTTATCACCAATGTTAATAATGAAATGAGCTAGGAATATATCGGATAAAGGATTTAATGCAATAACTGACTGATTTAGTAAACTATATAACCATTATGAAGCACAAGCCTTGAAGCTTCATGGACAGAGCTTGGTAAGTAGTTAGTCATTTGGCACATAGTGCAAGAATACTATGTGAAAATCTCTCAAATGTGTCTCTAGATCACCCTTGCCATCATATAGAGTAATCTTGGGTTGAATAAAACCTTGTGGCAAGGGTGTAGAAGAAATGTGACATGCCAATGGCATATGAAAAAGAGTAAAATAATCCAAGGCATACGTAGGTGTAGTGGCACCTTGATCAAGATGTAACACCTTGGATTAAAGGGATCTTATCTCTTACACAAGGTATTCCACATTAGGAGATAGGGATGCACTAGATATAGCTGTTGGCATAGAGGTAGGTTAGGATACTATAGGGGCTTTTTGAGACATAATTGTCCCCAATGTCATTTACAACTATTTGTTCTATGGTTTGAGAAGATTAAACATTATTCACTCTTTGTTATTCTTCTTGGAGTATTTTGAGCATGTCATCTTGCATGTTAGGGTGTTTGTTTAGGAATTCTTAAAATTCCCTTTTATTGGTTTCATCAAAACCAATGTATTGGGCCATTGTTAAGGTAGGAAAATAATTTTAAATATGTTTAAAGTTTTTTCAAAAATTTATAATAGGCAAAGTGCTAGAAAAAGCAAGTACTAAATATAGAGAATGTAGAGTTCTAAAAATAGTGAATTGGGAATTGTGTAAAAAGGATACAAAGCTCAAAAACATGTAAGGTGATACTTCAAGAAATGAATCAGAGCTAGTACATGAAACTAGGGTTTTGATAATGATATTTTAAAGAAATTAATATAAAAATTTGAAATTGAAAGTGAATTTTTGATTTAAATATGTAATTAAAATTTTAGAAAATTATTGGAAAATGCTTGATTGAATAGGGCCTAGTATGTATAACTAGGGTTTTTAGAAAAATATATTTTTTGAAAGTAAAATTGAATTTTTAAATTTTAATGTATTTTATAATTTAAATATGCTAGTAAAAATTTAGAAAATTGTTGGAAAATTACTGGAAAAATACTGGGACCTAGTATGGGCAACTAGGGTTTGAAAGAAAATTATTTTAAAATTTACTACTAAATTTCAAAATTTGAAATGAATTTATGATTTAAATATTCAATTAAAAATTAAAAAATTTATAGGAAAAACTATTAGGAATTTTAGCCTAGGGTTTCTAGGGTTTTTGTGCACAAATGAAGTAAGTCAGGTTCACCAAATTATTTAATAATTTTGCAAATATTGGGGTTTTATTATTAATTTAGATAAAAGGTATGGATTGATAAATTATTAAATAATATGAAATAAATGACCTAATAATTTTTTAAATTTATTTATAATTAGAGTTTTTCTAAAAATAGTAATAAAAGGGAGAAAATAAGACTTAGTTTAAACTGTGCTAATCTGACTGAGACAGGGTTTGATATTCACTATGAAGGCCTATGACACTATCAAAAACAAGATTATAGATTTCATTTTCTAATTATATAGTAACATTGAAATTAGATAGGAATGACACAAGTGCTATAGTCCTAGGAGTCTGAGCTTTTTGGGTTTTGTTTGGCATGTCTGTGTGACATTGTCTCTTAATTTTCAAAGCTTCATTATTAGAAGTATTCCTTATAGATATGATATTCTTTGTTTTTAAGCCTTCAATGTACTTGAAAAAACTTTATCAAATAGGGAAAAAGGGTTAGTGTGTGTAAGATGTACTAGACATGCTTCACACCTTGTGTGTGGGCACACTGCCTACATACCAATACTCTAAAGAGGGATAAATCTATATGTAGTTCTCCCTTTGAAAGTTCTTGGTGAAATTATGATATGAAAATGTAAGGAAATTTTAGACTAGATGTACTTGAGATGATTAAGGACTGGTGTAGATATTTAGAGGTGCTTATGACTATACTGGATGGTTGTATGTAGATAATAGGGAAGATTATTTGAGTGGTTTTACTTATATTCTTGCTTGCTTGATAATATTTACCAACCCTTTACAAATGATATTTGAATGGGATTTTATAGGGATCTATTGGTCATGGATTGAATTTTCTCACATTAGGATGATAAGGAAAAAGATGGGAAACTAGAAAGAATTGACCATTGGGGATAGAAATGAGCTTGGACAATAGCACTGAAAGCAGACAAAAATGGCACTGACACTCCTATCCTAGTTGGTTACTATTGTCCTAGGTAGATGGGATCTGAGGGGATGGATTGGTCATGAAAAGAGGGTCTTGGCTCAGCTAAGATCAAGTTTAGAAGGCTATGGATGACTGGGAATCAGTGAAAACAAGATTATGAGGGTCATGAGAGCAAACAAGAGGGACCTATGGGTTAGGTGTCATTATCCATGATTAAGTTACTAATTTTTGCATTTTATATGACTACACCCTCTAAAAAAATCAACTTTTAAATATATGGGGCTTAAATCCATCACCACACTAAACAATATTTTTAGAAATTATTTTGATATCTCACTTGACAATTTCAAATTTTCAATATACATATTTAATAATCACTATTTAATTTCTAGATAAGTGAATTTTTAGTTTTTAATAGAAACTTTACACACCTAAATGTTTTTAAAAAATACCAAGGTACATGTCAAAAAATCAAATGGTATATATATGCCAAGTGAAGAATTGATTTAATAGGCATCAGTGTGGAGTCCAATGTAATATTTTAACCAAAGGCATATAGAGGAACAATAAAATTATATTTATTCCAACATGAAAAAAAAATTAGACCTTCATATTTATACATTAATATGAGCTCATAATAGTTCCTATAAAATAGGAGAGATAAAACTAAAGTAAATAGAAAATCTCCCAAATATTACATGGGAGTTACAAAATACTATGTTTAAAATATATTTGTGATTAACTGACATAAATAACCCAGTAACCTATCTACGATAAATAACCATATACTAATTACTAATTACAAATAACAAGTAATTAACTATTAATTATTTATTTATAATGGTAAATTAATCACCCTAACATTCCCCCCTTAATTCAACATTCTCTCAAGTGAATAGGAGAGAAATTCTCTAAATGCCTCAATTTTTTCCCATGTAAGTGATTTAGTAAAAACATCTAAATGTTGTTGATCTATCAGGAAATACTAAAGCTGGATGTTGTTATTCTAAACATGTTCACAAATGAGATAAAATTTCACCTCAATGTGTTAAGTGCATTCATGAAATAATTAATTACAAATAAGATTCACTACTCCATTATCTACATGAAGAATTGTTGGTTGATCCCGTGGTAATCCAAATCCTTCAAGTATACATCTGAGCTAAATTAATTCATAGATAGTTCCTCTTATGACATAATATTATGATTCTATGGAAGACCTTGAAACATAATTTTGCTTCTTACTCCCCTATAATATCAATCCATATCCAAAAAAGAATACAAATCCTGAAGTGGATTTCCTATCATCAATGTTTCATACATGGTTTGAGTCTAAGTATCCTATCAAGAAGAAGTTATAATTAATCTTGTATTCTAGGCCAAAATCCATATTTCCTCTAATGTACTTCAATACTCACTTTATTTCTTTCCAGTGATTGATCTTAGGCTCTTGTATAAACCTTGAGAGATAACTAACAACATAGTTAATGCCTGGCCTAGTGTAGGTTAGGAAAATGAGACTCCCATCAATTGCTAATATAAATTTGTATTTACCTATGGTGATGGATCTACTCAAGATAGTTGAATTTTTGTCTCCATAGGTATCGCAATTGGTTTGATATCCATCATTTGAAATTTCTTGAGTGTTCTCTTGGCATATTTGATTTGAGATATAGAAATGTGTTTTTTTCTCTAACAAACTTCTAACCCAAGACAATAATGTAGAATCTCAAGATCTATCATGTCAAATGATAAATCTATAGATTTATTTAATTATTTAATCGTCTTCACTAAACTACTTATGATGACTAGATCATCAACATATACAACAATAATTACTATCTCCCCCCTTGCCATTTAAGGTATAGATTTAGATCATATGGAATCCTTTTAAATACATGTTTCAAGAGATAATCATATATCTTGATATACCATGCCTTAAGAGCCTGTTTAGGACCATACAATGATTTGACAAGTTTATAAACTTTATCCTATTTTTCATATTTGACAAAAACTTCTATTTGAGTCATGTAGACTTCTTCCTATAAGTCCCCATTAAGGAAGTCACTTTTCACATCCATTTTATGGACTTTCCAACAAAATTGTATGGTTAGAAAAAAAATCATCCTGATAGTTTTGATATTTGTTGTGGGAAAAAATGTATCCTCATAGTCAATGCTTTCTTTATAATCATAACCCTTCACAACCAATCTTGCCTTGTGCTTATTGAGATTACCATCTACTTTGTACTTCACCTTAAAGATCCATTTGCATCTAATTGGCTTCTTCCCTAGTAGAATATATATATATATATATATATATATATATATATATATATATATATATATATATATAAGTTTTCATGTTCTATTTTTCATCAATAAAGTATATTCTACATCTATGGTATCTTTCCAAGGTTTCAACTGTAGGGATCCCTAAACCATATAGGGCTTGAAAAATTCAAAAATTATACTCATTAAGGCCAAATTGACCTCACCACAATATTTAGTATGAGTCCTTAGTCTGGTGGTGGATATGTTTGGAACACCATCCAATTTTTATCTATGAATGTATTTTTATACCATTTAGGAATAATTGAGTATATCTTGTGAGTGGTGGAGCTACACCATTATTCTCATCATCATTATTATATTAATCTAGGATATTACCATATTCTAATAGTTCTATGGGGCTGATTTTTTTATTAGGTGCACTTATAGAAGGATCTTCTACTTCTTTCTTTTTAAATAATTCAACATCCTTACTAGTGTAGATTTGTCTAGTTTTTGGATCCATGAGTCTATAGGCAAGTGCTTCTTTGTTGTACCCTAAGAACACATATTTTTTGGATTTCATATCAAGTTTAGTCCATTCTAATTTGGGAATGTACATAATTTATTGACATCAGAAAACTCAAAGATGTGTTATTGATGGATTTACCTTAACCAATATTCATTGGAGTTACTCCATCAAGACCTATAGTGGGTACTTTATTAAGTAGATATACAATAGTTTTAATAACTTCTTCCCAAAATGCCTTTGTCAAGCCTAAATCATGTATCATACATCACATAATTTCTAAAATAGTATGATTCCTCCATTCAAAAATTGAATTATGTTATGGTGTATGTAGAGGTGCCATTTGATGATGAATGTTTTTTTCTTGGAAAAAAATTTTAAACTCATTATCAGTGAATTCCCCCTGATCTAAGTGAAGGGTCTTTATTTTTTGACTAGATTCTATTTCAACAACCACTTTGAACTTCTTGAAAATTTCAAAATCTTAAATCTTTGTTTTCAAATAGTAGACCCACATTTTTGTGGAATAATCATCAATAAAGAACATTAATTACTTAAATCTAGAATGGATATGTGTCATTAGTCCATAAAGATCGATGTGAACTAGATCAAGTTTACCATTGGATCTATATGTACTTTTCTAAAATGGAACTCAATGTTTTTTTCTTGATAATCAATTATGATATGTCTATAATTTTTAATGAGCTTTTAAGCCTCTTACCATGTATCAGTGGAGAGTATCAAGATATCATAAACTGACGTGGACAAATCTTTAGTGATATAGTTGTGTGAAGTTTATGTCATTTGATATGAGTGCTTAATTGTTTTACTAAATGAAATCAATCTCAAACATATGGTTCACATTGGATGATCATGTAATAGTTTTAAACTTTCTACATTTGTATTTGATCAAACATAATTTCTCTCCACCTTTATAGTCAAAGTCAATTTTTAAATTATGGTATAAGAGTTGACTCATTGATAAAAAGCTTTTGGTCAAGCCAAGTAAATAAAGAACATATATGATTCTACATGTTATTATGGTTAGGGGTAAGGTAATGTTTTTAATTCCTTGCACACTATATGAGGTATCATCACCCAAAGAAACATGATTTTTATTATGTTTATCCTTTAAAGTGAAAAACCAATCTTTTTCACCTGTCATGTGTCAGGTTGCACCCAAGTCAACATATTATATGTCACTTTATGATGTGGATTCATCATGGATATTTATAGATTACAGGTAGTCATATTCCTTATCATTTTCTTATTATTTGGTAATATTGCCGTATTACTTGATTTCTTCTGCTAGGTCCCCTTTTTCTATCCTTATGGCTTATTAAATGAGATAGTGGACTTTTGACCACTAGAATATCCTTTTTTGAAGGTATTGTAACAATAATATTTTAGTTCATGTCCCTAAAAACCACAAATGAGACATTATTTCTATATTTTTCCTCATGAATTCTACCTTGGATTATGTTTTGATGAAAATTTGATTGGTTTCTTTCCTTTCTATTGATGAGAATCTAGAACATGTTCTTCTTAGTTGTCATGAGTATTAAAAGACTCTACCTATTGCAACATATTTACCAGTTTTTTAAAACTCAATTTATCTTTTGTGACAATCAAAGTGGTCACAAAAACCCTGTATGAAGGTGGTAGTGCTCTCAATACAATAGATACAAGAGAATCATTTGAAATTGTTTCACCCAAGGATAGAAGTGATTCCCTCAAAATTTTAATGCATCTTAACAAAGCCTCCACTATTTCTCCTAATCTCAATTTGAGAGAGTGGAGTTGACTTTGTAGATGCAAAATAATACTCTCATTTTTGGCCTCATATATATTTTAGATCTTATCCCAAGTTTTCTTAGATATTTTGGCTTTATAGATGTGTGGTTTAACTTCATTTGATACTCTAAAAATAATTATCATTTTAGCCTTTTGATTAGATTTATCAAACTTACATTGTTGATCAATGTTTATAGGATGTTAGGTATACGATCCATTTACTATAGACCAAATTTATTCAAATTCCAGTTGAGTTCTAAGATTTATCTTTTAAGAAGAGTATTTATCACCTTTGAAGGGATATGAATCCATAATAAATAAGTTTTGAGCATGTTCAACTATTATCAAGATTAGGGGTGATGTATTGGTTCCTTATCACTCTAGGTATATAGGTCTCCCTTTCTATATATTATTAGATCAATATACCAAACCTTTCTTTATACGTGCCCTTTATTTATACCCATCAGTATAAATAAGAAGATTTCCCTTTTTACATACCTAATGGTATAGGAAAGAGGCATAAATGTAAGAGAAAGAATACAATACTTAGTACCTAGATAGTAATGAAAATGGTTTGTCCAATCACTATCACCTACTTAGATGGATTTTTTTATACACATACATAACCTTGATATATACTTGGAAATTCCACTTGTCAAGATTTATGCCTTTTGATTGTAATGACTAGATAAATGAGGGGAAGGCTATGAGTGTATGAGCCTTATCTCTCCTTAATGATTTAAAGGGTTGATGCCTAGACATCATTATTGCATCTATGTTAGGTGTTGTATGTAGTAACTTAAGCATGATGACATTACCTATAAACATGAGTTAGAGGCATAGTTATGACTGAACACTACATCGAGATTAAAAACTCATGACTTTGTGAAATACAATATACAATTTATTACAATAAAATATGAAAATGAAATTATAATGCTTGTAAAAATGAAAATTTAGTGCCAAGTTTTGAATCTCAATGCATTTTGGATCCACTTAATGTGATCCTTCATCAAGTAATTAATATGTATGGATTGTGAAAATATCATATCTTTAATGAAAATTCACTTTTTTTTTGTATTTGTGCTATTTGGCCTCTTTTTGCCAAAAAAATCATTTTTTTAAAAAAATTACCTTTTTATTTTTTTGTAAATGACTTTGTCTGCTAATTTAGTTAGTTATAACTAAATTTAGTGGATTGTTATATTTGGAGGGATTGATAAGTTGATTTACCAAAAGTATTCATTTGGTGTATTTGAACCTCCCACCTATGCTTTACTAAAAAATATTTCCACCAACTCAATTATGCATCATTTTAAGTATTGAAAAATATAAATAGGTATTTAAAGGATATAAGGCAAAACCACTTCTTACCCAATACCATGGTTTGGCCAATAAGTGATTTTTTTAAAAAAATTATAGCAAAGTAATTTTTTGAATGGTGGTTATAAGGAATTAGTGGGTAGTTTTGGAGTATATTTGAAATAAATAAAATATTTAAATGGTGGTTTTGGGGATATAATTATTGTTGGTGCCTTAAATTAAATCTAAAAGCTTATAAACTACATGTTTTTAGTTATAAACTAAAAAAAAATTGAGACAAACCTTTTCTCAAACACAAAATTTGTTCTTTTATGTGCCAATACCACAACACCCTAGGATCATATATTTTATTGCTCATGTTTGGCATTTGGCATTTGAACTTAATACAGGTCAATGCAATGCCTTTTTTAGTGCTAAAAAAAATATTAGCAGATCTTCCATGCTTGCGTACTAATATTCCATGCTAGGTTTATTTGTCATGATATATATATTTTGATATGACTTCTCTTATCTCTTTTTGTTTTTAGCTTATATGAATGCTTCTAGTGGCTTGTACTAGATATGGAGGAATTATAAAATTATATTTATTCCAGCATAAAAAACATTTCATAGCTTCATATTTATACATGAATATGATCTCGTAATAGTTATTATGAAATAGGAAATATAAAACTAAAGTAAACATAAAATCTCCCAAATATTACATAGGAGTTACAAAATACCAAGTTTAAAAGATATTCATGATTTACTAACCTAAATAACCCAACAACCTATCTCTGGAAAATAACCATATATTAATTACTAAATTAAAATAATAATAAGTAATAATTATTAATTATTTATTTATAATGGTAAATTAATCATCCTAACAAGGAAATGAAAACAAGGTCAATGTCTAGCAAGATGTGTTAAAGGCTATTACATAACATAACAAGTTGGGTCATGAAGGATAAATCGACTGTCAAAAGGTTGAGATGTAAGATAATAGGATGATAGTAGTTAGAATTAAAATTAATGTAAAAAATAATGTGTAAAACCCAAAGTCTAATGTAACTGTAAAACATCAGGTGAGAGGCATAAATTTTAAATTAATATGTTTCAATGTAAAGAATAATTTTAGCATATATGATGCCATTTCCATTAAATCGAGGTAGATCAAACAAAGATTGCCATCAATCCAGTGTAAAATTAATGTAATTTTAAGCCATTTAATATAGGATGAGATAAAATATATGACCTATTCAAAAAGGAAAAATTATGTGAAAAAAATAGAGCTAAAAAAGAATACAAAGGGTTGATAGAATCAGGTCCAAACATTGTAGGCTCTAGTATTATCATAAAGGAGAGTTATAATTATAATTATAATATTGAAGCATAAATTATTTAAAATTATAAATCCATATTTTAAACAAACTCAAACAATTCTAATGCAAATTTGATTCAGTGATGTTTTCCACCACTCCAATAATCAATGTGTGATATGCCATGAAAGAAGGTATGGGCAGACCTTGAGAAAATGTTGTATTCTAGGTAGCAATCATAGTTGGTTGATTTTTGAGCATTTATAACATAATATTATGGTATAAATTTTTTTTTGATTATATAAAATAAAATTGTAAGGAAGACAATAAAAACCTCCAAGAATTTTCTATTCTAAATCAACCTAATTTTGATGTACAATTTATATGATAAAATATTTTAGATAATTTTATCATTGATATTTGAATTTGGCCAAAAAAAATAGTGAGTAATGGATTTTTGAAGCTTGATTTGATACCATATTAGAGTGTAATATGAAATCATGTAAATACAAGATCTCTCTTGTATAAAATTACCATAGTGATTATGACATTTCACACATAATACACAACAACTAGTTATGCACACTAGTCTCTCATTATTGCCTAAAAATCAATATAAAATTTGCATATATTTTCTCTTCAACTACTTGAGAGATAACATAATTATTACATAATAAATAGGTTAAGAGTTGTGTTTATAGGTTTTTTCGCACACAAATATAGGTTGAGGTGGTCATTCATCCAACCTATATTTAAAGGAGGTTTGTAGGGTCTCCCCAAGGTTTATTATTGTTAGTTCATGATGTACTGGGCGACCTAGTTAGTGTATGTGAAAATATTTAAAATCAATAGGCCTTTTGATGGGGAATATTTTAAAATTAGTTTAATTTTTTTATAGTTTATTAGAGTATTTATATGGAATATAAGTTTATTTGTCTTGGTCATGTGGGGTTTCAATGGATTTCAAAAAACAAACACAAATTTGCATTTTGAAATTTGCCCATATGATTAACATCAACATTTATGGGATTCAATAAATGAATTGTGACTAATTTTGAAGTTTATTAATTTTTTATTTGAATAGGTAAATATGTAGGTATTAAAAAGGTCCTACAAGTTGAATTAAAAATAGTATCAAATCAAAATAGAGAAAGTCTTGAGGGTTAAAAATAAAGTACAATTGAAACATAAATAATTAGTAGAAGTACAATGCATAAGGAAAAACAATAATAAATAAAAGAGAGAAATTAATTAGGGAGGGAAATGTCCTCTAAAATTAACTTGATAGGGTCCTTATCCTCTACCTTATCCATTGTTTTGTTTGTGATGATCTTAGCCTAAGTCCTTTTACTCAGACCTTCAATGATGTCCTTTAGCAAAACCATTCTATACACATATTAATTATTAATTACATTATATACATATTCAAAAACATGATGATGATAATTTAAAAGATATTTTTATCCAAATAAAATCATAATAACACATTGTATTCAAACCTATGTTAACCCTATATAAAAAAAAGATAAAAAAAATAAAAGAGAAGGGGAAAAGAGAGAAAATATTATCAAAATGTATCCAAATCCATTCATTCCAATTGAAAAATTCCATGAAATAAATCTCTCACCAAATATCATGTGCATAACCACCAAAAAATATGATACAAGAATCTGAGGGCTGAAAGGTGAGAATAAAAATAACACTACCACCATTTACATGCATAGGAAATGATACCAAATATTCATAGATTCAAGTAATAAAATATACTTGAGTAGCATAATTATTGAATGCTTATAATTATCTAGGCATAAATATCACTAGCATAATGATAGGGTAACAAAGGAGGAGGGAAAAATTAATGACAAATCATCAAATAAATGATTGGTCCATAATGTCTCCCATGGATGAAAAATGAGTCGGCCCTTGGAATGGTTCTCATTTAGTGATATACAGAAATATTGATCCATGGAGGGAAAAGATTTTCCATCCAAAACTTCTCCTTTAACTTAATTTCCTACCATGCTTCTCCAATTAACACTTTATGCCTAAAAAATGACAAAAATGAGTTAAAATTTAGTAATTAAAAGGCTCCAAAACAAAAAGTAAACTAAAATGTGAGCAACTTTTAGTATAGGAAAAACTTACCAAAATTAAAAAGATGAAAAATGTTAGGCTAGAATGAGTTTTTTTATTGATGTAGATAGTTCAAAAAACCAACAAATGAGGCCCAATATATTAAAAAAATCCAACTTAGGCTCAAAAAAAGCCTCCTACACTCAATTAGGGTTTGGGGAGGCACAAGTCATTTAAAATTTGCACTTTTCAAAATTTTATAAACTAGTACTAATTAGGATTTTAGCCCCTGATTAGCACTAGGGTGCACTTATTAGGTCTTTATATATCTAATTAGGTGTTAAATATCAAATAAAACTATATTTCAAAGCTATGGGGTCATAAGACCTAATCAAGCTTGGGGCCCCCAATTAGAACTATCAAGATTTGGATTAACACACTACAATGTTAATTAGGTTTAAAAACCTACATGACACTATGTGATTCCATTAAGGAGGCTCGACTGTTAATCATGTCTAAAGGCTTTCTTAGAATGATGAAACACTTAGGAGATGCCCAAAGACTCAGTCTAGGTCTTAGTCTTAGCTATCAAATAAATATAGAGGCTCCAAAGCCTGCTTAACTAACTAAAGAAAAATGTCTAAAGAATAAATAAAGGATAGGGCCAAAGGGGTATGATAAAACTAGTGAGGGTTTAAACCTTGACTAACACTACATACCATCCACTGACCAAAACCTAGACCTAGTGAAGACTTAAGTATTGAAAATTTTTACGTAATAATTAATGATGAATAAAAGACCCAATAAGGAAAAGAAACAAAATGCTAAGCAAGCCTAAACCTAGTTAGACTTAGAATTCTGATTAGGTCTATGAGACTTAGTAAATATTTAACCAAGATTTAATTAGGAAAAAGGTTTTAATTAACAAAGGAAAGAGTGATAATGATCTCTAAAGACCTAATCACACATTAAAATCCTGACTAGGTTTAGTGACTTATAATATTTTAGATGAGCCATAATAGACCTAACTGGGGAATCAGACAATTTTTTTTAGAATTCATGTTGGGACCACAATAGACCAAAAGGGCATCAAGAAGTCAATTTGGGAGCAAGTTTAAAATATGATATTTTATTAAAAAATCCTAGTCTTCATTATGGGATAGGTTTTGGAGGTTGATTTGGCATGGAGACAAAAATGACCCCTTAAAGTAGATCGAGATAGCTAATCAAGATAGATTTTCAAAGACAAACTAGGAGATTAAGACTCAAATTTCAATCTAAGTGTAAAATATTATGTTTTCTCATACAAATGTGAACTTTAAAATATAGGTTATTATGGGTTTTAGTTCAACATATAGACCAATATGGATCACTAAGGAAACTTGAGAGTGTTGAGACCAAACTAGTCGCTAGTGTAAATAGGAGCATAACAATAGGCCAAAAGGGGTTACATTATTCTTGAGGAATTAGGGCATGTTGTGAAAGAAATAAAAAATGGTGAATTGAGTGAAAAATACTTTTGAGTATTTTAAATCTATATAAATGTGTCTAAAAACTTAGAATCTTTAATTAAGATAATGCATGGAAATGAACAAATTCAATAGAGGAAAAGAAGGCAATTATTATAGGGCTAAATTTGATATTCTCATTGACCTAGTTTTTGCATATGAGTTAATGGGTGTCATCAATCCATTCATTTAATCAACTAGCTTTAGTTGGTGTCATATCAAACTAGGGATAGTATCTAATGACATTGTATAATAAGGTATAAAGTACAAGGACTCACAGTTGTATGTTTGGTGAGAGTTATTGATAATTTACTCCTAAATATATTTTCTAATTACTTGAATTGAAAAATTTATCTATAAATTATAAAATTAAACACAATTGATGAATTTAAATTCTTGGAAGGGAAACACACTTTACTAGAATTAAAAATGATATAAAGGAAACACACTATAATTTAAATGCTTTAAAATAAACACACCCTTAATATATTTGCATGAATGTGAACGTAGAAAATGTAAATTCACTTTAATATATATTGCTAAAATATAAATGCTTCAAAATGGAATGCTTAGAATTAAGATGCTAAAAATAACTCAAATGGAAACACATATATTAACACAGTCACACAAGTTTAATTATATCACTTACACTTAACATAAAGACTGAAATATTTAAACAACACAACATAAAATACCATAAAATATCCTTTTTATTTTTTTGAGTGGGCCCTTGATCTTCCTTAGAATAATTCAAAACTATTTTTATAAAATTCATAAACTTCTCATTACTTTTAAAAGGTGATTATAATCTAAAAAATGCTTGATAGCTATATGAAATTTATTTTTTATGTAAATTTATTAACTCTCAATTACCCTCATAATGAATAATAAGGTTTATTTATAATACTTATTTAAAGACTTATTATTTGAGAGTAAAAAACTAACAAATCAATTCAAAATTGATTTACTAACCTCAACAAACTAATAAAATAGTTAAGAACTAATTTACTAACCTTAACAAACTAAAAAATTAGTTTGTAACTAATTTTTTATTATAGAATAACAATTAAACAACAATATAACAAATTTAGTTTCCTCAAACTTTGATGTGTGAGATATTCATATTTTCAATACTATAATATCCCTCCTTATGTGTGAGACATTCATAGTTGGAATAATATAATATCCTTCCTTATTTATAAATGCTTATTTTTATAAATAATATAAATAAATATCTAAAAATAGGTAGCAATATTATTTGGAACTTTATGCTTACATATTTCCATAGTTGCATACTTTTGTAGTGTTGATGTCTATTTTTGGAAGTTTCTATTTGTAACATTGTGTGT
>JARHVA010008223.1:0-85000 GCA_037957365.1 Torreya grandis
GATTCAAATGAACTTCTTATAGGAAATTTACAGCCGATGGAAACTTCTTGACTCACTTGCAAAGGTCAATCCATAATTACCCTTATCTTATTGAGTGTCATCTTAAACCCATCACTTGAGATTAAAAATCCCAAATACACTAGCTTTGTTTGAATTATTATGCACTTATTCAAGTTTACTATGAATTTATCTACTTGAAACTTATCTATAACTAACCTCAAATTTTACGAATGATCCTCTTTAGGATGAATGGAAATCAAAATGTCATCAAAATAAAGTATCAAAAAAAATTCTCTTAAAAATATTCAACACTTCATTCATGAGGTTCATGAATGTAATCTAGGAATTCACCAAACTAAATGGCATGGCAAACCACTTATACAACCCATCATTGATTTTAAATGCAATATTCCACTCATCACCTTCTCTTATACATATCTAGTAATACCTCCCTCTTCAAATCAATCCTTGTGAAGTGCCTAGCTCCATTCAAATTGTTGATTACATAATCCATTCTTGGTAATGGAAATCTATACTTTAATGGTGATATTAATAATTTCACATGAATCCATCCACATTCTCTAATTTTTTCATTTCATAGTTGATAACACATTGGGGAAGGTACATGGTCTTAAAATATCTCGAATTAATATGCTTTCGATAAAATTTTGGAGTTGCCTTTTTATCTCTTCATTATCCATTATAGTCAATATATAGGAAATGTTATCTAACAAATTTTCTCCGTACACTATATCCATATGATGTCTAATGATTATCATAGATGGTAGTCCCTTATATAACCCATTTAACACAATGTTGACATAATCTTACACCATATTATAAACTTTTATAGGAAGATCACTTACCTTATTGGTTGTGACAATTGGCATAGGTTTTGAAACTAGAGTAAACCATCCCTCTTCCTCCTTGGCCACATTTAAAAAAACTTGCCTGATACCAACATAAATTATAATTTGTTGTCTACCTCAACTCATCTATCCCTCAATGGATTCCATGTGACTCTCTTTCCAACCTTCATTATGGTATATGCATTTGTTCTACCATCATGCACGGTTATCCCATCAAACTACCATGGCCTTCCTAATAATATGAAACACATATCCATGAGCATAACCTAATGTAGAACATCATCCTTTTGTGAACCAATTTGAAAAATCATTATATATTTATAATTCAACAACTCTTGATGGCCTTTAAGCAACCACAACAAATTTTATGGTATAGAATGTACCAACCATTTCAGTGCAAGATTTTCTACCATTTATTGATAAACCAAATTATCCATGGTATCATTAGCACTAATAAATTTGAAACACTTACCTCTAGATTTCCAAACACACTTGAATATAATTTTTCCTTTTGTTGGTTGATTCACTGGTTTCACTAGTTTCAACAATGTTCTTTTCACTAATTGAACTTCTCCTTATTTTAAATATTTTGTATGTAATGGATACATAACACTCTCTTCATACCCAAATGATACATGGGTTTTTTATTTAAGTATCTTACTATTCTTATAAGTATTTTTTATAAACTCATAATATTTATATCCAACATATTTATTGCATTCAAAACACTTACCTTGAAATCCTCCACCTCTACCTCTTCAGAAGTATCTTCTTTTTCTATAATAATAACCTAATCTTGTACTTTAATTTTGATTTTGGGAACTTATTGCATTTCTAGCATGGGTTTGTTATCATCTTCCACTTCTATGTTTTCATCATGCTTTTTCTTGTTGTTTACTTGAGAACTTCTCTTTTGCATTAAATTTCATCTAGTATGGCAAAACATATTCCATTCATTTAATTTGTAAATTCATGTAGATCCTCTTGCACATGCCAAAATCTTATAGTGAGTCTATAAAAATTCTTAGTATGTTCCTTTATAAATCATATCTTGTTGTCTCAAATTTTATTGATTCCTAAACAAACTCAACTAATAATTAGATAGTAATAATTTGGCCTTCAACTTTAGCATAATATTATCCTAAGAATTTACTTTATTCTTATTTTTATTTGTCTCTCATCTTGCACATGATCCTACCATTTTAAAATATGGCCCTTGAGCATTGTAGAATAAAATTGAACCTTATTGGGATCCTCCATATACTCTTAGTCAAATTATTTTTCCATCTCAACTATTTATTCCACAAGCTCATCAATATTCAAAATCCCATTGTAGCAAGGTGTATCTATCTTTGGCATGATACCAAGTCTTGTAATTTATCTCATAAAAATACTCTCAAATTATTTTTCCATGTCTTACAATCCAATATATTTAGCTCCTTATATTCATTCTAACTCACATCCCCACCATGATCTCACCTTATATGTGTTACTTCCATTCTATCCAACATCATAGGGTGAAATTATTATGATCTAAACCAAGTATGTGACTCTGGAATGTTGGAATCACAATCACTAAGATGGGGGGGGGGGGGGGGGGGGGGGGGGGGGGGCGGGGGGGGCACGGTGGGGGGGGGGGGGGTGTGTGGTGGTGGGGATGGGGGAAGGGTGAATAAATTTCTTTAAAAAATATCATTCAACTCCATTTAAGCATAAACAACCTTTAATACAAACATGAACATCTAGAAAAGCATATCCAACGATACAAGATCATGAAATAAGATAGCATGTTACATATGTGGGAAAAAACTCAATGGAAATAAAATACACTGATATCTACAAATGGAATACATTACTATAAGACAAAAACAAATATTTACTGAAGCATTAACACCACATGGAGCACTGACCCTAACTAGTCAATCACCAACTCAACTAGGCTATAGGAAGCAACAAGCTACAAGGAGGAACCAACCCCTTAAATGACTCAACACCAAATCACCCCACTAGAAAATTTTTATAACCTTAAAAAAACCTTTTTTATCACACACTATATTATTATCACCTTATTTATCTCATCTCACTCTTCTATCTCTCTCAAACTACCTTTTGGACTTCTTCACTCAACTAGGTCTGTTCATGACTGATAAGGTCATATGACCTTGATCTTCACATGAAAACACATTTTAAATTATTTATTAAAAATCATATAAACTATATTTATGTCCTAACATACCTCCTTCTACTCAATAATGTGCCATTTCATTCGCTTACACTTAGCTTTCTCAAATAGGCCTAAAACTACCTTGTATATATACAAGCCTCTTGCTCATACACCTCTTTATTAGCACACATACTTGACTAATTAGTTTTAAAAATAATAGGAATTATTACATGTTAAAATTAATAATAAACCATTACATTAGGTTAGCCATAACTTAAATAGACCAAATCCTTCTTTTAGGTCTTAAGGAGACCTAATTCAATTAAGCCTTCATTAGTACACATTACCCTTCAATCTCCTTGAAACATGTTATAACTCCAAACATGTAATAAAAACTTAATATACAACTCAATTAGATAAACAATAATGTATTATAGGCTCAACAAGACATTTTAAAACAAATCAATGCTTGAAACCCCTCATTAGTACTCAGTCTTATTAGCCCTATGTACACCAAAAATCTACCTTTCAATACTAAAGCTCAAAATCATTTATTCCACTCAATCATGATCAAATAAGTGCATATATATAATATTTATGACCTCAGGGTCATTAAATTATTTTTTAAACACTTCAACTTATGACAAAAAGGCTTAAACTCATTTCTTTTATTTGCTCACTAAGAACTACCATAACTGTAAAAATTCAGTCATAAAACTAATTGACATTAAAAACTTGAAAGGATGTTTTAAATGATTATAAATAAATTAAAAATATTACATAACATATTCATAAAAACCTAAATCATAAAAACTATAAGCTATAATACCAAACATTGATGTTGCTAACCAATCTCATGAACTTATCTCACACAACATTGCTTAAAGTAGATAAGCCATTTTAGCTTCAAATTTTCAACGTATTACACTAACTTACAAGTTTTTAAAAACCATTAAATGGAAATTCAATTCAAAAAAAATAATAACCATATGAATTATACACTTCAACTCAGGGCATAGAGCCTCAAACTCATCTATGGACCTTGCTCACTCAGAACTTCCAGTTTTTTTCAAAGCCCAGTCATGGTGACTTTGAAATCCAACACCTATGTAGATACATTAAAAGAATAATAATACATTCAAAATATTATATGACATATACATACCATGTTTTTACATAAACACATATGTTATAGTGGAAATTATTGATCTTATAGACCAATTTATTGACCTCACTATACATAAACATCACTAAGTCAGACAATCCATTTTGGCTTCATCATTTTCCCCACTATACCTAACTTCCAAGATATCTAACAAGAATTAATAAAACATACACATATCAAATAACATATCAATTTAGTTTTTTCCATCTTTATACTAGTATCTTCTCACTACTACCAAGGTTTTTCAATCTTTACACAATTAGGCTTGTTAATGACTAGTTAACTTGGATGACCATTTTAACACACTTGAGGACTAGAACCTATCTATAAACCTTCATGTAAGTAATACATGAGTCTCTAATTTATTATTCCATCCATTTTCTTACAATGTCAAATGTAAATTTTGACTTCAATAGTATCTTCTTTAGAAACAAGCCTATAATTAAACA
The DNA here is from genome assembly GCA_037957365.1 of Torreya grandis. NCBI lineage: Eukaryota > Viridiplantae > Streptophyta > Pinopsida > Cupressales > Taxaceae > Torreya > Torreya grandis. Next base: position 4,648 of record JARHVA010008223.1, read on the forward strand.
TTTTCTCTCTCCTCTCTCTAACCAATACCACCTAGACATACCTGGGAGATTCCAATACAAGATCCAATAAATTATATAATCATACCAATCCATTGTGTGTACTTTCAATCAACATCTTCAACATTCAGTACTTATTATGGTTCTAAGAGGGTTTAAACCTATTTCCATTCTTAACGAGCATTCATGAAGCATATACCCTCAAATCAAAAACTAATGCCTAGTGTTTTGAGTTAGGACCTTTATCCATATACCATGAATATATCAGGTTCCAATTAAAAGTTTTCACAAGTGAATGAGCATAATAAAATCCTTTTTAGCTTGAGAACCCTTCATTTTGAGCACTTGAGAGACATAAAAACAACTTTTCATGCGTTATCCTTCAAACTATGACCTCAAATTGCATGAAAATACCTGGAAAAACATACCTCACGTATATAAATACTTATAAGAGCTCAAAGGCCTAGAAATATGATCATGACCCCTAATTAGGCCTCTCTCTCTCTATCTACTCACTTAGACCTCGACTTGTAAAGCACATTAGGTCTTAAAACTAACCTGCATGCCTCTTTCCATGTACTCTAAAATACTCTCACATAATCAAACAAACTCATAAAATCTCTCAAGATTATGTGCATCCACCTTACCAACTCACCATAATTATACCTTCTCACAAGGACTTTACATGCCATGACTAGTGCAATGACTAGGCTTCTTAAGCACTTGAAACTTGACAACTAAACTTGAAACACTTATGAAAGTATATAGACTTTTATTAAATTATAACAAAAATACAAATAACCTATCAAAAGCTTGTGCTTACTTAATTCACCAAACGTTGCTATGCAGACATTCTCACAGGGTCTAGAATAGGATTCTCACGACACCTTGTACTCAAAAACTAGTACTCAAACATACTTACCTCAATGATATCACATAAGAAAATTTTTTAGACAACAATCTCACACCATTAAAAAAATATATTTCTGACAAACATTTTCTAATGACCTTATGTAGACCTAGATCCTCATAACCATGCTTCAAGCTCACTTGACCATCATACCTCTTTATGATTTCAAGTTGACCTAAACCTTGACATAAAATAATATAAGACATATTAGTCTCCTAAAAATTATCTATCACCTTCAAATTCTCTCTTGCCATCAAATTTTTCTTATCACATAGATTTCTTGTCACATCAAGCACACAAGCTCATACCTCAAAGACCACTCACCATGCATCTTCAATAGATGCACCTAGACATCAATGACATCAACCTTGGCATCCATGACAACACTTCTCAACAAAATCCATATTTGTCACAGTGTTAAACATACAACAACGTGATCATTCTCATATCCCCTATTCTAGTCTTTCTCCCCCTTTAACATTGATGATGAATGGTCTATCACAAACTATTATCTAGAAACATACCTTTTTGCAAAAAAATATAAATACAGACAATATGAATCATTATAGGAATATGTTCCCCTATAATCCATGTATACCTCCTTTAAATGAACTCAAATCAGAAGACCACTCACCTTGTCCTTTACATGATTGATATGAGTGAAACCCTTGACTGCAACTAGGCCATCATATTCCTAACATCAACTAAAAAAATTAAGCACTCCTCCTTTGTCTTCATAGCTTGAGCTCACCACATGAGTCATTACAACTCTCAGACCATACTCATCTTAATTAAAGTATTTTTATACCAATACCACTTCTCAACATAGATTAAGCTCAATCAACACTCTTCATGATAGCTACCAAACTCTTGATATCAACATAAGAAATAGTAACCCCCCCTTTATCTTTTCTATGCTTGTCTATAACTACATTTGGAGATTATGAACGACCTGAATAAATCCTCCTCATAACATTTGGTTTTGGTTAAAGAGACCAAATTGATTGCATGCAAAATATTAACCCTTGATTGAATTATCATACCTCATAACATTATGTTTTCTAATAGGTCTCTTTTTGTTCACCTTATTATCTTCATTATCCTTCAACTTGACCTGAGTTACCTCATTTTGGTCTTTTATGAAACCTAGACATGTCTTGTAACTAGTAGAGTTCTGACTACTTAGGATGTTATCTAGAGAACTAGTAAACTTTTCAAACTTCATAAAGGTGTTTAAATTATTAGATTATTTATCTATTTTATCTTTAAAGAATTACATTTCAATTCCATACCTAGTACATTCTTCCTTTTTATCCTATAGTATTGAAGTAACTATCTCCATTTGAGTTCAACCTCATTAATGATCTCATCATGCTCCTTTGACGGGTTACTTAATGTCTCTTCAAACAAACCGATCTACTATTTATATTCTTTAACTAATGATATTAGTTTTTTATTCTTCTTTTCTTTGAACTTCAACTCATGAATTCTACGTTAAGGTTCACTTCAGCCTCTTCTTCATCTAATTTTTCATCATCGATAAGGCCTTTCCCTTTTGAGTAACCATCATTATATATTTCTATACCCATGAATCAGGTTTCATTTTTTCCATGATCATGTTCATTACTATTATAATCACTATCATATGTACGTATGTAACTTATATTAGATTAGATATTATCTTCTTTAGTGTAGAAACTTCTCTTATTATTGAATGATCCTTTCCTACCTTCATATTCCCTAAAATATTTCCAAGTTTTTCTAGGCTTATAGACCTTCTTATCATCACCATGATGTTCATCATGTTCTTCATCATGTTTAATCTTATCCTTGTTAATACACTTGGATGCAAAGTGACCAATGTTACAATAGTTGAAACATTTGTAAGGAAACTTGCCATTGTCCTTACTAGATCCAAACCTCAACTTCCTAGCAAATATGGATATAAATTAATCATAATTAATATCTAAGTATACATAATCATTGATATTTTTTAATTTTGAATTATTCTTATCTTTTAATGTTTATTCTTTCTTGGGAGGTCTTCTTTCATTTCTTATCATCTCATATGTAGTCAAGATGCCACGAAGCCCATCCATCTTAAGTGTGTCTAGATATTGTATGTCTTCTACTATAGATAATTTTAAATAAAATTTATATGTTAGGGATATAAATACCTTTTTTACACATATATACTCTTTCACTTCTTCCATAAGACATTTGATGACATTGACAACTTCATCAACCCTTAATATCTAGGATGTAATGATCTCATCTTCAATCATAATCAAACATTAAAATTACCTTATACGAGTGCAAAACTTATCCATATTTATATTAATTTCTCCTTGATACATATTCTTCAACTTGTCCCATATCACCTTGGCTAACTCATAGTGCAACACCTTCACAAACTCTAGCTTTGATAGGATACATACAATTGCATTCATTGCCTTGGAATGGTTATCACTTTATTTCTTTCCTACTACATCATTTGGTGGTGTAGAGGTGGAGTGTATCCATATACAAATTAATTCCATATGTTATGGATAATTTATATTAGATATGTCCTCATTTTTATGCTCCAAAATGCATAATTAATCCTATCAAAGAATGGAGCCTGACTTGTAATGAAACCTCCTTGAACTTGTGTATCAGAAATCTTTATTTTTAGGATCATCTTTAGGTTGTTAAGCCTACTTACCAAGAAAAAAATAAAATAATAATTATTGAAAGATAAATAACTAGGGGGGATGAATCAGTAACTTAAAAAAATCATTCAATTCCACTTAATAATACATGAACCATTCATACAAACATGAACATCTAACAAAGCATACATAACCATACAAGATCATGAAATAAGATAAAACATTAGATATGTAGGGAAAAAATTAAGTGGAATAAAACCCAAAAATGGAATGTAGTCCTACAATAAAAATATATATATTTAATTAATCGCCAAATCCATATGGAACACTAACCCCAACTAGTCGAGCACCCACTCAACTAGGCTTTAGCAAGCAACAACTTACAAGGACAGCCCAACCCCCTAGAAGACTCAACACCAAATTGGCCACCTAAAATTTTGTATCACCTTAAAAAAAACCTTTTTTCTCACAAAATATATGATGATCACCTTTATTATCTCTTCTCACTCTTATATCTCTCTCAAACTGCCTTCTGGGCTTCTTCACTTAACTAGGCCTCTTCAAGACTGATTAGGTCATATGGGATTGACATTAATATGTATACACACTATCAAATATTAATTATAAATTATTTACACTCCTTTTATTATTTAAAACACATCCTTCTACTCAATAATTTGCTATTTCATTCATTAACACTTAGTTTTCTCAAATAGGCCTAAAATTGTCGTTGTATATATACAAGCCTCTTGCTCATATACCTCTTTGTTAGCCAAACAAACATTCATAATTATATTTTCCAAAAATTAGACCTTATGACATGTTACAATTAATAATAAACTATTAAATTAGGTCATACATAGCTCAAATAGATCAAATCCTTATTTTAGGCCTTTAGTGGACCTAATTCAATTAGTCCTTCATTAGTACATGTTACCCTTTGATCTCCTTGGAACACTTTAAAAATACAAAAATTGTATGAAAACTTCGTATATCACTAAAATATAACCCCATATACAAATTATAGGCTCAATAAATATATTTTACAACAAATCACTACTTGAAACCCCTCATTAGTATTCAATCCTATTACACATGTGTACACCAAAAATCTTCCCTTCAATACTAAAGTTCAAAATTATTTAATACAATTAAAAATTAATAGAAAAGTGCATATATAGAGTATTTATTACCTTATTGTCACCAACATATGCTTAAAACACTTCAAATCATTGCAAAAAGGCTTAAACTCATCTCTTCAGTTTGATCACTCAGAACTGCCAAAATTGTAAAAATCCAATCATGAAACTACTTGGCATCCAAAACCTAAAAGGAAAATTTCAATGATTATAAATAAATTAAAATTATTATATAACATATTTATAACAACATAAATCACAAAAACCATAAGCGATAATATCAATCATTGATCTTTTAGACCAATCTCCTGGGCTTATCTCAACCAGTCTTGCTTGAAATAGACAAGCCATTTTGGATTCAAAATTTCAACCTCTTAAACTAACTTCCAAGGTTTTAAAAATAATAAAAATAAATTTAAACTCAAAAAAACCATTAGCATATGCATTATACACTCCAAATCATATAATAAATCATCAAACTCATCACTACAGCTTGTGTTGGAAATATTGTCATTGATGTCAAAGGTCTAGCATTATTGGTGATAAAGGCCCCATTGCATTTAATTGATGTTTGTAATATTTATATCTTAGATAATGTTTTTTAATGCTTATTTAATATTAACAAATATATTTTTGGTTGCATATAAGAAAAAAGAAGGGCCCATGGAGAAGTCAAAGAGTCACGGGGTAAAGACAAAAGAAGAATGGGATGCATTGGAGAATTCCAAGAGTCACAAATTGAAGAAAAAAGAGGAATGGTGAAATTTGTCATGAAGGGACACTTTGAGGAATACAAAAAGTCACCAAGATAAAGACAAAAGAGGAAAGGATGTTTTTACTTATGAAGGGTCACCACATGACTTTTCAAATGAAAGGATATGAAGGGTCATATAATTTTGGTCCCATTTTCCATAAGGATTGAAGAGTCACAAATTGGAAAGGCCAAAGGCCATTTGGAAATCTATATATAAATGATTGAGAAGCCATTTTGTGTGTGTGTGTGTGTGTGTGTGTGTATGATTTATATTTGTTATATCTAGCCTAGAAGAGCAAAGGAGAGAAGAGAATGATTTGTATTTGTTATATCTAGCTTAAAAGAGCAAAGGTTAAAGAGGAAAGAGATATTGTAATGAACTATAATTTGTTGAGATAGTAAAATTGAGAGATAGTTGTGTTGTATACATAAAATGGGTTGGTGCTCATGAATTATTTCTATGTTGGTGCTCAGCAAAGGGGTTAGCACTCTTATGGGTAGGTGCTCACGAATTATTTTTGTATTGGTGCTTAGAAAAGGGGTTGGTGCTCTTATGGGTTGGTGCTCCTACAAGTTGGTGCTTGTGAATATTGTAGTTTGAGTTGATGCTCATTAATATACTTGAGTTTTTTCTCTACAGTTTTTCCCAGATTGGGTTTCCACTTTAAATCTGGTGTCTCTATCTATCTTGTGTGGTGTTTATTATTTCATTTTTATTGCATATCTTAAATGTATGTTAAAGTGGAATTTGATAAAGGGAAATCTTATAAGATTTATGATATACTGATTCCCCCCCTCTTAGTATATCCCATGCTTAATAATTGGTATCAGAGTAGGTTCCTTTTTGAAAACGTTTTACAGCTTGAAGGTAGATTAGAAAAGCAAAAGATGGCCAAGTAGTTAAAGAAGGAGAATCAAGAGTTAAAATATGTGGTCAAGGATCTTAAGGAATAGGTGTGTATCTTGGATTCTAAGTTGGCTATAGAAGTAAAAGAAAATAAGATATTTATTCAAGATCTTAAGAATCAACTAGAGGTTGCAAATTCAAGTTTGAAATCAAGAGAAGAAGAGTGTAATCAGTTGAAGGTTGAGTTAGGTTCTTTAAAGGATAATCATGAGAAGCTCATAATAAATATTTATAAATATCATGAAATATTAGTCTAAGGTAATAAGGATGCAAGTTTTAAAGACAAATTAAAGAAGCCAATCAAGCAGCCCAATGATTTCAAGTTTTCAAATTATTTTCATGGCCATTGTTTTGTTTGTCATCATGTTATTCATAGGGAAAGAGTTTGTATGAGGAGAAGGAATCAGTCAAAGGGAGATCTCAGTCATATTTAAGAAGAAGGTATGAGAAATGTTGTTTGACTTCATTGTCATAAGGTTGACCATATTGATAAATTATGTCCAAATAAATTAAAGAGATCTTCACGGTATGCCAAAGGATATAGATCCCCTAGAAGATATGAGAAAAGCCAAATTCAGGTTTGGAGACCTAAAATAGTAAAGGTTGATAAGGTTGAGTTTAAGAGTGAGAATAAATTACTTGCTATAGTAGATAAAGAATCAAATAGGAAGGACTGTGAAAATTTTCTTTTTACATTTAAGCATGACCCTTGTTAAGATAAGATAGTTGTAAGAGTTGAGAAGATGAAAAACATCATAAATGATGAGGTTAGTAAGTCAAATAAGTTACACATGCTTAAATAGATTATAAGAGAAAGACATAAGGAAGAAACAGAGGAGATGTGGGAATCTCCTAAGATCTATTTCTAGGACCCTTTATGTGAAGTGTCTCTTCTAGGCTTCAAGGAGACACTTTTAAGAAAATTTGAAGCATGGTGGATGCTATTGGGTCTTGGCTATACAAGAAGGGGAGTTGGAATATTAATTTGTATATCATTTGAGGGAATAGATTTTGAATAATTTTTTGCACCAGTGTTAAGGTTAGAGGCTATTATAGTATTTCTTGCATATGTAGTGTTTACAATTTTAAAAGTGTTTTAAATGGATATTTGTCATAAGAAATTAGAATGTTGAAAAAGGCTAATAGTTTCACAAATAAGGAGAAGGAAAGCCATGCAAAGTCAAGCAGAAGTTACAACTCTTTTGCTCCTCTATCAAGCTTTTATGAAGAGGCCATAATATGTTAAAAATGAACAACTTCAGACACATAGCTTGATACTATAGAAGCATGTTTGAGTTAGTCAAGAAGGACCACAATTTTAAGGCTCCATTCATTAATATGAACGCTCAGACATGTTCATGGCAGAAGAAATAACCTAAAGATTTTATGATGGATCAAACAACTTTGAATGAAATAAAGATCAAACATGGTTCATTAATAATGGATGTTCAAGGCATATGACAAGATACAAGAGTAAGTTCATAACTCTAAAGAATATCAATGGTGGAACAATGAAATTTGGAGATAAAACCTCTACTAGGATAGCCAGAAAAGGTACTTTGAGTTTGGATAATGGTAAAACCAAGACTAAGAATGTTTTGTATGTAAAAGGTCTTAAAGCATAATCTATTGAGTGTAAGTCAAATATGTGATTAGGAATACACATTAAAGTTTTAAGTAGAATGTTTTGAGATTAGAATAAAATAGTCAAATGAGTTGAATGTGGATGCTCAAAATATAGGCAATGATTTATATGTATATCTTCTCAAAGGCATGATCAATGGACACATTCAAAGATCTGCAAGAGGAGTTGGAAGTAATTTCTATTATTTCTGATCATTGAGGTTCAGCATCAGTTGAGAGGGAGATAAGTGTTAGCTCTATGTAGGCCCTTTATCATTGATGTCAAAGGGGGAGAATAATAGGTTAAGGTGTAGGTGCAGAAATAGGTACAAGGAATAGGTAGAGGTTGCTACAATAAAGTGGATTTATTATAGGTTTTTTAGATGATAGTATGTCTAGGTTTGAGGATGTGGTAGTTTCAAGATTGAGGTTACCATAAATGACAAAGGGGGAAGTTGTTGGAAATAATGTCATTGATGTTAAAGGTCAAACATTATTGGTGATAAAGACCCCATTGCATTTAATGATGTTTGTAATAGTTATATCTTGGCTAATGTGTGTTAATATTGATTTCAAATTAATGAATATATTTTTAGTTGCACATAAGACAAAAGAAGGGCCCATGGAAAAGTCAAAGAGTCACAAGGTAAAGATAAAAGAAGAATGGGACACATTTTCCCATGAAGAGTCATCTTGAGGAATTCCAAGAGTCACCAAGTGAAGACAAAAGAAGAAGGGCACAATTTTTCATGAAGGGACACTTTGAAGAATATGAAAAATCACCAAGATTAAGACAAAATAAGAAAGGATGCTTTTGCTTATGAAGGGTCACCACATGACTTTTCAAATTCAAGGATATGAAGGGTCATACAAGTTTGGTGCCATTTTCCATGAGGATTGAAGGGTCACAAAGGGGTAAAGGCAAATGTCATTTGGAAAGATATAAATAAAATCTTGAGAATCCAATCGTAGTGTGTGTGTGTGTGTGTGTGTGTGTGTGTGTGTGTGTGTGTGTGTGTGTGTGTGTGTGTGTGTGAATTTGATTTTTATTTTTTTATATCTAGCTTAGAAGAGAAAAGGAGAGAAGAGAATGATTTGTATTTATTATATCTAGCTTAGAAGAGCAAAGGTGAGAAAGGAAAGAGATATTGTAATGAACTATCATTTTTTGAAATAGCAACATTGAGAGATAGTTGTGTGGTATACATAGAAGGGGTTGGTGCTCATGAATTGTTGTTGTGTTGATGCTCAACAAAGGGGTTGGTGCTCTTGTGTGTTGGTGCTCACAAATTGTTGCTATGTTGGTGCTCAACAAAGGGGTCAGTACTCCTGTGGGTTGGTGCTCATGAATTATTTTTATGTTGGTGATCAGAAAAGGGGTTGGTGCTCCTAAAATTTGGTGCTTGAAAATATTGTATTTTGAGTTGGTGCTCATTCATATACTTGAGATTGTTCTCTGTGCTTTTTCCCATATTGGGTTTCCACATTAAATCTGGTGTCTCTCTCTATCTTGTGTGGTGTTTATTATTTTAGTTTTATTGCATATCTTGAATGTATGTTAAAGTTGAATTTTATTAAGGGAAAGTTTATAATATTTCTGATATATTGATTCACTCCCCACTCTTAGTATATCATTTGCTTAACAACTTGCTCACTCAAAACTCCCAATTTTCTCTAAAGACCAATCATGGTAAATTAGAAATCCAACACCTATGTAGACACATTCAAATACTATTAATGCATTGAAAATATTATATGAAATATCCATACCATCTTAAAATATAAACATCATATGGTCTAGTCATAATTATTGGTCTTACAGACTAATTTGTTGACCTCACTAAGTCAGTCAATTCATTTTGGCTTCATCATTTTCACCACTATACCTGAATTGAAATATCTCTATGAATAATGAATAATACATATCAGTATAAAACAAAATATCCATGAAATTATTTTCATCTTTATATCATTATAACACATACCAATTCATCTTCTCACTACTACATGGGTTTTTCATTGTTTATACCATTTAACTTGTTAGCAACTAGCTAACTTGGATGACCAATTTAGCACACTTGAGGACTATAAATTGTCAAAAAAACTTCATGGAAATAAAACATGAGTCTCTACCAAATTCCTCCATCCATTTTATTACTATGTCAAATGTAACATTTTTAAAAATAAGCTTGTAACTCAACATGTTATCTCTCCTCTCTCTAACCAATACCACCTAGAGGTACCTAGGAGATTATAATACAATATCCAATAGATTACCTAAGTATACCAATCCATTATGGGCACCTTTGATAAACATATTCAACATCAAATCTTTATTAGGGTTCTTGGAGGGTTTAAACATGTTTCCATTCTTAACAATCATTCATAAATAATATCCCTAAAATAAAAATCTAATGCCTATAATTTTGAGCTAAGACCCTTCCCTATCTACCATAAATATCTCAATTTCAGATGAAAAGGTTTTATGAACTAATTATCATAAGAAAATAATTCTCAAGTTGAGAACCCTTCATTATGTGTACTTAAGAGACCTCAAAATAGCATTTCATGTCTTGTCCTTCAAACTATGACAATAAACTTCATGAAAAAAATTAAAACAAAATACTCCACCTTTGACAATGCTTATAATAGATCAAACACTTTGAAATCTGATCATAACCCCTCATTAGGCCACTATCTCTTTGTTTGATCGCTTAGACCTTGACCTTCAATCCACATTATGCCTTAAAACTGACCTCATGCCTCTTTCCATGTAGTCTCCCCCACTCTCACACACTAAATCAACATCATACAACCTCTCATACCTCTGTGCATCTATATTACCAAGTAACCATACTTATACCTTCTCACAAGGACTTTACATGTCATGACTGGTGCCATGACTAGGCTCCTTAAGCACTTGGAACATGACAACCAAATTTGAAACACTTATGAAAATATCTACACTTTAATTACATGATCACAAAAAGATAATAAAGCCTCTCATAATATTTTTCTTACTTAATTCACCAAACTTCACTATGCACACCTTTTCACTGGGTCTAGATTAGGCTTCTCAAGACACCTTGTACTCAAAAACTAGTACTCAAACATGCTTACCTGAATGATATCAAAAAATAACATTATTTAGATAACACTCTCACACCACTGAGACAATATCTTTCTAATCAACATTATCTCATGACCTCATACTGACCTAAAGCCTCATAAACATGCTTTAATGCTGACTTGACCATCATACCTCTTTGTGACAACATTGATAATTTCAATCTGACCTGAACCTTGACATCAACCAATAGAGGAGACATTATTTGCCTTCAAATTCTCTATTGCTTTCAAATTCTATCTTTCCTTCAATTACATCTTGTCACATGGCTTACTTGTTACATCAAGCATAAAAACTCAATATTCTAAGTCCACTTAGCATTCATCTTCACCAGATGCACCTTGAAATCAATGACAACACATATCAACATGGCTACCCATTATCTTGCCACTGTTCTAAAAATATTCATTCTATGTGCCATCACCTCACCCAATGCAAAATATTAATTCATAAATTTCCAAACAACTCAACTAGAGTCTCCAAACACACAATCCATAAGTAAATACTAGTTATAATCATAAAATACACATGCATAGGAATTGTATTCACTACATTAAATCATTTTTGACATGTGATTCTTAGTTTTCGCATATACATACACATAGAGAAAAAGATAAAATATGCTATCAAACATTCATCCTAGAAAACCAACACTCTTTATTGATTATCAGGCCTTACAATGAGGATCTAAAAAAATTTCATAACATTTGCCATCTCTCCCACTTATAGGGATATGGAATAATGAAAAAACCCTTCACATTTCACCATAACCTTTTGCATTATATTAATACCTTTCATATTCTATTTTTGTTTGTCACAGAGTTTTAGATGGAATTTTTGGTGATCTGACACATGCCACAAACTAACATTATTTTAATAAAAGTCATGTTAGTTGTGTTAGATATTTGGGCCATGTCGATAAATAATTATTTTATAATAATAGGTTGATCAATTGATTTGGTTTCATGAAAAATGTCAATGTCTAACATGATTCTAGGAGTAGGTTGATGGATTGGTTTGGTTCTAACAAGAGTTTTGGAATTTAACATGGTTTTAGGGACTTAATATTTGAGAATTGAGATGATTTTTGGGGATAATTTTCAAATGTATGAACTCATCTCTTCAGCCAAGTCTATATTGGATCCTTTATACCTAATTTAAAGTTAAAACAAATAACAATAAAAAAAAATAAGAAACTCTACTTACTTATACCAAATCAACGCACATATTTTTTCAGTTATTGCAATATTTCACATTCATCATGGATGCTCCTACATTAGCTTGGATCTAAATAAAAACATAGGTGAGTACATGAATGTTTTTGTTAATATATATTTTAGATATGATCTTACTATTATGAATTGTGGACATATTTTATATTTTATTGCTGAAAGGTAATAGTAGATTTAAATAAGTTCTAAACAAATGAAATACAACTTGGTCATTGCATATAATCCCCTAAATAAGAAATTATTTTTGCAAATTCAAGAGATAAATTTTTATAAATCTATTTATAAGTACACTAAGCACAAGATAAAATCTATAAAAATGTTTTAAATTATATTTTTTATCATAGGAATATCATTTATGGTAATAAATTTTTAAATCATGCAATTATTCTCCCAAATACAGGATTGTATAAATTAAGCACCATAAATATTGTGCCAAATTCAACACAAGATTTTACTGTAAATGTGTTTTAGGTAATAAATCCAAGTCCATCAACTAAAAAATAGGTGGTGAATTAGTGTCATCAATAAAATCATTCAATTCCACTTAAGCATACTTGAATCATTCAAACAAACATGAACATCTAGCAAAGCATATGTAACCATACAAGATCATGAAATAAGATAAAACATTAAATATTTAGGAAATCATCAAGGGGAACCAAACCCACTAATATATTAAAATAAACTACATTCCTATAAGTCAAAAACAAATCTTTCGTGAAGCACCAACTCCCCATAGAGCACTAACCCCAGGTAGTCAAACACCCACTCAACTAGGAGTTAACAAGCAACAAACTAGAAGAAGGAACAAACCCCCTAGATGAATCAACACATAATTTCCCAAAAAAAAAAAAAAAAAAATCATATTTATAAAACCTTGTTGATCACACAATAGATGATGATCACCTTCTTTATCTCTTCTCACTCTACTATCACTCTCAAACTATCCTTTGGATTTCTTGGCTCGACTAGGTCTCTTCAAGACTGATTAGGTCATATGAACTTAATATTCATATGTAGACACACTTTAAAATATTTATTATATATCCTTCACACTCTTTTCATGGCTTATAATACCTCTTTATGCTCAATAATGTGTTATTTCATTCGCTTACACTAAGCTTTCTCAAATATGCCTAAAACTACTTTGTATATGTAAAAGCCTCTTGCTCATATACCTCTTTGTCATCCAAACACAATTTCCTAATAATATTTTCCACAAAATAATATTTATTTCATTTTATAATTAATAATAAAATATTGCATGAGGTCGGCCATTACACAAATAGAACAAATCCTTCTTTTAGGCCTTAGGGAGACCTAATTCAATTAGGTCTTCATTAGTAAACATTACCCTTTAATCTCCTTAGAACAATTTAAAACTCAAAACATGGAAATAAAAAATTCATATAAAACTCAACTTGAACTACAACTATATATTATAGTCTCAAAAATACATTTTACAACAAATCACTACTTGAATCCCCTCATTAGTACTCAGTCCTATTAGACTTATGTATTCCAAAACTCTGCCTTTCAATACTGAAGCTCAAACTCACATAACCCACTCAAACATGACCAAAAAAATAAAAATATAGACTTTATATGGCCTCAATGTCATCACCATATTATTTATATATTTGAACTCATGGTAAAATGGCTTAAACTCATCTCTTCAGTTAGCTCACTAAGAATTGCTAGAACTCTAAAAATTGAGTCATAAAACTAATTGACATACAACACCTAAAAGGACTCTCTCAATGATCATAAATACATTAAAAATATTATATAACATATTTATAAAAAAATCAATCAAAAAAACCATAATATATAATATCAAACATTGGTCTTGTAGACCAATCCCTTGACCTTATCTCACATAGTCTTTCTTAAACTAGACAACCCATTTTGGCTTCAAATTATCAACCTCTTACACTAACTTCCAATTTTTTAAAAATAATTAAAATGACTTTAAATTTAGAAAAAAAATAATCATATGCATTAAACACTTTAACTCAGGGAATATATCCTCAAAATCATCACTGGAACTTGCTCACTTAGAACTTCCAATTTTATTCAAAGACTAGTCATATTGACATTGAACTCCAACAGCTATGTAGACACATGCAAAGACTCCTGATGCATTAAAAATATTATATGAAATATCCATACTAACTTCCGAGCTCTCTTATAAGAATTAGTAATACATACCAAAATAGAAAAACATATCCTTTACCTTTTTCATGTTTATATCATGAAAATAGATTCCACCTCATCTTCTCACTACTTCCAAGGTTTTTCACTATTTACACCATTAGGCTTGTTAGCGACTGGCTAACTTGGATGGAAATTTTATCACACTTGAGGACTATAACCTATCTAGAAAAATTCATGGACATAAAAAATGATTGTATACCTTCTTATTCCATCCATTTTCTTACTATGTCAAATGCAATTTTTAACTTTTATAACAACTTCTTCAAAAACAACCCTATAATTAAACATTTTCTCTCTCGTTTCTCTAACAAATACCACTTAGAGGTACCTGAGAGATCCAATAATGATCCAATATATTACCTAGGCATACAAATCAATTTTTTTTTAACTTTTTATCAACATATTCAACATCAGGTCCTTATTAGGGTTCTAAGATGTTTTAGACATATTTCCATTATTAATAATTGTTCATAAAGAACAACCCCTCAAATAAAAAACTAATGCCTGAAATTTATATTTACGACCCTTCCCCATCTACCATGAGTAAACTAGGTTCCCATGTAATGGTTTGACCACCTAATAAGCACAAGAAAATACTCATCAGGTTGAGAACCCCTCATTCTAAGCACTTGAGAGACATCAAAAAAAAAATTCATGTCTTTTCCTTCAACCTATGACCTCAAACTACATGAAAAAAATTAAAAAAATATACCTCACCTTTGACAATGTTTATATGAGCTCAAACACCTTGAAATATTATCATGACCCCTCATTAGGCCACACTTTATCTCTTCACTCACTTAGAACTTCACTTGAAAACTACATTGGCCTTAAAACTGAGATTCATGATTCTTTCAATGCATTCTCCACTACTCTCACATACACAAACAACCTCATACAACCTCTCATGACACTGTACATCCATATTAGCAAGTCACAATATTTATACCTTCTCACAAGGACTTTACATGTCATGGCTAGTCCCATAACTAGACTTCTTAAGCACTTGAAAATTGACAACTCACCTTGAAACACTTATGAAATTATGTACACTTTACTTACATGATCACATAAAACCAATCAACCTATCAAAATTTTGTTCTTACTTCACCAGACTTCAACAGTGACAACTTCAAGTTGACCTAAACCTTGACATCAACCAATAAAAGAGATATTAGTTTCCTTAAAATAATCTCTTTCCTTAAAATTCTTCTTGTCACATGGATTCTTTCTCACATCAAAAACACAATATCATACCTCAATACCACTCACCATTAATCTTCACCAGATACACCTTGACATCAATGACATCAACCTTGACATTAATGGCATCAAGTTTTACATCAATGACAACACTTTTCAAAAATATCACCCTTTGTCATAATGGAAAATACACTATAACCTAATCATTTTCATCTCTCCTATTTTGGCCTTCCTCCTCCTTTGACATTAGTGGCCAAGGGTCTTCCACAAATTGTTATCTAGAATCACACTTTTTACAACAAAATCTCAATACATAGAATATGAAGCATTATAGGAACATGTTCCCCCTTACTCCATGTATACCTCCTTTGAAAGAACTTAGATCACAAAAAAACTCACCTTGTCCTTGACATGATGGATATGATTCAAACTTTTGATCACAACTAAGCTATCATATTCCTAACATCAACTGAAGAATTAGGGACTCCTAATTTGTCTTCATAGCTTGAGCTTATCGCATGAGTCACTAAAACCTCTAACCATCCTCATCTTCCTTCAAACTTTTTGATACCAATACCACTTATCAACAAAAATCAAGTTTAGTCAACATAGTTCATGATAGATACCAAACTATTGATATCAACTTTAGAAATAATAACTCCCCCTTTGTCTTTTCTATGCTTATTAATAACTACAGTTTGAGCTTATGAAAAACTTGAATATCTCCCCCTCAAATCAAACATCTGCCATGCTTCTTCTAACTGAATAGTGTCCACATAAATCCTAAGATACTCAACACTTTCCATAGAGAACTAAAATAATGAAAACTCATGATATTATTAGATCTCCATTCTCTCATAAGATTGAATATCCTTCAGGATCATCTTTAGCTTGTTTAACACCTTAGGCTTGACCTCCTCATCAGTTTATTGATCAGCAATATGAGCTTATAACAAACACTCCTAACGTGATTTCACATCTAAAGTATGTTCTACAATAGAAAATAGTCCACCTTGGCTTGTATACTAATCATCACTCACTTTTACTATCTTTGGTTTTCACAAATTCATTTTCCTTCTCTATCACACTCTAGTGGCTTCAAAACTTTTATTTTGACTTGATGGCCTTCTAACTCTATTAGGATAGACTCTTGTAATATGTCCCATATTATGAAAACTATAGAAAACAATCTCATTCATACCTATTGATTTATGATTCCTTTAATAATCCCATGTGTATTCATTTTTAGAGGATCTTCTACACTCTTTTACGCTATAACCAGATTGATTGCATGAAAAATAGTAACCCTTGAATGAATTTGCATACCTCATAGCATTAGGTTGTTTGATTGGTATATTTATGTTGACCTTCTTATCTTCATTATCCTTCTTCTTGACATGAGCTACCTCATTTTAGTCTTCTTTGAAACCAAGACATGTCTTATCACTTGCATACTTTTGACTACTAAAGATCTTATTTAGATCATTAATACAATTTTAAAACTTCATAAAGGTATTAAAATTGTTACATGCTTGATCCAAATAATTTTTTATGGATTCTATTTCAGTTCCATACCTAGTACATTCTTCTTCTTTAGCCTTTAGGCTTGTAGCAACTATTTGCATTTGAGTTTCAACCTAATTGATGATCTCATCATGCTACTTAGATGTGTTACTTAGTGTCTCTTAAAATAAACCAATCTAGTCTTCATAATATTTAAGTAATGATCTTAGTGTTTTATTCTTCTTTCTTTATAACTTCAACTCATCAATTCTACCTCAAGTTTAACTTTAGAGTCTTTTTCATCTGATTCTTCATCATCCATAAGTCCTCTCCCTTTTGAGTAACCCTCATTATTTTTTTTATATCCATGAATAGGGTTTTATTTTTGGCATGTTCATGTTCATGTTCATTATTTTCATAATCACTACCAGATGTACTTGTGTCACTTAGATTATTTGAGCTATTATCTTCTATAGTATAGAAACTTCTCTTGTTCTTTAATGACCCTTTCCTACCTTCAAATTTCCTAAAATATTTCTTTGGATTTTCAAGATTATATACCATCTTACCATCACCATGATATTCATCATCCTTAGTCTTATCTTTGTTAGGACACATGGATGAAAAGTGACCAATCCTATCATAGTTGAAACATATGAAAGGAAACTTACCCTTGTACTTACTAGATCCAGACCTCAACTTCTTGGAAAATATGGCTATCTATTATTCATCATTAATATATGAACATACCTAATCCTTGACTTTATTGTATTTTGAATTCTTCTTAGCTATGAATGTTGCTTCTTTCTTAGGAGGTCTTCTTTCATTTGTTCTCATATCATAGGTAGTCAAGATGCCATGAAGCCCATCCATATGATGTGTGTCTAGATCTTTCATTTCTTCTACTTTAGATACTTTTGAATCAAATTTATAAGTTAGGGATCTCAATACCTTTTTTCTAACTATGTATTATTTCACTTCTTCTCTGAGAACTTGGATGACATTGACAACATCATCAAACCTTAATACATATGATGTCATGCTCTAATCTTCCTTCATAATCAAACTTTAAAATAACCTTTTATGGGTCTAAAATTTATCCATATTTACCTTACTATCTCTTTGATATATAATATTTAACTTTAAACATACCACCTTGGCTAACTCACATTAAAACACCTTAACAAACCTTTCCTTTGATAGGCCACATATAATTGCATTCATCACCTTAGAATTGGTATCACTTTCCTTTTCTCCCATTAAATCACTTGGTGGTGTGGAAGGTGGAGTGTATCCATCTAAAATTTATTTTTATATGTCATGGCACATTTAAATTATATATGTGATCATTTTTATTCTCCAAAATGCATAATTAGTCACATCAAATAAAGGAGCCTTACTTGTAGAGAAACCTCCTTGAACTTGACTACTAGACATATTTGCTTATAGGATATTCTTTAAGATTTTAAGCCTACTTCAAAGGCCATCATCTCATACCAATTTTTGGAAGCACAATAAATACAGGGTTTGAATTATATTCTTTTAAAAAAATCATTCAATTCTACTTAACAATACATCAACCATTCATATAAACATGAACATCTCGCAAAGCATATGCATCCATACAAGATCATGAAACAAGATAACACATTAAGTATGTAGAAAAAACTCAAGTTTAATAAAACCTAATAATATTTAATAAATTATTATAATAAAGAAATAAATCTTTAATTAATCACAGACCCCAACTAGTCAAGCACCAACCCAAACAGGGTTTACCAATAAATAACTTGCAAGGAGGCACCAATACCCTAGAAGATTCAAAACCAACTCAGCCACCTAAAAAAAATTATAACCTTTAAAGAACCTTTTTCTCACAAAACAAATGATAATCACCTTCTTTAGCTCTTTTATCTCTCTCAAACTGCCTTTTGGGCTTCTTCGCTCAACTAGGTCTCTTCAAGAATGATAAGGTCATATGGCCTTTATATTCATATGCAAACACAGTATAAAATAATCATTATAGATAATTTAAACTCATTTAATGGTATAATATACCTCCTTATTCTCAATAATTTTTTATTTCATTTGGTTACATAGCTTTCTCAAATATCCCTAAAAATGGCTTGTAGATATACAAACCTCTTATTCAGACAACTCTTGGTCATCCACACACTATTTCATACTTATATTTTCCAAAAAATAGTCATTATGACATGTTTAAAGTAATAATAAACCATTACAATAGTTTTTACATAATTCAAATAAATCAAACCCTTGGTTTAGGCCCTAAGGAGATCTAATTCAATTAGGCCTTCATTAGTACATGTTACACTTTGACCTCCTTAGAACACTCAAAAACCCCATAAATAATATGAAAAATAAATATAAAACTAAAATAAACACTTTATTATGTATTTTATTCTCAAAAATATATGTTACAACAAATTACTACTTTAAACCTATCATTAGTACTTATTCCTATTAGGCCTGTATACACAAGAAAACTGCCTTTCAATACTAAAGTTAAAACTCACTTAAGACACTCAAAAATGAACAACCAAGTACCTATAAATAATATATATGACCTTAGTTTCATCACCATATTATTTAAACACTTCAAATTAATGTAAAAATTATTAAACTCGTCTCTTTAATTTGCTCACTTAGAACTACCAGAATTTTAAAAATCTAGTCATGAAACTACTTGACATCCAAAACCTAAAAGGACACTTTCAATGATTATATATATGTTAAATATATTATATAATATATATATATATATATAACAACTTTAATAAAAAACCCATAATCCCTAATATTAAATATTGGTCTTGTAGACCAATCTCTTAACCTTATCTCATAAAAACTTACTTGAACTAGAGAAGCCATTTTGGGTTCATCTTATCAACCTCTTACACTGACTTAAAATATTTTAAAAATAATTAAAATTAATTTTAGGTAATAAAAAACATCATTTTATTCATTTTATACTCCAAATTAGGTCATAGAGCATCAAACTCATCATTGCAACTTGCTCACTTAGAACTAGAAGTTTTCTCCAAAGACCAATCATGGTGACTTTGAACTCCAACACCTATGTAGACACATTAAAATACTATTTGTGGATTAAAAATATTATATAAAATATCCATACCATGTTCAAATATAAAAACCATATGCTCTAATGTTAATTATCTGTCTTACAGACTAATTTGTTGACCTCACTATACATAGATCTCACTGAGTCATACAAATCATTTTAGATTCATTATTTTCACCACTATACATGAATTCCAAGCTCCCTAAAAATAATTAATAAGACATACCTGTCTCAAAAAACATTTCCATTTATTTTTTTCATTTTTATATCATTAAAACACATACCAATTCATCTTCTCACTATTACCTGGGTTTTTCACTATTTACACCATTTGGCTTATTAGCAACTGGCTAACTTGGATGATCAATTTAGCACATGTGTTGACTATTAATTGTCTAGAAACCTTCATCGACATAAAAAATGAGTCTCCACCTTCTTCCTCCATCTTTTTTTTACAATGTCAAATGTAATTATTTCAAAAATAAGATTATAACTCAAAATTTTCTCTCTCCTCTATTTAACCAATACCAACTATAGGTACCTAGGAGAGTTTAATACAACATGCAATAGATTAAATGAGCATACCAATCTATTCCAATCACCTTTGATCAACATATTTAGCATTGAATCCTTATAAAGGTTCTAAGAGGGTTTAAACCTATTTATGTTATTAATAATCATTCGTAAAGCATATCCTCTCAAATAAAAAAATAATGCCTAAAATTTTAGCTAATACCCTTCCTCATATACTATCAATAGTTTAGACTCCCATGCAAAGGTTTAATGAGATAATTATAACAATAAAGTCATTTTCAGGTTGAGGACCCTTCATTCTGAGCACTCAAGAGACCTCACAACAACTTTTCATGCCTTGTCCTTAACACTATGACCTCAAATTACATGAAAAAAATAAAACAACATACCCCACCTTTGAAAATGCTTAAAATAGATCAAACACCATGAAATATGATCATGAACCCTCATTATAACAATTTTTTTCTTTGACCGATTAGAAATTGACCTTCATGCCTCTTTACATGCACTCTCCACCACTCTCACATACTAAAACAACCTCATATAGCCTCTCATGCCTCTATGAATACATCTTACCAAGTCACCATACTTATACCTTCTCACAATGACATTACATGCCATGACTAATCTTTTAAAGCACTTGTAACTTGACAACTGACCTTAAAACACTTATGAAATTATATATAAGTTACTTACATGATCACACAAAGCCAAACAAACTCTTAAAATGTTTTTCATACTTGCTTCACCAAACTTCACTATGCACACCTTCTCACAAGATCTAGAATAGGATTCTCAAGACACCTTATACTCAAGAACTAGTACTCAAGCATGCTTACCTCAATGATATTAAATAAGCAAATTATTTAAATAGCACTATCACACCACTGCAATAATCTCTTTTTTATCAACATTATGTTATGACCTCATGCCAATCTAGAGCCTTATATCTATGTTTTAATGCTCACTTGACCATCATTCCTCTTTATGAAAACACTGATAAATTCAATCTAACATGAAACTTGACATCAACCAATAGAATAGACATTAGTTCCCTCAAAATCCTCTCTTGCCTTCAAATTATTTCTTTCCTTCAAATCCATCTTGTCACATGGCTTACTTGTCACACCAAGCACATAAGCTCCTACTTTAAATACCACTTAGAATTCATCTTCATGAGATGCACCTGGACACCAATGACAATACTTATCAACATGGGTCCCCATTGTCTTGCCACTATTCTGAAAACATTTCTTTTGTATGTCGTCACCTCACTG
The DNA here is from genome assembly GCA_037957365.1 of Torreya grandis. Taxonomy (NCBI): domain Eukaryota; kingdom Viridiplantae; phylum Streptophyta; class Pinopsida; order Cupressales; family Taxaceae; genus Torreya; species Torreya grandis. The sequence continues at coordinate 26,825 of JARHVA010008223.1, forward strand.
ATGCAACATATTCCTTCACAAATTTCGAAACAACTAATTTGGAGTCCCCACATAGATAATCCATAAGTAAATACCATTTCTAATATTAAAACATGCATGCATATGCATGGTATTCACTAATTGAAATCATTTTTCACATGTGATTCTTAGTTTGGGCATACACATACACGAAGAGAGAAAGACAAACCATGCTAATAAAAATTCATTATTGAAAACCAACACTCTTTATTGATTATTAGTCCTTACAATGAGCATCTAAAAAAATTTCATAACATTTACCATCTCACCCATTTATAGGGATGTGCCAAAATGGACTGACCCTTCACATTTCACCATGACCTTTTTCATTGTATTAATAATAGCTTTGAATAAGTTCTAAATAAATTAAATATAACTTGGTCATTGCATATAATCCCACAAAAAATAAATTATTTTTTAGAATTTAAGAGATAAAAATTCTATAAATCTATTTTCATGTACACTAGGCACAAAGAGAGCCTAAAAAAAATGCTTAAAATTATATTGGTTACCATAGGAATATCATTTATGGTAAGAAATATCCAAATCATCAATATATTCTCCCAAATATAGGCCTATATAAGTTAAGAACCATAAATAATGTGCCAATTTTATCTCAAGATTTTAATTTTAAATGTTGTTAAGGAAAGAAATCCAAGTCCATCAATTAAATAATAGTTGTTTATAGACCTAGATTTTATAATATAAAATTTAAGATGAGTTCCATATTCCTTGTACTTAAACACAAGTCTAGGGTAAGAATATTTATTTCCTCTATAAAATTGTCATATGAGTCCGAACACAATAATATACATGATAAAAAATAGTTTTAATTCCCCTTTTAAATAGGAAGGGAGCTTTTCATTCTTGTATTTTGTAATAACAATACATTTTCTCTAGTAATGATGGGGGGCCAACAAAGATGAATATCATTGAAAAGAGATTATGTCTGAAATCATTGACAACCCATTATAAAAATGGTTATGAACAATTTATGGGTTTACAAATGCTTAGATAATGAAAAGCAATTTCAAATTTAATTGGAGAGTTAATGTTAATAAAAATATTAAATCCCAACCACTTCAAAAAATATTAAAACATGAATTTATTTCATAAATATAACATATAATAATATTTTTTATAACCTTAGACTCATCAATAGCTTAACAAACACACTTATCACACAAGTCAATGTTGTTTTTATGGACATCAATTTTTTCCATCCCTCCTTTGTCTTGATGAAGGAAATAAATGTACCAAGCCAGTATAAATAAGCATTATATCATACTTTTATCATAATATATATTTTATTACCTTGGAAACCATATCATAAACTATCTTAGATAGAGCCTTACATTATGAGTAATATAAACTAGAGTAATTGCTAGAATTTTGGTGGAATTTAGAAACATAACCATCAAGAATAAGTGCTTAGTGAACCAATAGGATATCTTCTTCTCAATATTTAGAAGAATGTAGTATTATAGGATAGTAGTGGATATGTAAAATGTAAAATGGATTATTACAACTCTAAACATCTTTCCTTCTCTTTTTATTTCCACTTGAACATTTTTGACCACTTAGGCATGGACACCATACTCTACTATGATATTTATTTTATCCTTGTTGGATGTTGAAACCTAAATATTTGTAGAAAGTATAAATTAAATAAATTCATTCACATAATAATGTTTCACTATTTATTTACAAACACTAAAAAGGTGTCATCAATCAAATGACCATTGAGAAGTTCATCTTATTTCTATCAGGGAGTGTAATAAACTTAGTAGAATCATTCTAATTTATTCATTATAATAGATAAATAAATCCCTTATAAAAAAGGACATAAAAAGAAGTAATAAGTAGGTAAACATTTTTGATAGATTGAAAAATGCTAAAGACTTAGGTATAGTAATAGTCAAACAAGCTGATGCCTAAGTAAAAATAGTTTTAATTTAAAAGATAAAAATATTTTGAAAACATAAAGCTTTGAGCATGGTTAATTGAATGACATTTCAATACAATCATAACCCTTTTGAAAATATAACATTTGTAATAATAATCATTATTTAGAGTATGAGCCTACTCCATACCTTCCCAAACTATAGTAATATTTTCAAAGATATATAGGTTTTTAATGAAAACAAGTTTATTTTAGTCTAACTATTGGATGAAGAGAATAACGTAGATGGAGAATAAATGTTTTTCAAAAATTATAATTGCAGAAATTCAACAAGGTGATAGGTGATATAAATTTAGATCCTAATCTACTAAGTAATGTAAATTAGATGTTTCTACTATACATAATTTATGTTATTTATTCATACTTGTAAGACATGTAGAACATTTTATTTATAAAACATTAATTTAGATATATTATAGTGCTAGAGTAAGTGTGGGGGTGATCCAAACATCTTCAGAATAATAAATTTAGTGTTTTTATGCTCTTTAAAATGAATAGTTTGCTCAAGATAGTGGAACCTAGGCTCTATATAGGTGGTAGTTGTGTAACCATCAATATTAATAGAAAATTAATGAATAACCACTTCAGTGGTTTCATAAGCCTCAGATCGTAAACACTAAAAAATTTTCCCACGATATAAAGAGCTAGAATAATAATAGTTGAAAATTTTCCAACTTCCTGATAATGGTTCATTTTAGCTTCTTGAAATTCTTCAAAGTAAGAAAACATAAAATATTTATAGAAATTAGAAGATATTAGAAAATTCTTAAAAATTGATTTCACATTATAATATAGCAAGTTGAGTCTTGGATCATGTCCTCAATATGATAATGACAAGGTGAAAGACAATCATAATACCATTCTTAGTTAGTAAGGGCCATGCTTTAAGGAAATCAATCACAACACTTAATTTTTTTGTCAGATAATCTACCTAGACTAAAATATATTTTATGATTATATACAAATCTAAAAGCATGAATTTAATCATAAATAAAAGTCAAGGTAAAACATGCATAGTGTGAATTATGGTAACAATGTAAATTAAAGATTATAAAAATGCAATGGATTGTTAAAATATTATTTTATTAATTGACTTCCTACCTACCTACCCAATTTAAACTCAACGAATACCACTAGCTAATCAAACTTATTGCAATAGCTTAAAATTTGAAAATTCTTGAGTCATTTCATTGTTAGGGGGGAATGGTGGTAGATAAGAAGAGCATTCAAAAGGAGAGAAAAGGGAAAAAGATATACAAAGTGTGTAGCATAAAATATATGTAATAATAGTTGGAGGGATAATAGTGGCTAGTGGAAAATAGAGAGAATATTGCATAGCAGCAAACTATGTAGAAGAGAAAGCAAAAATATATAGTATAGCAGTAGGTAGAAAAGAGCCAGGATAATATTGTTTTAGTAATAGACATTAAGTTCGACATAGTAACAATACTATGCAACATAGAATAGATACAAAAGAAGAAGGGGAAGAATAGAATGTGAACATCAAATAAAGTAGAATATAATGTAAAATAAAACTAAAGAGTAGAAAAGAAGAAGAAAACATAGTTTTTCCATACTCTACCTCCCATGTTTTATGTTTTTAGCATGTGTTTTTAGTGCAAAAGGAACACAATTCTATCAGTTCCAAACTATCTACAGAATTTAAGTTTTTAGTCTTTAGTTTATAGTTTGGTTGTTGTCCACCTCAGATTACACATTATTATGTATTTATTTCCAATAATTGGTATCATAGCCTATAGGTTGTAATACTATTTAGACATGGTGGAAATCCCTTATAATTAATGGAAAGAACTGTGATGTGTGGAACATCAAAATGAAGATGACATTCAACTCTTAAAAGCTATGAAAATTGGTTGAAAGTGGATATAATGAGGTTACAAACTTGGTAAATTTTAATGTATTAACCCAAAAACAAAAGAATACATTGAAAGAGAAAAAGAGAAAGAATTGCAAAGCACTCAACTACATACAAATGGTGCGAGATAATTCAATCTTTCCTAGAATAGAAGTAGTTGTCCATTCCAAACAAGCATGGAACATTTTGAAAAATGCTTATCAAGAAAGTGACAAGGTGAGTCTTCTCAAGCTGTATATCTTAAAAAGGGACCTTGAGACCCTGAAAATGAAGGAAAATGAGTCTATCAATGGCTTATTTACAAGAAAAATGAAAATTGTCAATTAAATGAAGATGTGGTGATACCGTTGAATATCATAGGATCATAGAGAAGGTGTTGAGGAGCCTTCTAGTCAGATTTGACCCTATAGTTGTTGTTTTATAAGAGTAAAATGATTTGATAAAAATGGAAATAGATGAGTTAATGGGTTCCTTTTAAACCCATGAATAAAGGTTGAATAGGTCAGACACCTCTTCCTATGAGCAATCATTCAAGACCAATGTGAATATGAAAAGAAGGGTAGAGGATATAATAATAGAGGAAGAGGAAGAAATTTTAGCAATCAAGAAGATGGAAGGCATAGCCATTAAGAGTCACATTGAAGAGGAAGATGAAAGAGAAGTAACACTTCTAGATAAGGATCTACATAAAAGTATGATAAGTCTAACATCTAATGCTATTATTAAAAGAGGTATGAACACTATGGTAGTGAGTTTAGAGATGAGTATGACATGAATTGGCCAAATTTAAAGTTATATCATATAAAAGAGGCTTAACATAATAGGAATGAGAAATGTGTAATCTTATTTATAACATACAACATTACCAAGCAAAATGGTAAAGAGACATCGTACATAGATAGTGGTTGTAAAAACCACATGAGTGGGCAAAAAGACATGTTTAACCACATTGATGAGTCACTATAATAAAAGTTAAAGATAAAAACTAATGAGAGGGTTCTCATAATGGGAAAAAGAAGCATTTTTATCCATACCAAGCAAGGTGACAAAATCTATATTCAAGATGTTTATTATGTACCCAGATCGAAGCACAACCTAATTAGTTTAGGGAAGATTATCCAAAAGGAGTATAAGGTCAGATTTAAGAAAGAAGAGATAATCATGTTTGATAGAAATGGATAGAATAGGCAGATTGTAGTAGTCAATATGACAAACAATTATATGTTTTCACTCATAATGCAAATTGAGCTCATAGTAGCGTTCAAAACAACATTAGTAGATAACTATATCTTTGGCATCTAAGTTATGTCTATTTGATATTTGGAGGGTTAAACCTTTACAAGAATTACATAGTGAAAGGGTTACCCCTTATAATGTAAACAAATAGAGTGTGTGAAGGATGCATATTTGGGAAGCAATATAGGAGTGCATTTCCCATGGGTAAAGCATTGAGAGTTCAAGCTCATTTACAGATGATAAATTCATACTTGTGAGATCCAAAGAATACCCCCTACATATCCAAGAATGATTACCTCATAACATTCATAGATGATTTTGGTGGGAAGATATGGGTGTATTTCTTGAAGAATAAATCGTAAGCATTTGAGACATTCAAGCAATTCAAGTCTATGGTGTAAAAATAAAGTCACCACTACATCGAGATTTTGAGGATAGATTAAGGGGGAGAATATATCTGTAATGAGTTCATGAATTTTTGCAGGGATCATGGCATAAAGAAGCAATAAATAGCTAGGTATAAACCATAACAAAATGGTTTGGTTAAGAGGAAGAATATAACCATCCAAGAGATGGAAAGAAACATGTTAAAGGCAAAGGGTTTGCCTAAATATTTTTGGGTTGAGGCTATAGCAACAACAATATACGTATTAATTATTTGACCAATGAAGAGTGTTTCAAATATGATCAATCAAGAAGCATGGAGCAATCAGAAGCCAAGTGTTGAACACCTTAGAGTGTTTGTATGTGTTGCATATGCACACATGCCCAAGCAAAGAAGGATGAAGTGGGATGATAAAGCTAAGAAATACATATTCATAGGATATAATGACAATGAAAGGCTTATTGATTGTATAATATTATCACTAAAGAATTCATAATTAGTTGAGATGTTCAATTGATTGAGTATGAAGCTTGGGAAGAGAGACAAGAAGAGAAAATGCAAAGAAGGTATAGTGGAGCATTTATTGAAACTAAAATAATAGGTGGTACAACCACCTAGGAACCAAGTTGTACTCTTATTTCACATAGATCTGATTCATCTAGTGGTAAAATCCATCAAGGAGGTCAATGAGTTATTCAAATTTCAACATCATCTTCTTCCAACATAAGTCCACATCTTGTAATGACAAGAAGTTTGAAAGAAGTCTATGAGCAATCAAGGTATGAGTAAAATGAAGATCAAACTATGAATTATGCTCTCTTTTTGTTAGTTGATCCTATGTAATTTGAATAAGAAGTTAAGGAAAAATAGTGGTGTGAAGTAATGGATGAAAAAATACATGCAATAGAGATAAATTAGACTTGGGAGTTAGTTAACCTATCAAAAGGAAAATAGGTCATAGGAGTTAAGTAGGTGTACAAGGAAAAAACCATTCCTAAATTTAAGATAGAGAGGCATAAGACAAGATTAGTGGTGAAGGGATACAAGCAAAGACCTCAATGTGATTATAATGAGTTATTTGCACATAGAATAAAGTTAAAAATGATAAGTATAATCATATCCATTATTGCTTAACATAAATGGAAGGTGCATCAAATAGATGTCAAGTCAGCATTCTTGAATGAAGTGCTAGAAGAAGAGGTTTGTGTGAGGCAACCACTAAGATATGATATTCTCTATCACGAGAACAAAGTGTATAGGTCAAAAAAGGCATTATATGGGTTCAATCAAGCCCTAAGAGCATGGTATATATGTATAGAATCTTATTTGTTGAGTAAAATCTTTATAAAAAGCACTAGTGAGTCCGCACTCTACATAATAACAAGTAAAGGTGATATTTTGATTCTAGTTTTGTATGTGTATGATCTAATTTTCACCATAATTGTAAATCAGCCAATACAAGAGTTTAAAATAGCCATGAATATGGAGTTTGAGCTAACTAATTTAAGCTTCTTGAAGTAATTTCTTGGGATTGAAGTCAAGAAAATGGATGAAGGCATATTTATATGTCAATTTAAATATGTAGAGGATTTTTTTGAGAGGTTTAAGATGTTGGATAATAAACTAGTATCTACACTACTTGAGACAAGTATAAATTAGTGTAAAGATGATTGCAATAATAATGTAGACCTCATACTATACAAGAGCTTAGTGGGAAGCCTAATGTATTTAATTACAACTAGGTCAGACATTATGTATGCATTAAACCTCATATCTAGATTCATGGTGATGCCAAATGAGACATATTGGTGAGTGGGCAAGAGCATATTGAGGTATGTGTATGGAAAAAGAGATTATAAAGTTTTATACATAGCAGTAAATGAGTTTCATCAAGTGGGTTACACAAATAGTGAGTGGACCAATAGCCTTGAAGATCAAAAGAGTACTTCGGGGTATGTATTTCATCTTGGGTCAGGAGCCATATCTTGGGATTCAAAGAAACAACTCATAGTATAACTTTCTACAATTGAAGCAATTTAAATAGTAGCTAATGTAGTAACATGCCATGCCATGTTGCTAAGAAGGATACTTTAATATTTACATGAAGAGCAGCAAAAAGCATCTATGATTTATTGTGACAATGTATCATCCATAGGATTGTCAAAGAACCTTGTATTTCATGATAGGAGAAAGCACATTACATTCAAGTATCACTTCATTAGAGAGTTAGTTGAAGATCATAAGATAGAGCTTAAATTTTATAAATTTGATCAATATCTAGTTTATATTTTTATAAACCCATTTTAGTATATTTTACATTTTAGTATTCAGTTATCCTAACCAATGTAAAATCAATCGAAATATGCTATATTATATGACGCTCATGTAAATTTTTAAATTAAATCACACCCAAATATATGCAATATTCATAATACAAAAGAAATAAGAATTGCAAAAATAAAAAATACTTCTTCAAAAACATGAAATCATTCTCCTTCTTGAAAATAAAGATCAATTACAATGTATTAATAGAATTGCATGTGAACATGCTTTTCTAAGTATTGAATAAAATATTTCAAATTTATCTAAATAATAATTTGCATGTAATAGCAACTAAAACTAACTATAGCTTTCTAAGGCTTTATTTTTTTCTAAAAAATATATTAACTAAAAATTAACTAACTGTCTAAATTTTGCTCCCAAAAAACTGTTCATGCAAACTAAATTTACACTAATAGTCTAAAAATAGAACTAAGTGAACTGCACTTCAACATCACTTTTCAACATACTCCCCCTTGATGCTGAGCAGGCTCACAATTTAATCTCTGAGTGTCAAAAACTAATCTATTCCAACTGCTTTCATGAAGATATCTGCCAACTATTCTTTAGTGTTGATGTATTTTAATTCTACTACCTTCATTTGCACTAAATCTCGGATAAAATGATGCTCTAAATCAAAAAAATTTATCGTGTTGTGATGAAATAGATTCTTGGCCAATTTAATAACACTAATGTTATCACAAAAAATAACTATGGACTGAACTTGAATCTTTTCAATTTTTTCAAAAAGTTTTCTAAGGCATAATGCTTGTGTACATACTGAAGTGACTGCAACATACTCTTCTTCTGTAGAAGAAAGGTAAACTATACTTTGCTTCTTTGAACTCCAAGTAATCAAACCAGAACCAAAAGAAAAACAATTCTTAGATGTTGACTTTCGATCATCCAAACTACCTCCCCAATCAGAATCACTAAAACCAGCAAGATTGAACCTTTTAGAAGTGTAGTAATGAATACCAAAATCTAGAGTGCCTTTGACATACCTCAAAATTCTCTTGGCTGCTTTCATATGTATTTATGATGGCTCTACCATGTACCTTGAAACAAGTGAAACTAAATAAGTAATATCAAGTCTTGTATGAGTTAGAAACATTAAGCTTCCAATAGTACTTCTATATGTTGTCTCATCAACTCTTTTTGCACCATCATCTCTACACAACACAACTCCATGAGCAACTGGAGTGGATACTAGTTTACAATCAACCATATCAAATTTCTTCAACATATCTATAGCATATATTGTTTGACAAATAAATTTTTTATTCTCCCTTTGATAAACCTCCATTCCTAAAAAATATTTCATGAGGCCTAAATCTTTCATCTCAAATTCATTCATCATGGAAACATTGAATTCATTCTTCATCATAGAACTGCTACCCATATACAACAAGTAATCAACATACAAACTTACAATTAGAATATCATTACCTTCATGTTTGTAATAAAGGTTAGGTTCACTCTTACTTCTTTGAAAGCCATTCTCTTGAAAATATCCATCAATCCTAACATACCATGCTCTTGGTGCTTGTTTGAGGCCATACAAAGCCTTCTTTAACTTGTAGACATGATTTTATTTTCCTTGCACTTCAAAACCTTGTGGCTATTCCACATACACTTCTTCTTCTAAGTACCCATTCAAGAAGGCACTTTTCACATCCATATGATGGATGCTCCAATTTGTTTGAGCTGCTAATGAAATCAACATTCTAATGGTCTCTTGTCTTACTACTGGTGCAAATGTCTCTTCATAATCAATGCCATACTTTTGTGTGGAGTCTTTAGCAACTAATCTCGCCTTATGCCTTTCAACACTTCCATCACTGTTATACTTAGTCTTGTAGACCCATTTGGTGCCAATCTTCTTCCTGTCATGTGGAAGCTTAGTAAGCTCCCAAGTGTCACTCCTGTGAATATAATCCATCTATTCTTGACATAATGGTTAAAAATCAGCGTTGGTAAGTAAAGCAAAATTCAGTGTCTCACCTCTTGGATTTTATTCATGTGCTTGATTTGAACTCTTTTGATAAATGTCACCCAATCTTCTTACCTTCCTTGTAGAACTATGACTTGAATCCGGACATACACTTGGAATTGAACAACTAGATAAGGTGTTACTCGGTGGATTTGTAGCACTTGGAATAGAAATATTAGTGGGCTGCCCATGATCAATATCATCCATAATAACTTCATTTAAAACAGATTTTGACTTCTTCATATGGCCTTTTTGATGACCATAAACTCCCCCTTCATCAAAAATCACATCTCTTAACACAATAATCCTATTAGTGAGAGGATTACATAACCTATAAGCCTTACTTTCCTCACTATATCCAGCAAAAATACATAACTCACTTTTGGGGTCTAACTTTTGCCTCTTTTGATCAAGAACATGAACATAGGCTAAGCAACTAATTTTTTTGAAATAATTAACATGTGGCTTTTTCTCATACCAGGCTTTATATGGAGTCATCCTGTAAAGTGCACTAGTGGGACTCTGATTGAGAATATATACTATTATAACAACTGCATCTCCCCAAAAAAAATTACTTAATCCCTTTGTTTGTAGCATGCTTCGTGCCATCTCTACCACTGTACGATTCTTCCTTTCAGCTACACCATTTTGTTGAGGTGTGTATACAGTGGTGAGTTGTCTTCTAATGCCATGTATATCACAATAACCTTGAAAGGATTTTGAACAAAATTTTCCTCCACGATCAGTCCTTATGCATTTGATTTTTCACCCTTTGTCATTTTCTATAAGGTCTCTAAACCTCTTGAATGTCTCAAGAGCTTCACCTTTGGTCTTTAAAAAATAAACCCAACACTATCATGAGTAATCATCAATAAAATTAATAAAATATGATGTCTTATCCAAACTCATTGTCTGCATAGGACCATAAATGTCAAAATGAACTAACTCGAGTGGATAATGAGCCCTCCATACATTGCCTTTTGAAAATGTCTCTCTTGCATGTTTTCCTTTAGCACATCCTTCACAAACATCCTTGTGCTCTTCAACCTTAGGTAAACCAGAAACTAATGCTTTTGATGTTAGAATTTTCAAACTATGAAAATTTAAATGCCCATAGTTGAGATGCCACAACCAACTTGTATCCTCATATGCCATATTGACAAGGTTCTTGTTATGTTTACCAAAATTCAATGGGAACATCCTATTCTTTGTCATAGGCACAACTGTTACAACCCTATTTCCATGATTCTTATCATAAATTATACATTGTTGATTTTCAAATACAACTTTATCATTCTTCTCACACAATTGTCCAACACTCAACAAATTATTCTTTAACTTTAGAGTGTAATAAATGTCCTTAACACTTTTCATACCTTTTTTTGTATGGTCTTCCATAGCTCCTTTTGTAGCAACCTCTAATGATTTGTCATCACCAAGCTTGATCTTATATTTAAAACTTTCATCCATTATAGAAAAATGTTTTTCATTCCCTTACATGTGGTTAGAACATCCCGAATCTAAATACCAAACATCTTTAAAAACATTTTCAGCTTTGTCATAAAATAAAAATAAATTATCTAAAGGATTCTCATCACCTTCTTGAGCATAATGAATGTTTTTATCATTATTATCTTCTTTTAATCTACACTCATAATTAAAGTGGCCATACCTATTACAATGATAACACTAGATATTTATTTTATCAAATCGGCCTCTACCTCTTCCTCTGAAACCACCTCTTCCTCAAAAACCACCTCTACCTCTATTTCCTCTTGAGTAATTCTGATTTTGGCCTCTACTTGGCCTTGATTACTTTCGATGCTACTATTGGCATCTTCATTCTTTGTGATTTCTAATTTGGAGGAAAAAGCTTTCTCATCGTTTTCCCCAAATGAATCTCTCAATCATTCTTCATGAGACATCAAAGATCCAACTAGATGGTCAAATTGAAGGGTAGACAAATTCTTGCTTTCTTCTATGATTATGGCAACATAATTCCACCTTGGTGTGAGAGTCCTCAACACTTTTTTGATCACAACCTCATTGTTCACAATTTCACCAAGTGTAGCCATCTTACTAACCACATCTTTTACTCTGACACAATAGGTACTCACACTTTCAGCTTCTTGTATCTTCAAATTCTCGAATTCTATCTTCAATGTCTGTAACTTGACAACTGTAACTTTATCACTACCTTGTTAAGCTTCTTTTAGATTCTTCTAAGCATCCTTTGTTGTCTTTGCTCTTACAATTTATGGAAATAAGCTCTTATCTAAAGCTATTTGAATATAAAATAAAGCTTGAGCATTCTTGTTCTTAGCCTCCTTCTTAGTTGTTTTATCATTTACTGTAAGGGCATTCAATTAACTAGCTCTACATAACCTGATTCAATAATCTCCCACAAATCTTTTCCTATCAAAAAAGTCATCATTTTGATACACCAATAATCATACTCATTTCTATCAAATTCTGGAATGGGCAAGGAGTTAGAATTTGACATGATAAATTTTTGGCAAAATTCCTACTATTAAATCTTTAACCCAAAAGAAAAAAAAACTGCTCTGATACCAGATGTAGAATTTTAAATTAAATCACACCCAAATATATGCAATATTCATAATATAGAAGAAATAAGGATTGCAAAAATAAAAAATAATTCTTCTTCAAAAACTTGGAATCATTCTCCTTATTGAAAATAAAGATCAATTACAATGTATTAATAGAATTGCATGTGAACATGGTTGTCTAATTATTCAATAAAATATTTTAAATTTATCTAAATAATAATTTGCATGTAATAGCAACTAAAACTAACTCTAGCCTTTTTAAGGCTTTATTTTAAAAAATATATATATTAAGTAAAAATTAACTAACTGTCTAATTATTCAATAAAATATTTTAAATTTATCTAAATAATAATTTGCATGTAATAGCAACTAAACCTAACTCTAGCCTTTTTAAGGCTTTATTTTTTTTTTAAAAATATATTAACTAAAAATTAACTGTGTAAATTTAGCTCCACAAAAACTGTTCATGCAAACTAAATTTACACTAATAGTCTAAAAATAAAACTAGTGAACTGCACTTCAGCATCATTTTTCAACAGCTCACTGACACCATAGTTTAGGCGAGGTGACAGGTCTATATAATGAAAATCTTTCGATTTACAATTATATAGTGGAATACGACCAGATATTCTTCTGAATCCCGGCTTTAAAAAATAGTGCATACCCGAAGTAGTGAGACAATAAACACCGTTTTTTTGTCCTAACGGATTTATAAGGTTTACATTTGGTCTGCTACATGCGAATTACAAAAGACATGTCCACCTGCTGGCACGTCCCTTGGGATTTATAAGTAATATAGATATTACTTATAGATTCAAACTATGATGAATGAATTCCAGCTGCAGGCACGTCCCTACCAGCTTTCTTGACAATGTGCCCAATATTTACAGCAACTCCTTTTTCATATTTCCAAGGGTTGTATTATCAATATGATCTCCAAGTACACATATTGAAAAAATGCTGCCTCCTCAAAGTATTGTATCATGAAGGATTTTTGCTCGATCAGAAAGCTACGTTCTCCTCCTAAAACAATTTAAATGAGCCATGAAAATGCCGTTTTATACGCGAAAATATTTCACCGATCGAATCCCTTCCAAAATATTGGACAAAGATTTTAATAGCGTCCACATCGTCAAGTGGCTTGGAAACAAGACAACCGTGATCAATTAGAAACACTGTCATTCAATGCTATTCTCGCCTGGTGGGTGTGATACATAAAATCTTTCTTAAGGGATGCAATTCCATACTTCTATCGCCTGACCGACATGGGCTTAACATAGACTTGTGTTTCCGTCCATGGCAATGTAAAGACCTGCCATGGCCATATACTCATTATTATTACTTGAAAATTGTAATCATCGGTTTATTTGCCACTGAGATCCTGGAATTTGTTTGAGAAAAACGTCATTTTAAAGTATTTTTCTTTCTTCATTATAGTTTTTGAGGTTCGCAGCATTTTTAAGCATTTTAATTTCTTCATTATTGTTTGTGATGTTCGTAGCAACTGGGGATTTTACAATGGCAGTGTATGCGGGATTTGTACCAGTGGAGGCACTGGAAATGGCACATAGTATGTGTAAGACGGTAGGATTGTCGGAGGTTTGTATTTTTATGTTGTAGTTTTGTTATGCCACATTATTACTATAGTCAATACTGCCCTTTATACTGCGAAAGATTTTCTCGTGCCGCTGTGATAAAAAGAATCATATTACATATTCAACAAAGTTTGTCGGCCATGACGTTTATTTGAGGTGGTCACTTGGGCCAGTCACTATAGAAGAAGTTGGTTGGGCCCTTCCTTCAGTCCAAGATCTCGTTTTCCGAAATTCATCTATAGAGTTATGTGCATTAAGCGAGGGTGAAAAACAATTGGACTTTCATCCTCTCATTTTAAGATTATTGTTGAGACAATCTACGGCACGAGTTGGAAGAATTGTGCTCCATTAAACTGGAACAAGAAAAAGAAATTCTTATTGGAGTTTTAAGAGGGTTTTGGGCTGCTTAACTTGTTAATGATTGTTCATAAGGTTAAGCCCTTATAACCTAAAAATAATGCCTAGAGTATTGAGGGAATAGGGGCCCCTATCCATCCCTAATAACATTGGTTCCAACTCTCTTTCCTCTTCATGGAATGAACACTAGAAAATGGCCTTAACTAGCTTGCAAAGAGATTGATGGAGAAGATGAAACATTTTTTTACATATTTTGGCCTTGTCAATGTTGCCACAAGCCTGATCTAACCTTGAAAACCCCTAGGAGATATGACACCATCAATTTCTAACCTTAGTTGATTACCTCCACATTAAAAGAAATCTTTGCAAGCCCCTGGCAAGTGTGTTTATATCTTATACTTCAACTTGTTGATCTTTGGAGGGTCCCACCACTCCTTTCATATTGAAATGAACTACGTGAACATGTGTGAGCTTAGAATAACTTGAAAAAAACTTATAAATGAGTTGGAGGCCATAAAATATATTATTATTATTATTATTATTATTATTATTATTATTATTATTATTATTATTATTATTATTATTATTATTATTATTATTATTATAAAAACTAACATTACCTTAATATCTCTAAAATTACCTTAACCTTTACTAAACATGAAATAAGAATGTTTCATTTTGTCATACCTTACCTTTAGAAGCTGTCATCTACCATAAGATATTAGATTACCTTAGAAGGTCAATACACCAACATTTCACCATGGGTCAACATACCTTGACCTTTTTAAAGTAACCTTAAACTTTACTAAAATACTTTATTCTTTGCAAAACTCAAATAAGACCTTCATAAAGGGATGAATGACAAGACTAGGATGGTTGATCACTCTACTAGACCATGCAATAGATCTTAATGTGACAAGCACTTGACAAGACATCCTTGATAGGACCAAGTTTGACCTATAAACCAAGAATAAGACTCTCAAAAGGCTACTAACAAGTTTAAACATGTCTAGAAGCAATGTTTGAAATTATCCTCACTCATGGTAGCCAATTCTGGCTAAAAAGGCATTGTGAGGCCCATATCTCATTTGAAAATATCATCGTGATCCTGTCATTGATTACATGATACACACTTGCATAGAAATACATACATATGTCACAGATGTGGTTCTCAAAATGGTGGAAGTAGAGTTTATAGAACACTAAGTACAACATCGATCCCATTATCACCCATGATGTAAATGCAAATCACCTAAAGTTTAACATGGTGTAGACAATTTTTCATAGTATGACATCATGTTGAAATCCATTCACTGATCTCATGAGGCTCCCAAAATCTTAGACCTTGTCTCCCTTTATGATGATGATAAAAAGTGGAACCAACACATGTTAATGTACACTGTATCACTTTCCCCATACAAGTAGTTGAGGAAAATCATACCTATATGCATACCTTTTATGAAGGTCCTAATTATGTATGAATCAAGATCATCTTTGTTAACCTAGTTATCTTGGTCCCCGACCCAATCCTAGAGGATGCCATAGATGTTATAAGTTTTCATATATGCATCAAGAAAACTCCATGTCATAGGTCATGGTTTACTCTGGGAGGTTGTAATAATTATTGAATAAAGCCTCAAAGATGTCTGGGATTCTGAATCCAATGTTGGTGACCTCACGATATAATGGTTGTACCGAGAAGAGAATGAGAGGTTGCCAAATAAGTCTATACAAGTGAAAACTTCAGGCCTGGCCATAACTATGTGTAATGTTGATGATCTTAAAACAATGAGCTCATTTACATATTTGATATCATCTTCTCTAGCTTCATCATATGTATCTCATGTCTAAATATCTTCTATTATTTTAAATATCTCACTGCAGTGCTTTAACTAAGTGATGCCTTGTAGGAAAGTAGTGTCTTAAAATTTTGGTTCTAGTTTAGAATTCAAGGATGAAGCATCCATTACTAGATTTTGTGAGACTAATGTGTATAATTAATTAGCATAAGGTATTCTCTGGACTTTAGGGTCAGTTCAATGTAATGGGTTCAAAATGATTTGAGTATATAGACAAAAGATAATGTTAAAGTGAATAATGATGGGATCATATAGGGATTTTAGATATCTTATACAGTAATGGATTTTGTGTCCTCATTTTGTTTGAATTGATCTATTAATTAGTGGCATGATTCCATATTTACCATTTCCAATTTATCATTAATTTGATATTTTGAAAATAAATGTCATTTAGATTTGGCCTATGGTGATGGGAACTCTTGAGGTGTTGGATCGCGATCTTCCCTTGTTAAAGTTAATAAAAATAAGGAGAATTAGGACCACATGCTTATATATCCCTTGTGGTGTTATGAATGATTATGAGGATGGCCACGTGCCACTCAAAGATAGGTGAGGCCAAGGATTACTTTTATAACTAGACATGATAGGGAGCCATAAGACTTGATAACTTGACGTACTTGAGTTATTGTCGTAGATGTATTATTTACATGTGACATTTTATAATTATGTTTTGAGTCATGATCCATACTATTTCCTTAAGTTACCTATGCGTTTCAAAACCTTTTGCCACATGAGTGTATGAAAGTACACATGGATCCTTTCTACTTCCTCAGGCCTATTGTGGCTCTAATAGCTCTAATGCCATAAGATTGATAAGGAACATGTGAAGTATCCTCATTAGTTATATCTCCAAAGATCTAATATCTCTGACACATTGGAAATGACATAATATATATGGTATTTCATCATTTGTCATGTTCCTAAGCTTTGACAACTCTAACACTATGGGACTGACATGAAACATGTGGTGTCTCAACATTGGTTTGGTCTCCTAGGCTCTCATAACTTTGAAGATGGAGGACTTATAAGAAATATATTATATTTCATCATTGATTTTATCTCTCGAGCTATAAAAACTTTCATTTTATAGGATTATGACAAAACATGTGGGATCTTTTCATTTGTTCAAGCTCTTAGGCTCTTATAACTCATGCACTACAAGGTTGATATGAAATATGTGGCATCTCATCATTTGTTTAGGATCTCAAATTATAAAAATTATGAAATGTTGGGATTGATTTGAAACACATGGTGTCTCCTTATCAATTTGGGTTCTTGAGATATGATATCCCTGACATCATGGGATTGATAGGAAACATGTAGAATCTCCTTATTAGTTAGAAATCCTAGGGTATGACAACTCTGATTCTGTAGGGCTGATAGGAAACATGTGGTGCCTCCTCATTAGTTTAGCCTCCTCAGATATGAAAACTCTACCAATGTGGGAATGATAGGTAAATATAGAATCTCCTCATTGATCCAAGACCTGAATCTCTAAAAACTCTGACATTGAAAGACTAAAAATAAATAAGTGATGTCTCCTCATTTGTTTGAGATCCTAGGCTACGATATTTATGACACCATAAGACTGATAGGAAATTAAAAAAAAGTGATAACTCATAAAATTTCCTCATAACCAAATATATGTTTACTTTTAAGCTTAAAGGCCTTTGGGAGAATTCAAACTCTGACTTTGGGACTATGGCTTTGGGATCAAGAATCTAATAAAAACATGCACAAGGAAGTATCATGAAGAAAGATAGTTCCCACAAAATAAATAAGTATAAAAATACATTTAAAATCTCAAAGGAATAGTTATTAATTAAATACATGTAGTTATGAGAGGTTATGCAATGAGATATACAACTAATTGTGATATTGCATAATACTTAATTGATCAAGATGAAGTAGACATTGGCATTTTCACATGATCAATGATCAATTGGGATTAGTTTGGGTGCTGAAAGTTTATGATTTTTTTGAATACATACGTCCATTTTTCTTCAAAAAAAATGGATGTGTAGGTCATAACAAATGGTGACTCTGTGGGAAAAACACTATCAGCGTTTAGAACCTAGGTCATTGATTTGTATTTTCAAACCATTAGACAAGTTGTTAAAACTTCTTTCAATAGAACAAGAGGAGAAAAAATCACATAAGTTTTCTTTAACACATAACATAATTAGATCCGATTACTCTAAGATAACATTTTATGTGGAGTGATTTATTTTCTATCATTTTATCTCTCTTTTGAAATAATGATCAAGTTTAGAGGCCCCTTAAGTGTTCAGGAAACCATAAAATGTAGTTGTTCTTTATCATAGGTCCGATGAGGAAGGGAAGACTCAAATATTTATTTGCTTCCAATTAGGCATTTATATACCCAAGAGAGATACCTTTGGTCCTCCTATAAACCTTGCTCCATTGTCAACTATAACAAGAATCTTATGATGGAGATTTTTCTCAAAAACACCATTTTTTAGGGAAAAACATTGACATTTTATTAAAAATTTAGACTTCCTTGAGTTTTAATGTTTTATTTATTTCTAATCCATGAGGGTTGGGGACCAATGCAATGAAAGTGATTGGTTAATTTGGTGAGTTTTTAAATCTTAATGGGAACTATGTGCTTACTTAATGAATTCATATTGACTTATTGATGTTATTTTAAGTTTTGTGATGGTCCGTTTCCAAAAAGAGAACTTTTACCAATTCATATGCTCAGTTTTAGATCAATGGATTATTTTTTAATGGGTGTTGTGAAAGGAATTGCCCCATCTATCAAATAATTTAATAATGGAAATCCATGCTCTATTTTATTTACCTTTGTCTTGGATTCATGTCTTAATTTCAAAAGGACCAAGCCTAAGGATACATGCACCAAATCTTATATCTAGCTTTAAAAATCCATATTTGACTATCTAATTTATCATATTATGAGAATGGGGTATCCCTTATGGGGTCAAAAGGATAATATTGGGTTGATAATGAAATGGGTGAAAACAAGGAGAGAAAATAAAAACAATCAAATCAATGACAAAATAAATCCCACAAGATAAAAAAGATGCAACATAATAAAACTAAACTAAAACAAATTTAGTATTTACATTACTAGTCTTTGCCTAGAGGGGATACTATGAGATAATAGTGGGTAGAATAGCTAAGAAGTTGTGATTAAATAAATTTCCATTCAATGTAGTGATATACCATTTCCATAGATATCCATAAATATATAATCATTCTTCCCAAGTAACTTAGAAATATGGTAGGGACCAACGCAGAGTGGATCTATCTTGGAATTTGTTCCTTTCTTCTCATGGGATTTGCCTCTGAGTATGGCCATGTCTAATAGCTAAAATAATTTCACATTTGCCTTCTTTTTGAACCTTCTCTTAAAAATATCGTAATGTCTAATAAATTTTTACAAGGCTTCTTCTCGTGCATCTTCCATGAGAATAATGCTTAATAGCCTTGAGTTCTCTTTCCCACTATCATCCATGTATTCTTGCATGAAATTGTATGTGGGCAACCTGAGGGTCATTATGAATATCATCTCTAAATTGTATTCCAATAGGAAAGGTGAAGTATGTAAACCCTGATTGTGCCTGATGTGGTCAATCCAAAGAGCATAATTCAATAGTGAATGTTAGTCCTTATGCCTCCTTTATATGGACTTATTTATCACATATATCAATTTCTTATTGGCTGAATTAGTTAGGTGATTAGCTTATGGTTTTTATTTTTATGAGAATCTAAATGTAATTCCATTCTGTTAGGCCCATTCAATGACTTTGGCTAACTTTAATATAGGAACATTTTCATAGAATAATGAATTTGGAATGACAAATCACATGGTTATATTTTTTTCAAGGAACTTGGTCACTTATTTATCTATGCTAATCTTGGTTGCTACCATTTACATCTTGTAAATAAATAATTGGTCATACATTAGAAAGGGGAAAAAACATATTCAATATGGATGGGTAGTTGCCATTTTGAAGGGATGACCACTACCTAATTTCTCATGGAAGTTAGTTATGACATCTTTTGCATCTTTTGATATACATATAAGATACATGTCTCTATAATGTTTTTGTTAGAATACTCCCTTATTGAACATGTAATTTAATCCTAATCTAATATTCCTTTTTGCATTTGGCTCAATCCTAGGGGAAGATTCCATTAAAGAATATAATGGATAATTCAATCATATAAGTCTTGATAGATCATTTCTAAATTTTTAAAATATACCACAATGATTATTGGCTCAATATCAATGATCAATTGAGTGACACATTGATCTTAGAAAATCTTGATAGGTTTTATCTCTAGAGGCCATATTCTTGTAACTTGGTCATCCATTGACCCATATGTTCTCCAAACTCATTATTTCCGCACATGAGCTTTACACTTGGATCTAAGATGATAGCATGTACCTTATTTATAAGGCTCTAGTGTTAAAACTTCTTCATGACCTTCAGAAAGGCACAAGCATGTTTCTCTAGGGTAGATTACTTTAGATCTACATCTTTCAAATTTATACTCGTAAAGGTTATCATTTTCTCATTCTCATCTAATTTATGGGTGAGTATTTTAACTATGGTGTGATCTAAAGAAAAGGAATTGAAGTAAAAGTCCTTTGTGCAGTCTAAGCTAATCAAGACTAGTGCCTACATGATGGCGTAATTAATGTCTTTGAAGGATTTCTTAGTTACAAGGGTCTAATCCACATTTTTTTCTTGTTTCAACATCTTATTTAATGGATTAACAATCTCAACAAAACCAAATATGAACTTATTAACAAAGTTAATATTTTGAAAGAAATATTTCAATTACTTTTTTCTATTAGGAAGTATTTTATAAATTACATTAGTGCACTAAGGATCATCAAAAATACCTTCCTTGGTGATAATGATGACCATGTATCTTACTTCATTTGATGAAAAAAACACTCTTTTTTGGCCTGAAAGAGATATCATACCTTTGGAACCTATTTAATATCCTCTATAGATGTTGGACATGATCATACATATACTTTGAGAAAATAATCAAACCATCCATATAAATAATTACACATTTAAGAATTATACCTTCAAATGAAAATTTTCATGGATCACTAAAAAATAGCTTTTGATTGGATAAGACCAAAAGGTATTACCTTATAAATGAGGTTATTGTACTTGATTTTGAATGCAATATTTTTGCTATCATCCATGATTACTAGAACCTCAATATATTTTAAGAAACCATCAAATAAGGACATCATCTGAGATACACTCACCATTGGATCACCTCATCTATGTAGGGTAAAGGGTAGTTGTCCTTATTAGATTACATATTCAAGGTTACAAAATTAACACACGGTAAAATTTATCTTCTATTTTTATACATAGGCAGTATGTTGAAAACCCATGTAGAGTGGTGGATTGGGAGAATTACCCCAGTGAAAAGGATCTTATGAAGCTCTTTAAAGATAATTAGGTTTGCAGGTTTTTACCTCTATCTAAAATGTTTCTTATTTAGTTTGAGTAGGATGTTATGCATTATTACATTGTGGTGTAAGGATTTAGGTTATCCATAGGCCCAAAAAATAACATATTTTAGCATGTCAATAACATTTTGAGATGTTTAATCTCAAAGGTAATGAAATTTAGGCCGATATTAAACTCTTTAAGATGGTATGAAGATACCAAAATGATAGTCCTTAACCATTGGTATAGGTATACTAGTCTCTCTAGTCTATTTCTAGAGTTATCGATGTTTACCACTCTTTCGATGGAGATTATACCTTTCATAACCTACTTATATTTTCATTTCATGATGCCATCTTCATCACAATCTATGTCATTATAATTATCCATGTTCATGTCATATATAACCTAGGAATTAAATTTTCTAGAATTTTCAAGGACGTCTAAAATATGGTGGTTGTCCTCAAAGATTTGGAATTTTTTTACATTGTCTAGGACTAATAGGCACATAATAATTTATACATAGCGATTATGTAGACCCAAGCTATCTAATGACATTATATTAGTTTCGGAGGATACCATTGAACATCAACTTGATTTTCCTCTTTGGTAATAAGAATGATGCTAACATTACTAAATATATTTAATAAATCCTAGAACTGATGCTTATATTTACTTAAATAAGACAACTTGCATTTAAATTTTCTCATACCATAGTTGATTACTAGCTCAAAAACCATAAACACTTTTAGTTCCTTTACTCTATGTTTTAAAGTGAATTATATCCCTAGGACCAAAGCATCATATTCTCTAAGGTTATTGGTAGATGTGAACTATACCCTAATGGTATCTAGGTGCCACTTTTCTTGTGCATCAATAACATTTTTTTTGGATTTGAAATGTTGCATATAACGTGCCCCATAAGTGTACAATGGCCATATACTTAGAAACATATGGTCATAGTAGGTTTTTATTTGAGCACATTTTTTATACATAGTGTTAATAGATACTAGGTTGACCATGTCATAAGATACTAGGTTAATCATTTCTTTGACTGCATTATATTATGTGATCATATGTTTCATCATAAGCTCTTTGTCAACACAAATTTTATTAGTCATGCCTCTCCAAGGCAACCACATATGGGATAAGTCTTAATCCATATTTCCATTAAAGGTTTTATACTAGTCCCTACTAAGAAGCATCCCATAATATTTTTATATCTCCATCACTTGAATATTCATGAACTATTAGACTTGATGTTCATATTATAATTGCATATGAAAATTTAATAGATAACCCACTACCTTAACCTTAGACATATGTATCTGAACCACTA
Source organism: Torreya grandis (assembly GCA_037957365.1). Classification (NCBI taxonomy): domain Eukaryota; kingdom Viridiplantae; phylum Streptophyta; class Pinopsida; order Cupressales; family Taxaceae; genus Torreya; species Torreya grandis. Next base: position 49,806 of record JARHVA010008223.1, read on the forward strand.
TCTTGTCTAATTAAATACGTGTCAACCATAAATTATTTCATATTCTTACAAGCATGACATTTACTGAGGCTCCCAAATTGACTAGTAATTATATAGGTTCTTTCCAAACAAATATATTATTAGGAGGAAGGGAATAACTTCAACCTTATTCTTATGTATGAAAAATTTGGTGTAAATGATCTCAAACTTGGGCTAAGTTGGTTTGTCTATCAAAAATTTTTGGAGGATATCCAATCCATCAATGTTATACGTAAGCTCATGTAATGTGATGATTTATTTTACTTTATTAATGTATTCTAATATTTTATATTTAGTCTTGATATAAATAGGTTAGGTCTCTTCATGGGGATTTGCACTATTAGATTTAGAGGAGGAAGATCATTGATTTCCTTAGTATCAGAATAGGTTACAACATTTTTAGGAGTGTAAATGGTAAGAGGTTATCATTGTATCTAATTCCTAATAATGTAGTTACTATGTTAGAATTTTTTAAATGGACATACCTCCTTGGTGGCCTCTTTCATCTCATTATATTCTTGGATACCAAACTCTAAGGTTGCTAATACCATATCCACGCTCAAAGATTTTGAGGAGATAATATCATCAACTTTATTATTAGCATTGGGGTTGTTTGGGAATACCTCTTATTCTTATATTTATATTTATAATATGTTTAATACACTAAAAAACTTGATACATTTGAGCTCTTGAGGATGGGATGTACTATTCAAATGACACCATTTTGGCAAGGCTAAATCACAAACGTTAATCTCATATAGCTTATTGGGTGAGGGATCTTGTTTGTTATTAAAGTAATTATGAGGATGATTGTATATATGATAGGTGAATTAATATTTGAATTTTCACCTCCAACATTTCCAAGTTATCTTTGGAGGCCCAAGAAGCCACTACTAAGCTTCTATACCATGTTTTATATAACGAACAACTCCTTATTGGTATATTCTTGGGATATGTTTTGGACATTATTCATAATAGGGACTAGCGCTTGACTATGATCTTGAGGTGATACAAAATTATTGACTAGGATAAGCAAGCTCATGTTATGGTTAGGAATAACATTCCTCAAGGGAAACTAGTTTTTCACATGTACAGGTTATGGCATAGGCACATTATAATTGGTGTTGAATAGAGATTTCAAGGTAGGTAGGTTTTGTAATATATTCCATATGACCAATGAAATTTAGCCTTGAGGGTTATGATATATGTCCACTTTGATGGAATTATCACAGGTGATGGGTTAATCCACCACTAATGTGTCTCTCTGTAGGAAAATTTCAGTCTAGGGGTCTAGTTCATTCTTATACCTTTCAGTAACTAGTTGGGCATTTGATGTGTATATCATAAAGACTCAACTATATATCTTTTGAAACCTAGAATAGAAATTCATAATAGGATATTTTAGATATATGTAGATTCAAAAGAAATGATTATTTTACAATAATTGTGTCAATATCATGGCCAAAATAGGTAATGAATGTGTTACATAATTGATACCAACATGTAATTGGGATTTAAAATAGGTTCAATAACCAATCATAGACTGCATCCATCATAGTGAATGGGATTTGTTTTTAAGAAACATCCTCATGTTTTAAATTTATAATCTTGATAACCTTTTTGTATGAGATCACATGTTATTTAATGGTACACTTCACACAAAGCATGAATCATAGGAGGTACCTCTCCTTGTTACTAGGTAGATCATAGATAGTGCTAAGAATGTTAATTATACACCTAGCTAACCATGCCATGGGTGCAGCCATAGGAAAGGTTATGTTAGGAGTAATGTAAGAGAATAATAAATTTGGTGTAACCAAAGTTCTCTTTCTTCCTCAATCAATTCTAATTATTCTATGGATTTGTAAGGGTGAGATTATCAACCTCCTAGGACTAGAACAAGATGTATTGATCTGCATAGTAGGGACTAGGTTTGTCTTGGGTTAGCTAGTAGTTTAAATATTTTTTAATCATGATAAATGGATTCCCTCCTTCTAGCACTATATATTGTTTGGTCTATGATCTCATTCTCCAATATGCATCTATCAAGTTAGGTCGACTGAGTAAGATCAAGGAATAATTGGGGGCTTTCATTATCTCAGTTTATGATTATTGTTGGGATAATCTATGGAATGATATGTAGGTATTGGAATGCATTAAATATACTACTTATAATGTATCTCCAAGTGATGTAGTTCTACCACCATGGATCCAATTCTTGTTTTCTAATAACACAAAACTTTTTCATAAGTAGCTAATCGGTTTTACTAGGTTTAACATTTCATCCCAACATTAATTGAGTTTAAAATTTATAAAAGAAGGAAAAGATCACTTAAAAACAAATAAACATCAAAATTAAATGGAAGGGAAAATTGAAAACAAAACTTTTTATGTTATTTAAAATAGTTGATGTTCGAGAATTGTGGTTGTGTCCATCTACAATTTTGCCACTATATGCCAAGTTTCATGAAAGCTCAACATTCAATACCACAGGGAAGGGAGTATAGTGGAGTAGTGAATGCTTAACCCTAAAATCCTTTTCTAAATAGACATACTTGGGACCTATTTAAGTAATGAAAGAGAATAGCTTGAGGCTAATTCCAATCAATGCATACACCTGCATAAAAACACATGCTTCAATTACTTAACATTAATATGCTTAGTGAATTAGAGAAGTTGAAATACATTCATGAAAATGAAAATTTTATAAGTAAAAATATAAGAACTTATAATAGTCTCTGAAGTTTTCAATCACAAAAGTGTCAACCCTATAAAAATATCTTCACAACAACATATATAGAATAAAGATGACACCTACCTCCTACTATCGTGATATCTGACTCATAGTGTTGTAGAAAAAGAAGAAAAAAAATTAGAGGATATAAATTTTGATTTTATATATGTTTGAGCTCATCTTCATGCCAAAATGACCATCTCTAAAATTTCAATTCAGCTATACCCTGAGCTTCCCATTAGCAAGTGTTTTTGATATTTTCTAGAGGCCATATGTGAGCATTTAAGGGTATTAAATTATAGTTTAATAATATTTTTGATTTTTTCCTAAATATTAAATTTTTCTATTTTTGTAACCAGATTTGAAATTATGTTGATATTCATCTAATAGGTTAATTTTATCATTTATTTTATTTTTTTATATTTTTAAAAATGCGTGCACTTGTATGCAAAACTTACAAAAAATAACAACTACTAAAAATAGCAAGTCAAGTTTTATTTACTTTCAGAGTTCTAAATTTTGCATGTCAACTATAATTCTGAGCTGAGGCTTATTTATGCATTGTTTATAATTATTCAAATCATTCGATATGAATCAATACAGGTTATTATTTAAGAGGCTTTGCTTATTTGTAATTTTATTGTCTTGAGAGTATTCAGGTTCAATATTTTTGACCTCATGGTCCAAGATAGTTACAAAAATTAATTGACCACAAAACATACCAAAATGGATAAAGTTGAGAAGAGAGGGGAGGGTGACATGTTGATTCATAATTCACCCATACCCATTGAGATAATCAACATTTTCTTGGTGGTAGCTTAACTCCTAGTTGCCTCTAAGAAGCTTGATGAACAAGCAATGATTTATCTAAGAAGCTATATTATGGGTCAAGGTTCTAAAAATTTATAGGTGGTACTTGGGAGAGTAAATTTGATCGAGTCAAAAACCTACTATGTGTCTTAAGATGATCTCTCATTGAGACTTTCATTTTATTTGACCTAGATAATGCTCATTATATACTGGGTGGAAATACCTAAGAAAGATTTGAATCCATGATTATTGTCTCTTTCCACCTTTATCCTCATATCCTCATCAAAATTTTCCAATTGGAACCAAAATTCATCCCATTGAAGCAAAGTGCCATACAGGTGAAGGCTAGTAATGATGTTAACTTAATTGAAGTAAGTAAAGTCTTAGTCCCAACACCTCTCAAAGGGCCAAATGGTGGTTTGGGAATTTCTCAACTAGTATTCAATGGAATTTGTCATGAACCCTATGAAAGTGTGATATAAATTTAAGCCCGTGAGGTGCATCAATTTTAACTCCTAGAACATCCCCTTAGGAATGATGGTAGTTATCTTATTTCACTTTTTATCTAAATGAATGATCCCATCCACATAGGTTTGGGATCTTTAAAGAAGTTACTTACTTTAAAAGAGAGAGAGAGAGAGATCTAGTAACTGTGGGCATAAGAATAACATAAGTTGAACTATGAAATTGACTCCTCAAGGTCAAGCCAAGGTAACCAATGCAATAGATGCACTATAGACTATGTTGGTTATTGGGTTGAATGGGATTTGGAATGAGTGGAGATAATGGGTTGTCAATTTGAAACTAAAATAACTCAAAAAAAATTGATGCTCACTTAGAGCATCAAGCTGTCCAAAAATAGAGCTCCAAGGTCCTTAAGTCTCCAAGATCACAAGAAGGTGAGGCTCGAAACAGATGTTAAGACTATGAAAATAGGGGATATTAGGTTGAAAAAACTTGAAATGAGATATATTCCATCAAGATGGCTATACCCAGTCTATGTCATCAATAAATGTGAATGATATAAAAAAAGGCTGGACCCAATGAGGAGGAGGTGAGAATGGGAAAATAGAACTAGGTGACATTGTAGTGTCAACCTATATTATAGGGAAGGACAATGATGGGTGGATTAAAACTTAATTCCTAATCTTCTAAATCATTGAGATAATAGAAAATGAGATGATGTATTGGGTTATAATGGAATTCTTTTCTCATGAGCTTAGTATTAATATCATACGGTATGCCAATTTATGGGATAGGGTGTTCTAACCTTGTAAAAAAATCCTTCTCTAACAAGATTGGGTGTTTCATGAAGTGTCATCTAAGAGGGATTAGAAAAATGTGTAAGCATATGAGCTTATCTAGATGAATTGTGCAAGGACTTATTTTGTTATTGGAATCAAGGTTTATTTTTTACTTTATTTTAGATTCTATAGCTGGATAAAGATTTTGGTAATGTTTTAGTTGTTTTATTTTGTTTTTGACTTGGAAGTAAAATGCTTGATTTATGAAATTTAATTGATGAAATTAAATAAATGACAAAAATTAAATTAAGTAAAATCAAAACCTTTTTTATCCTTTTCCAATGATTTGAAAATGCATGCAAAGAGAGTGAAAGATCTATCATATTATGCATGATATTGAATGTTCCTAGCTTTGTATGTATATAATCTAAGTGCAGGTGTTTTTGTAGTTTTTGGTTTTTGATTATGTGGATAATTTCAATATGAATTATTTTTTATATATATGCAAACAATTAAATAAATAATTTAATCTAAAACAACAACACTATAATGTTTCTAAAGTTTTCTTGCAAACCAACAAGCTATGATAGTTCTCCAATTTTCCCAGTTAATGCATGTAAATTTTAAATGATTATTTTTAAAAATAAAAATGAAGTATAAATTTTTATTTTTCCTATTGATATGATTAATAAAAGCATTCAAATTGACTTAAAACAATGGTAAAATAAGAAACATGAGACACTCATGTTTGCCTAAATTTTATCTAGGGTTTTGTTGCTTCATAAATTTTTTATTTTATGAGAAATGGAATCTAATTTTATATAAAACTAACTAGTATCTTATTTTAAAGTGTATGAAATAGTTTATAAAATATTCCTAAAATTTTATTTAAATATTGTATAAAATGGAAGTTAATCTACAGAGAAGGTTGTATTCAAATAATGAATTTATCTACTACTTTTTTTAGCAAAGACATGAAAAGGAGAAGAGTTATTTCTCCCATTATTATTTTTGAAATAATAGAGACATAGGTTAAGCAAAATGGAAACTAATATAATCGATTGGATTAAAAAAAAGTAAATCTAAGCTAGAACCCCTAACTTGGTCCTAATGTAGACCAGTTGAAGGTGAATTTCTTTTAGTAATATGACCATCAATGTGTTGGATCATTTTTATAAAATGAGGGTGTTATGAACTCTCCAAAAAAGTGGATGAATATATGGCTATCAAAACTAGGAGGATGAGAGAAGATACATAGATCTTAAAAAAATTAAATTACTATGGTTGGTTGGAAACACCATTTTCAATGACTAGGTTCCAAGAACAATGGTTGTCGCTATCCAAAACTATATATTCAAAAAAAATATTAAAGCTAAAAATAGACATTCGCAGGATGTAAATATCATGGTAAATTTTAGCATTGAATATTTATTAATTCATGAATATTACAATTTTCATATTTTGTTTTTGGAAAATTTTTAGGGTTGGTAGATGGGTCCAGATTGTGAAAAATTTAGGAATATAAATTATTTTAAGGGTTGGATCACAAACTATTTATAATAATATCTTGTATTACACTTCAATTAGCCACTATTATATATTACAATCACCTTCCCTCCTGATATCAAACAAGTCAATAAGGAGAACTGAAACTGAAGAACCATGACATTATAAGATAGAAACTGAACAGAGCAACCGAATGGTGATACCAAACAAAAATAGTATTGATAAAAGGAACTAAATGACAGTGCCAAATAAAAATATATTATGAAAATGTTGAATAGTAGCATTGGATGCATGTTTCAAATGACAATAATGAATGATAGTACTGAATGACATAGCCAAAAATCAAAATGATACTGCCACCAAATGGCATAACCAATCTATAGCATCTACTCTTTGTCTATAAATAGAACAAGATAGAATAACTAAAGTGTTTCATCCTTGATCATCATGGCATCTAGTAAGAATTGTAAGAATATAAATCCATTATTAGAAAAATTGAGCATATTATCCTATTTTAAAGAACCAACCAAAAAACCCACATAATCACAATGCACTTAGAATATAGGTATTCATTATTTTTTTAGTTTCTCATAAATTTGATTTTAATTTTTTAATAATATTAAAATAATTTTTCATGTATAAATACCCACTAATATCTCACAAAAAATAATCAATTGAAATAACATGTCACCCCTTGAAGATATTTCTCATGATTACATGCCACCACTCAAAGATGCTTCTCTCATTTTTGATGATAATGATAATGACACTCAATTGGCAAAAGAGATTATTGGTTCTCACCAAACATAAATTTCAACTAAAATATTGAATTAGAAATAATTGTAAAGGAAGAGAAGTAGATGGACAATTGGAAGGTCATTTAAGGTGGACTGGGCAACAATTTTTCCCTTCATAGAAATTGTAGAGCCTAAATTATTTTATGATACTCCAACAGAATGAAAATGTATAATATGTAGCTAGAAAATAGGTAATCAACATATAATTAAACTAAAATTATACATTACTAGGAAATATTTTGAAAAAATATATGTGATTTGAAGCACCTGGATGGACTAATAACAAGATCACATAAGCAGAAAAAATGAAGAAGAATGCATGCATGTAAGATATGCATGTGATTATGAAAATGATATAAAATTTCAAAAACATCTTGTTGAGAAAGGGGGAATAATCAAATAAAATTTTGGAATAGTTATGAAATCCCATCTAAATGCCAAATATATATAGTTCTCTACTATATACCACATTCTAGGAAAAGGCAAACCTATTTTTGAGTTTTTAGATTATAATATTTTATTTCACCATAATGTATTTTTAGATATTCCATAATGACAATGGTCAATTATTAGTGGTTGGAAAATGGAAAAATATCTAGCAATGGTTATGAAGGAATATTTTTTTAAAAAGTTAAAAATTTACTATTCATCTTGTTTTCCATTGATGAGGTCACAACAATTAACAATACATCCTCCATTTATATGCATGTTTATACTTTTGAGAAATATTCAAGGCAACCTCATCTACTAAAAGTTCATAATATGGTAGAAAATTACAATGCAAAAAATCTTCAAAAATTAGTTGTATCTAATTTGAAAGATAAAGATGGGATGGATGATTATGTAATAGCTAAAAAATTGGGGTTTTTTGGGGTTGATGGTGCATCAGTTATGTAGAGGCATAGAAATAGTTTGTGTGTTTAGTTACAAATAGAAATTACCCCATATATGATTCCAATTCATTGCATTGCTCATATAATGAATCTTTCATACAAAATAGCTAGAAAATTTGTTAATGTGACAATAGTGGAGAAGCTCATTTGTGACCTACATTCTTATATGTCAAGTATTCCAAAAATATTTTTAGAATTTAATAAATTTACAATAGGAGTAATTGATGGTAAGAAATTGCTTAAAGATGTTGATATAAGATGGATTTTTATGTATGAATCTGCATGCCAATTTTTTTAAGAATATCCATCATTAGTAGGTTTTATTTATAAATATCGTAGAGAAATTGATAAGGCAAAATATTTATTATACAATTTTACAGATTTGGAAACACTATTGACATTATGTGGAATTATCCCAATGCTGAAGGAGATGAATTGTATAATGAAACATGCTTAGTAGATATCCATTTACAGTGTTGACTTCATATCAATGAAAAATTATGTCACTCTCTAGATATACTATACACTTCAATGAAAAGTTTCAAGGACATGTTTTTAATAGTTGGCAATGTTTGCTAGATTTAAGGAATTCAAAGAGCTATTTGAAGTTGAATATCAATGATAATTTTTTCGTCTTTGTTAATGGAAAGGAGATACCAATGCACACATTCTACAAAAGCCCTGATCTTTTGGGAGATGAACCTGAAGAACTGCAAGTAACACATATTTTGTATGACACTGTTCTATATGAAACCCAGATGAAACTATGTATAGTTTCATAAAAATTCTCTATGGAGATCACAAATCATTTTAAAAGGGATTATTTGTTGGAGGCCATGGTGGCTGTGAGTCCCATTTTCTAGAACATTAATAAAAATCAAAAGATGATTAGTAATTTATTTCACAAATACATGGGTTATCATGTAAATCATTTTGGTAAATATGTATAGGTAAGTGGATTATAAATAAAAGGTATTTTGGGAAAATGTTTACTAGTGTCATAGTCAACTCATTTTGGAATTACAATATTTGAACAATATCACCTTTTAATAAAACCAACAGAAAATGCGGCAATGATATAGCTATGAAAAGAAAATTATTTTAGTAGTATACCACAGGAAAGTCTTGGTTAATACTTTAAATTATATGATTTTTTTAAAACTATGGTTATGGGATATGTGGAAGATGAAAGAGTATTACATGCATTATTATTCATTAAGTCAAAACTTCAAAATAATTTGGATAAAAATCTATAAACCTGTTTGAGATTATATGTTTTACATTATCCTTTGAACATGCTTCCTTATGAAAGAGCTCTGAAAACATGGAATTATCTAACTAAAAGAAGAGGCATCAAGAATACAGTGACAAATGAGAGTCCCTAAGAGTTGGGAAAAAACTAAGGAATTCCTTAGAGGTAATAATAAATGTTTCAGGAATGATGGTGAACTTGGGTGTGCGTTGCAATGCGCGATTCAGCTAGGGCAGCCGTGCCCTAGCTGGTGGGATTCTTTTGTTGGGTGTTTGCAGGTGCAGCGGGACATAAGGTGTGTAGGAGAAAACACAGAGGCAATAGGGATGAAGAAGGGCTTGGCTGGGCAGTTGAAATGGATCAGCAAGGTCAGAAGAGTTTCAGAGGGGAAAGAAGCTTCAGGGAAGTTGTAGGAAGAAGCTCTCAGGTGCAGGATGTAAGAATGAAGGAGGTGATTGATGAATAGCAGTACCCAGGGGTGCAGGGTAGTGGCTCAGCAGGAGGGTCAAGAATCTCTAAGGTAAATGGTTGCCTGGAAAGGTGCAATGAGAGACTAAAACTGGTTATCCCATATAAAATGATAGAGGAGGATGTTGAGTACTTCTCAAAACACTCCTTATATTGCAAATTCCTGGGACTGAAAGTATCTGTACCATTTTTGGAAAGCTAGGCTCGCAGGGTATGGGAGCCAGTAGGAGAAATGGAACTAATGTTGCTGGCTAACGGCTTCTTTATGGTTACTTTCAACTACCTGGAGGATAGAAATAGGGTGTTTGAAGGTGGGTTGTACTTTTTTAACCAGGCAGGTCTTTTTTTGAAGCTGTGGCATGCAGGTTTTAACCCTACAGAGGAGCTTCCAAACATGGTGCCAGTGTGGGTGCGCCTCCCACAAATACCAGTGGAATGCTGCAGGGAGGATGTCCTGGTGATGATAGCTTCATTAATAGGAAAACCAGTGGGACTGTCCTTACAAACTCTAAGAAAGAAGATCATGACATATGTTTGAATATGTGTAGAGATTTATTTAAGCAAGCCATTACCAGATGTGGTGGAAATGTGTGTAGGTGAGTACTCATGGATACAACAATTAGATTATGAGACATTGCCCTTCTGATGTCGTCTATGCCATGAGTATGGACATCTGGTAAGGAAATGCCCAAAAAATTTAAGGGATGAGCAGCAGCCTTCTCCCTTGCCTCCCATGAATAGGATAATAGCTGAGGAGAAAAGGAAAGTGACTGGAGGGGGTAGGAGGAAGGACCCAGACGGATTCATGCAGACTAAGACTAAGAGTAGGAATAAGGGATATAAGAGGACCTTCTTGGAGAGGCAAGAGGCAGACTCCTTTAATAGATTTGAGATTTTGAAGGAGTTGGGATAGCAAGAAATTAATCCAGGTCTGGTTGTTGGAGAGGCACTAATGGAGGAGGATGGTCAGGTGGTGAAGGATGTCTCTTTGTCATCGAAAGAAGTAGGTGAAGCGTCGTTAACTGAGATGGTGGAGGGATAGGGAAGAGTGCAAAGCTTAGCAAAATTGATTGAAGAGAGATATCAAGCGGGGGAAGATAGAGATAAGGCATCACATTCAGGGATGGAGGAGGAGGAAAAGCGTAGGAAAACTCCTCCTAGCCTGGGGATTCAGCAAAAGGACAACAGAAAAGGAGGTTCAAAAAAAATTGGGAAAGTGGGTAGAAGGAAGGAAATAGAGCGAATTAAGATGATTGGGGAGAATTTGGTTGAATCAAGTTCGGTGAAGACCTTGGATGCACACTTTCAGCCGCCCTCGAAATGATTACGATATCATGGAATGTTAGGGGCTTGAATAGCAGCCCTCGACAAAAAGCTATTTGGGAGTTAGTCAGAAGTCAACATCCAGACATTCTCTTCGTGCAAGAGACCAAAGTGTCTGTTGAGTACATGATGGAGATAGCCCCAAGGATATGGGATCAGGGGTCCTGCCAATGCATTGGGGCTAATGGGGCTGCAGGTGGCTTGGCATGTTTTTGGGATCCGAGGAAGGTTACACCGGTGGTTTGGATGGCCTTCAGATCGCTGCTATTTATGGTAACCTTATGCATGGATTCAGGGGAGTATGTGTTGTTGTCAAACATCTATGCCCCCACAGATTTGCAAGGTAAGATCGCTGTGTGGAATAGCATTCAGCTGGTCCATAAGGAGTTCCCTTATTTGCCATGGATCCTAGTAGGGGATTTCAATGCGATTATGGATCTTTCAGAAAAAAGGGGTGGAAGTATCAAATTAGAACCGTCTTCTTCTCTTCTTAATGAAAAGATGATGAAACTTAATCTGGTAGACATTAAACCAAGCAATGGGTGCTTCACATGGAATAACAGGAGGCTGGATAAAACATTTATAGCGGAGCAGCTTGACAGATTTATGGCATCGTATTTTTGGGTGGGGGGTAGGTGGACGCTCAGTTTTGAGATTTTAGATTGGCAGGGGTTGGACCATTGGCCAATTAGGCTCAGCATCTCTTCGATAGTCAAACAATAGAAGCCAACCTTCAAATTTCAAATTATGTGGCTGTGAGACCAAGATTTGTATGGCCGTATCTTTGAATGGTGGAGAGCAGGCCACCCACCATTTGGGACAGCGATGTATGTATTTGCTAAGCTCCTCCAATTCATCAAATATCAGTTGCAGAGATGGAATAGGTAGAGCTTTGGGAACATCTTTCAGGAAAAAAAGAGGGCACAGGAAGAGCTAAATGGTGTCATGAGAGTGATTAGAGAAGAGGGCTTGACTGAGGCTTTATTGAGGAAAGAAGGGGAGGCGGTCAGGACCCTCGAGGAATGGGAACTGAGAGAGGAGATTTTCTGGAAATAGAAGGCAAGGATTGATTGGCTACAAGAGGGTGACAGGAATACAGCCTTCTTCTTCAATTCGGTCAAAGCCAGGCATCATGATAATGTGCTGACTTCTCTGGTAACTGATAGGGGGGAGGTGGTCTCTTCTACTAGAGATATCTGCAATGAGGCCAAACAATATTTCAGTGGCCTTTTTTGGGAGGAAGGGCAGAGGGACACAGCCAAGGAGGACTTGATACTCTCATGTATTCCTTTGATAGTGTCTCAAGACATGAAAGAAAATTAGAATCACCTGGTTTCAGTGGAGGAGCTGAAGATGGTTGTCTTCATGATGAAGAAAGGTAAGGACCCTGGACCGGATGGTTTTCTGATTGAGTTTTACCAAGATTTTTGGGATATCATAAAGGAGGATTTATTAGCTGTGGTTTAGGAGTCGCAAGCTAATAAGCAGATGTTGCGGGCTTTGAACTCCACCTTCCTGGTCCTCATTCCGAAGGAGGGAGCGAACCGTCTCAGCCAATTCCGACCCATCTCCCTTTGCAACGTAATTTACAAAATTCTGACGAAGTTGATTGCTGAGAGACTGAAGAAGTGCCTGAAGAAGCTGGTTGCGAAGGAGTAGAGCAGCTTTGTGGAGGGTTGGCAGATTTTGGATGGTATTGTCATGGCTACGGAGGCTATCCATTCAATGTCCAAGGCTAAGGAGAAGGGTATGTTTATTAAACTTGACATGTCAAAGGCGTATGATAGGGTGCAGTGGTCCTTTCTTTAGAGAGTGTTGCAGGCTTTTAGGTTTGAGAGGGAGTGGATTGAGTGGGTCATGAGTTGTGTTTCCTTGACCTCGTTCTTGGTCTTAGTTAAGGGAGAACACACGAGGTTGTTTGGGGCTACTAGGGGCCTGCGGCAGGGGGACCCTTTATCCCCTTATTTGTTCCTTCTTTTGGAAGAGGGATTAGGTAGGAGAATCAGAGAGCACATGAGGGAGGGGGAGTTTCTCGGATGGAGATGGGGCGGTGATCTCCCAGTTCTGTCGCACTTCCAGTTTGTGGATGACGTGGCCATGATGGGAGTGGCCACCATCCGAGAGGTGAGCAACATTCATGGATGCCTGGACACGTATCTTGAGGCCTTAGGGCAGGTTATTAATGAGGATAAATCATCCATATTCTTATTCAATACTCCTTTGGCTATTCAAAGGAGAGCGGCTGAGATTCTCTAGTTTCAAATTCATAGTCTTCTGGTTATGTATCTAGGGTTACCTGTTTCCATGGGGCAGCAGTCGAGGGAGTCTTGGCAGGTTATCTTGAATAAATTATGTGCCAAGGTGAATCACTGGACACATAGATGGCTATCTTTCATGGGTTGGGTCTAATTGATTCAGTTGGTGGTGCACGCTCTCCCCCTCTACAGGTGCATGCTCCAGGTGGCACCCGCTAGTCTTGTGCAGGATCTGGACTCTCTTGCTTGGCAGTTTTTTTGGGCAAGGAACTTGTCCTTGACCAAATGGAGTCTTATTCGGTGGGATGTTGTTTGCAGCCCAAAGAGGTTCGGTGGATTGGGTCTTAGACAATCTACGATGGCAGGTATGACCCTCATTGCCAAGCTGTATTGGAGATGGTGTATAGAGCAGGACCGGATATGGGCCAATGTTTAGGCACACAAGTACCTTTCCGGGACCCCCCACAAGGACATACCTCGGCATTGTTTGATGGGGAGCAGTTCGGTGATTTGGGACACGCTAAAGAAGGGGGATGCTTTGATAAAAAGAGGTCTTTTTTGGATTTGTAAAGGCGAGGTGGAAGCATAGTTCTGGCACGACTCGTGGGATGGTTTCCCTCCCATCACGCTTCAGTACCCCCATCTTCAAGCTCTCTCGCAGAGGTTTTGTGAAGCTGGCTGGCATAAGGTGAGTGATTTCAAAAAAAATTATAGGCAGGATTAGCTAACGGAAGCTAGATGGAAGAGTCTGGAGGCTTGGCCTGTTAGAGATATGGAGAGGGAGTGTGTGGAGCTGAAGGGGATTTTAGCTAGGCGTAATTGCTACACCTTGGGTGGGGCAGATGAGCTCGCCTGGTTCCCACACCCAAAAGGGAAATATACTATTTCTGCTGGGTACCAGGAGCTGGTGGCGCAAAAATTTGGGGAAGGAAGGGAGGCTACTTGGTGGAAGAGGACCTGGAACAAGTTCTCGTGGCCAAAATGCAATTGCTTTTCTTGGACTTTAGCTTGGAATCGCTGCTTGACGTGGGATAACTTGCACAAACGTGGCTTTGTTTGACCATCCCGCTGCATTCTGTGTGGTGAGGAGGAGGAGAATTCATCACACATTTTTGTTAAATGTCAGTTCATAGGGCATCTTTGGAATGCCTAGTGGGGGGCGTGGAGATGAAAAGGAGCTAGCGCTTTTTCCTTAGCTGATTTTTGGTAGCAACTAAACCATCTGACCACTGTTGCACACTTGTTGTAGGAGGTCTGGCACATGGGACCGATCTTCTTGCTATGGCAGGTCTGGCTGGAGCGCAACAGGAGGATTTTCAATGATGAAAGGCTGGAAGCGACTCAGGTTTGGCACAGAATTTGCAGAATGATTCAGGAGTCAGTGGAGGCAAAAAGTGAGGTCGGACTACCTATGAATAGGGACGATGCAGGGGTGTTGGACAGACTGGGAATTAGCAAGCTCACGCCAAGCTCTATGTGTGTGAGGAGGGGCGCGGGTGTGCAGCAAAAAATATAGCGAACTGGTAAGTGGATGCCTCCCCTAGCTAGTTTTTTAAAAATCAACATGGACGGATCATCGAGAGGTAATCCTGGTCCATCTGGTATTGGCGGGATTACCTGTGAAGCTTCAAGAGTGGTGATTTTCATTTTTTTGGAACATAGGGGAGGCTAGATGGTCAAGCGGATGGAGGGGCTTGCCATTTTTTACGCATTGCGACATGCTTATGAGATTGGCTGGTGGAAAGTGATATGCGAAGTTGATTCTCTAATCTTGATCAATATGATCAATGATCAGCAAATTAGTGATGTGAACTGGTAGTTATCCTTGGTTGTTTAGCAGAGTTTACATATCAGTCGGCTTACGGATTCGGTGATTTTTGCTCATGTTTCGAGAGAATGGAATAAGGAGGTAGACTGTTTGGCCAGATGGGCTTCCGATGGTACGGAAGGGAGGCATGTGGCTGAAGAGGTTCAGCTGTCGAGGGATATCAGAATTAATCTGGAGAGGATCCTGTCAGAGGACAGGGAAGGTTGATCGAGTTGTGGTGTCTGGGTGTTTTGTGGTGGCTGGTTTGGCTGGAATTGTCTATGTAATGGTTTTTCTTGATTTTGAATAAAGTTTTTACCCCTAGTTTATTTTTAAAAAATAATACAGTGACAAATAAAGAGGATGTAAATAATCACATTAAATATGGCACTGATATGGAATATGCAAATATCACTGGTGATGATTAGGTTTGTGTAGGATTATTTTAGCTTCTTGACTATTAGTTGTATATTTATTACAGTTATCATTATTTGAATTCCATTTTCATATAATTGTTTATTTCGTAAAATGTTCCAAATATTAAATTCATTACAATTGTGGATAGTATTTTAATTTGAAATATTCAATCCATTCATCATGTAACTCTTATTTTTATTTGATTACTTTTTAATTGTATTACCATTTGAAATAATTACAATTTGATATTTTAACACCATATTAAGAGTTTAAAATTTTAGCTTAAAATATGAATTTGAAGTCAAATACATTGGTGATAAAACAACATTTTTTATCATTAATTTTTTTGAACTACATCAACTAAATAAACTCATATTTAATAATAGGCACTTTACAACATCATAAATTCAAATGGAAATTCATGCTCAAGCCAAAATCCTTAAAAAAAAGAATTGAAATCCATGTGGATCATCCACTAATTAAAACTTAATAAATTGATCATAATAAATCCAAACTTCAAACTGTCATTGAATATATATATATATATATATATATATATATATATATTAAAAACATTGTTTACAAATATTATAGAGTTTAAAACATTTTTTGGTGTTTTAATTATTAGCTACTTTCTCAACCACAACATTCTTTATGCCACTGTCATCCTTCAATATCACTACTCTATCAAGATCTTCAATAGCATAATTAATACAAATAATATTTTTTCTTCCTTCTTTTTTGGCAGCGCTTGTAGAGAGTAGTCTTGGATCAACATCTATATTATGCTTAAGTAAGGAATCATGATCCCATCCTTGCTCCTTGCTTCTCCTTGAATTGAATTGTAGAATTTAAGCTTTTTTATGCATTTTTTAGATGCACATTGAGGACCTCAGGTCCTTCAAATTCTTTTGTTTTACCTACAATTTAAAACAAAATTTATTTAGATTTGAACAAAAATAACTATGACAAAAAATTTGATTAAAATAAAGATACATTACCAAAGTTTTTTCCTTCTCATCATTCGCAATCACAAAAAAATTGACATCTTTTCCCCATTTATTAAAAGATACCTAGGATTCTATATTCAAATTTTCTAACATGTTAAGCATAATAGTCAACACATTATCATTGTAATTATTAAAAATAGTAATCAATCCAGATTTAGCTTGGGAAATCAAAGTATCAATCTTTTTGGGTTTATGTTTCACCAATGAAAAAAAAAAATCTTATTGAGAGTTGTGATAATGGGTGTTTATTTATTTTATCAATGTCTTTGTCCATAACACCCAAATATATAAATTTATTAATTCATCTATAACTCCCTCCTTAAGATTCAAAGTAATACTTTATGATAACAAATTATTCAATGGAAAATATGCAATAGCATCATCAAACAAGACAAAATTTTCTAATGGGGTGGGGGGTGAAGGGGTACAAGGTTCCTCCTGAGCAATGGCATGAACATCTGCTCCCTAGATAAAATCATGCGGATTGAAAGCAGCTTCAAAAAATTTACAAATTTCAATCCCCAAATATTCTTCATCAAGATCAAGTTCATTCAAATAACTCAATCCCTACCCACTCGATATACCTTTGATAGATCAATTAGGGAATCTAGAACATGATAATTGTAGTGTTATTTTTCTAACTACCAGCACTTGTTTTAATGGAAGAGACTCCCCCCTTGAGCTAACTAAGTTTAGAGGTGGAGGTGACATCATAATTTTTCTCAAAAATTGAGGATATCATGCAAAATGTAAATTATTTTAGAAAAATGGTAAATTTTAAAAATAAAACTATATGCTAATTTTAAATTAAAGATTTAGTACTTGTATTTGGAGATATTATCTCATCCAATCTATGTGTTGTATTGTAAGTGGCAGTGGTGTTTTGAGCTGGTACATTACATAAACTTTAAGTCATAAAAACTATAATCAAAAACCTATATATATATATATAATACCATGCATAGAGCATCTAGAAGGCACATTAAATGTTGTGATTTATCGGGGTGGTGGTTATTCAATGATATCCTCAATTGATACCAAGTCAAATGCAATAATAAAATAAACAACTAAAATAATGCACTTTAAATTAAAAATATCATTTGAAATTTTTACATAGTAAACATGCATGTGGAGATGATGAAAAAGAAACTCTTAAATGTTTTAAAATCCAAAGTGATTACAAGGATGATTTTACAAACTCAGAATCTATAGATCTTTCAAATCCATGTTGTCATTTTGAGGAAGATTATTTTCATTAGGCATGAAATATTACCTAAAACAAAAAAAATTTAGGCATTTATTAATCCTTAACATGGTAAGATTTTAACAAATAAAGAAATAAAATAACCTCATGTTCTCTAGAGATAAAACATTTGTTATCATCTTTGGATGAATCACAATTGGATTATGTCTTTTAGAGGTCATATAAAGCCTCATAGTACAATATCAAAATAAAATTTGAATAAGTATTGAAATTGGGATTGGTACAAGCAAAATTTAATTCAATCCTTATCCTAAAGGAAATAAATTACTCTATTCATATCGCAAATTGGAAAGATTACCAACATATTCCACATGAAGGCCCCTCTTTTGACTATATAAAATGAAAGAGAAAATTGTGGAATTTAAATATCAAAATTTGAATTTTGAGTATTAAAAAAACTATAAGTACTTACCAATTTGATTGATCTTTAAGCTAAAATCTGAATCCAAATCCTTCTTGCCATCATCTATCAACATTGTTTTTGAAGTCGTAGGGTTTTTATTATGAAACAAAAACTTATAAGATTATGAATCTCTTTTGGTGAGGTACCAAAGAAAATAGTTCCAAAGTCCAGGTTCACGGTGTAGGTCTTTTCTCTACTATCGTAGGAAGACATTATATATTTGAGTAACCAAATGTTTATTTCATGCGAGGGCATGTATAGCAGACCATTAAAGTTATATTTTGAAATACATAGATTGTATGCATCTAGCTATTGTATGCTCTTCAAAAATTTCAAGAATAGCAAGTTTTTAAAAAAGTATTTTCTTTCCATGGTTGGGGAATTTATGTGGGTTGGGTCAAATGGGGATGATAAATCTATTATAAAAAATGTTAAAAATTAGGGTAGAGATTGAGTATTTATAGGACAAGGGGAGTGACTGGTCAATCATATAGTAGACCGACTACAGTAGTTAATTGGTAGTACAACCCAAAATCACCATTCAATGTTATCCCCTCATAAATCTACTGGACACAACCATTCAAAACTTTAAATCCAACGCACACTAGCCACCATATACTATTCAATTTAACCACTCAACACATCCACAAAACATAACCATCTGACACAACCATCTTACATAATTATCCTACATAATCATCTGACACAAACAATTGGAAAAGTCATTCATCACATCATTATGTTTGTCCATTCAATGGTATTTTTCTTTTTGGTTTCATTTGGCATCCATCTTTTGGTGCAATCAAATGGTTGTACGAAAAAAATATGAATCTCTTTTTTGTGCTCCTTCAGAATTGTCATTGATTTTGGATTGACCATAAAGGATTCACCACAGCTATGAATCAAATTTACTAAGATTATCCAAATATTTCCAATAGTTTTTCCAATATGGCATCTTAAAATTAACCCTATTGGCTAGAAAATATTCAAAAAATTTAAGTATAAAATGAAAATTTTGGAATCTAAAATCAAGGAAAAATTAGCCTACTTGTATAATACCAATGGAGCTTACATTGATTTTAACTAAGTTAATCATACATATGAACTTGAAAGGAACTCAAAATTATTTAAAATAAGATGGAGTGAGCTAGGCATAACTGGGTGGAAACTTAGGATGGAACAAGTAAGAAGCATGATAAAAAACATATAAAACACATCAATAAATAATTCAGTAAAGATAATTCTTTAAAACATAAAAATAGTTTGAGAACCACCCATTTTTGTAGGGGAGATAATGTAACCAACACATATGAGGATGAAATAGCCATTATAAATGATACAACTACCCCTAATTTAATTTACAACTACCCTATTGCGATGAAATTACCGTGGTAGCTTACACAACCAGTGTGATGAACCCATCACAAATGTGGTAGTTCTAAAACCTAATAGGGTTGTTCTATCACTTAAAGCAATGGTTTTATTATCATAAAAAAAGATTTGAAAATAAATTGAAATAAGCTACAAATTCCAATAGTTATAACAATTGGATCATATCTCATGGAAAAACTCATAAAGATCATTTCAACAATCCTTTGTTCTACCTTAGTTTCACCATTAATTCTTAACTGATTAATTAAACTAGAGATTCTAGTATGAAACATGGAAATAGACTCACTATCATTCATTTGAAATATTTCAAATTCTCTTTTAAGCAATTGGAGTTTTACTGAACGTACATTATTAATACCTTGATAGGAATTTTAAAGGTTCTTCCATGCTTCTTTTGCATAATTTACTGCTGCAATTTTCAAATATATTGATTCTGCCATTGTCATCTCTACCAAATTCAATGCTTTTGTATCCTTCCTTATACTCTCCTTTAATTTGGTCTTTTGGGCATTTGACAATGCGTTGTATGTTTTTTGACCGGTCACATCTGTGAAGCCAATGATCACACACTTCCATAAATCATTGGGCACCAATATCTCCTCCATCTTCTTAGCCCAAATATCATGATTTTATTCATCAAATGTTGGCGGACTTTGCCAACTTTTCCCGTCTGATCCAATCATGCTTCTCCAAACATAGTAATGTATTTGACTACTGCACTGCCTAACTTCTGAAGGAGTTGAACGGAGGCAAGGGCTACTTTGATTCTTTTTGATAGATCCTTCAACAAGTCTGATCTGCAATCTTTTTTTTTTCTTATCTGACGGCTGCAACGATCTATAATTTGGTAATGTCTCACCAAAATCTACTTCTCGAAAAAAAAAACTCCGATATAATACAAAGTCTGCAGACTGCGCTTTACTGGAAGACTGCGGTTCGGTTATGGATTTCAAGCCATGAAAAACTTCAAACAAACAATAGCCATATTAATCTTGTCTTGTCTGCCGGTTGAAAGGTCTGTATAATCTTCTTTGCTACGAGCTGTGACTTTTGCGTTGGCTGCAGCCAATTCTTCTTATTCTTTGGCAACGGCAATAACCAAATGTTGCTCTATATTAAAAACTGCGATGTACCAGGCTGTTGGCTATTTATTGGCAGCGTACTCCTCTTTTTTATTAAAAAATATCTTGACCAACGATCTGCATGTTCGCTCCTATTCCTGACTTGGTCTTCTCCACGGTGGCTGCAACTCGCTTTCACATTGACTGCTCTTCTTCCCAGGATGACTGATTAATCGCTCCAAGCCTGCAATTTTTGTTTTTTCTTGTACCAATACTCTCTTCCCCGTGCTCTGATACCAATGTGATGTCAACCACAATGGCTACACTCATAAGTGAAAAGAAAAAATACCACCACATTGTGATATCAGATATCACCTCAATATAATATCAACCATAATGGCTACAACAATGTATAGTATGTAAAGATGTTCATCACTTACATGACATCCATCATCGCTCTCCTAGAGTGTGGAGTCAAGGGATTTCACCTCGAACTTCTCTCACAGAGAAGAATTCGTTATCAAGAGATTGCACCTCAAACTTCTCTCATAGAGAAGAACTCGTTATCAAGGGATTTCACCTTGAACTTCTCTCACAGAGAAGAACTCATTGTCAAGGGATTTCACCTCGAACTTCTCTCATAGAGAAGAACTCGTTATCAATCATAGCTTTGGTAGCTTCTACAATAGATTTGTTCTTCCTTTCTGCAACACCATTCTGTTGAGGTTTGTAAGGGACACAAAAGTCCCTCTTAATTCCATTTTCAATGCAAAAGTTATAGAATTCTTCAGAGGTGTACTCCACTCTGTTGTCGGATCTCAGAACATTGATTCTCTTCCTAGATAAGTTCTCTACCTGAGCTTTAAACTCTTTGAACCTCTGAAGTACTTCTTTAGATTCCATGGCACAACCTTTGCAGGTACCTACATGCTCCTGGTTGAATTTTGGAACACCCGTGACCATCTTCTCCATGATAGGTAGAGCCCGAAAGTGTAGGTGAGCCAACCTTCAATTCCAAAGATCACAGAAGCTTGAAGAATCATGTACTAATGTCTAAAGTGGACAAGTGATCAGCCTATAGAGGCTCTCATGTCTAACTCCAATTACTCGAGCAGTTTTGAAGTTAGAATTCTTCATCCACACAAGAACTTTGCCTTCGGAAAAGGTAACTTGGTATCCCTTGTCTTCCAAGGCTAAAATGGAAATCAAATTTCGTTTGATGCCTGGAACATAGAGAACATCACTTAAACTTAGAGTAATGCCAGAATTCAAGTGGAGAGTAGAGATCCCATTCCCTTTCACCGAATAGCTAGCATCATCTCCAATGATAACTTGTTCACTAGAATTTCTCTCCATCAAGTTTGATTAATGCTCCTTAAAACCAGTGATGTGTCAAGATGCACCACTATCAATCAGCCAAGTGTTGGTGTCGGTAGGTACATTGCTTGACAATGCTGAATAGAATAAATATTCACATGATTCCTTCTGAGGAGAGGCATCATCAACATCTACAATGGTGGCTTGTTGCTTAGGCCTGGAGGGACAATGCTTGGCAATGTGACCATACTTGTCACACCTAAAGCATTGGATTTTGGAGAGGTCTCTCTTCTTCTTGAAAGTGGGAGCACCATTAGTTCCATTATCTCTGTTCCTCTTGAAGAATCCTTTCTTCCCATTCTTGCTTTTCTTTTTAGATGATTGAGAGGCAAGGACATGAATGTATTCATTGGTAGAGCTTTGACCAATTCCTCTAGTGGCCAATCTAGACTCCTCTTGAATGCAATCTACCCTCAATCGAACAAACTTGGGAAGTTTTGATCTTGCACTAATTCCTTGAATGTAGGATTCCCATTATGAAGGAAGGCCATTGAGAGCAAGCATGGTCAAGTCTTTGTCATCAACTACATGACCAATTGTAGAGAGCTGATTTCTTAATTCCAAAATCTTCATAAAGTAAGCAATAACCATTTTTGGTTCTGCCATTTTCACATGATGTAGTTGTTGCTTCAGTGCAAGAGCCCTGGTGGTGTTGTTGATTTCGTACATCTCTTCCAAGGTTTTAGACATGTCCCTTGCCGTCTTCAACTTGGAGACAATCGGAACAATATGATCTTTAATGGAGTCAACCAATATCTTCATTGCCTTGATGTCTTTCTTTTTCAACTGCAACTTGTAGTCTTCCTCCGATGGTTCGGGAACTTTGATTTCCACAAACTCGGCCAAATCATTTTCTTCCAAGGTGAGCATGATTCTAAACCTCCATGATGTGAAGTTGGATGCTCCTTTGAGTCTATCCTCAATTTTAAGACCGTTCACCATCTTGACTAAAATAGGGATAGACAAGAGATATAAAGAACAAAAGAGTATCGCTGCAATGACAAATCTGTCTTCTTCAAACCCACTCTAATACCATGTTACTTTTATGATCAGAATTGAAACAATCAAAAAATGCAACACAATGAAAAATGAACACAACAAGATAAATCTGATTTACTCTTTACAAGTCTGCTCTATCTTATAAATTATACTTGTGATGTTATATATTTTTTCTTGAACAATGAGGAATCATTATAAATACACAAGTGAGAGAAGAAACACATCTCTTCAATCTCCCTGTCGGCCTCCACCAAAAATGCAAGACGTTGGACTGGAAGTAGGAGCCCAACACTGCTCCTCCAACATCAACATGTGAGAGCAATGAAAAGCATAAAAAACAAAAAAACTCAACGGAATGCTTCAGCATTCAACAAAATCTGAGATGCTTTTCTTCTCATACACTTCTAACTTGCTTTAGTAATTTGATAATAAAAACGGGTTACAGTTGCCTCTATTTAAAGAGGTCATATTTCTATATGCAGAAAATACTAAATGTGACTTACTACCAAAATATTTAATAATGCCCCACTACAAATATTTAATAATATGTTAAAAGCGTTCAATAACGGGTGGAGTAAATTACAAATTCCAACAGAACATCAAACTATGATGGATGGAGTCCACTTGTAGGCACGTCCCCAGCTTACTTGACAAAGTGCCCAATATTTCATTTTTCCGAGGGTCGTATTATCAATATAATTTTATTGCAGCCACCTTCAGTAGATGATCTCCAAGTACGCATATTGAAAAAGAGCTGCCTACTCAAAGTATTCTATTACGAAGGGTTTTTGCTCGATCAGAAAGCTACGTTCTCTTCCTAAAACCATTTTATTGGGACATGGAAATACCGCTTTATAAGGCAAAACGTTTCACTGGTCGAATTCCTTCCAAAATTTTGCACAAATATTTTAATAGCGTCCACGTTGTCAAGTGGTTTGGAAACGGCACATCCGTAATCAATGAGACATATACACATTCAATGCTCTTCTCCCCTGGTAGTTGTGGTACATAAATTCTTACTTAGGGGATGCAATTCCATACTTGCCTCGCCTGACCTACATGGGCTTAACATAGACTTGTGTTTCCGTCCATAGCAATGTAAAGACCTGCCATGGCCATATGCTTATTATTATTACTTGAAAATTGTCATTATCGGTTTATTTGCCACTGAGATCCTGGAATTTGGTTTTAAAAATAGTCATTTTAAAGTATTTTTCTTTCCTCATTATAGTTTTTGAGGTTCGTAGCATTTCTAAGTGTTTTAATTTCTTCATTATAGTTTGTCAAGTTCGTAGCAACTGGGGATTTTACAATGGCAGTGTGTGTGAGCTTTGCACCAGGGGAGGCATTGGAAATGGCACACTGTGTGTGCAAGATGGTAGGAGCGTAGGAACCCTTTGTATTTTTATGTTGTAATTTTCTTATACCACATTATTACTGTAACTTCAATACTGCCATTTATACCGCGAATGTTTTTCTCTTGCCGTTGTGATAAAAACATTTATGGTACATTTTCAACAAAGTTTGTCAGCCATGACGTTTATTTGAGAAGGTCACTTGGGGCAGTCATTATAAAAGAAGTGGGAGAGCGGTATGAGTCATAATCATTTGGTAGAGGTCATTGTATTTCATTTTTTATTCATCAAAATATTGATATGAGATATTATTAAGGGGGAGAGCGGTAAAGGATTTAGATAAAATTTATTGTAAGATAAATTTTATTGCCTTGAAGGCTAAACAAGGATATTGTCTTTTATTGTGTTTTGTTTAAAAACACAATAAACATGATTTTGTAAATCCATTGGAGGAAGTTATTTTTTTTTTTTTTAAATTATGTAAATTTCATTGGTGAAATTTAAAAATTGAAAGTGAAAATTATAAATGCAAAAATCCATTTTTTAGTCCAAGAGGTTATTTTTCACTTGTAAAATGTCAAAATAAGCTATAATTTTTTTCAAAATTGAAAAGATTAAAACAAGGAGGGGGGTATTTTTCTCCTAAGAACCTCAAATTTTCTTGCAACGAGAAAATTGTAATCTCATTTGCTCCTTAGATGCATTTTTTGTTGAAACTAATGTCTAGTTTTCCATTGCATTTTTGGATGCATTTTCGACAGAGTCCAACATCCATTGTGTGCTTGTGTGTGATTTGTCATCTTATGTATTTATTTTTGCAATTTTTTTTCATTTTGTAAACATGCATTTCATTTGTGTACTTAAACACAATTGTATTTCTTTATCCTTTATAACTATCATGATGTATAGATTTGGACCACATGTCGTGCTCCTTGACACATAATTTATTTGTGGTGACAATTACATAATATGGAAAATGAAAGTATAAACACATATTGAGTTTGAAGACATTTATTTAGTTATAGAAGGAACATGGCTCAGACATGAAACATATGTTGATCAATAACAACAATATGACAAAGATAATAAAAAATCTAAATTAATAATCATGTTTAGAGTTTTAGATGAGGTACAACCTC
This sequence comes from Torreya grandis, assembly GCA_037957365.1. Lineage (NCBI taxonomy): Eukaryota > Viridiplantae > Streptophyta > Pinopsida > Cupressales > Taxaceae > Torreya > Torreya grandis. The sequence goes on from JARHVA010008223.1 coordinate 75,330, forward strand.
ATATCTAAAGTGCCACAGATAGAAAAAATGCTTGGAATAAGCTTAAAATAGTATATGAGTCTAATAATGAAAATTAAAACTTGAATATTCAAATCCAATTACACACTCTCAAGCTCAAATTAGATGAAAAAGTAGAAGCATTCCTTGGAAGGGTTTTAACTTTTTAGAATTTGCTTAAATCTTTGGATGAACTAGTGACAAATGATTCTTTGGTCCTTATGGTCCTTAGAGCATTGCCCCCTCCATAGAAGATCTTTATGACCACTTTTAATGTCATAAGACAAAGACCAACCTTTGAGATGTTGTTAAATTTATTGTAACAAGAGGAAGATACACATAATTTAGAGCAAGCAAATGATGAGCATGCACATGCATCAAAATAAAAGGGGAAGAAACCCATGAAGGGTCTGAATAATTATTCAAATGAAAATAATAATAAGACCAATAAGAGAATAATTTGTGTTCTTCTAAAGCATGTCAAATTTGAGGAAGATAGGGACATGACTTAAACCATGGTTGGTACAACACATTTCAATAGGGCTCATCAAGTAAGAAACCCTCTTTTAAAAGATCACCACAAACCAAAAAAATGAAACTAAAACAACAAAATAGGTAGAAATATAAAAATTCCAAGCCTAAACAGTGATTATGGAAATGAGGAATATGGTTTAGCTACTTAAACACCTGAGTCTACCAATCATCTATGTGTAGTTTCTTATGTTGATTCAGGGGCAACCAAACACATGATAGGTAGAAAAATATGTTTTTTTAAATTAAAAAAAATAGAATCAAAGGGTAATGAATCACTTGTAGATGATACCTCATATACCATACAAGGCTATGGTGACATCAAACTTCAACTTAGAAGTAGGATTTGTAACATTTTAAATGTTCTTTAAGTTCTAGGACTTCAAAAAAATATTTTCTATTAATTAGTGACTTGACCATAATGTCATGGTTGATTTTGATTACGAAAATGGTCAAATTTTTTTCTACATTAAAGATAATTCTAGGTATTTCAAAGTGATTTCCAATGCTTCCAACATTGGCAAAATGTTATTGATTGATTTTTTTCAAAATTATCATCAAGCACTTTTTGTCAAAGAACAAGGCAATTTATGGAAACGAAGATATGGTCACTTGAGTTATGGTTATTTTGTACAATTGACCAAACATGATATGGTTCATGGTCTTCCCAAACTCAAGTAATCTTCTTATATATGTACCAGTTGTTTAGTAGGAAAAAAAGAAGAGCTTTATTTGGAAAGACTAAGTATCAGTTACTTAGTAAGTTGGATTTCATAGACACCGATATTTGTAGATATTTTCCTCCCAATATTAGAGGGTATAAATACTTTTATCTTTTTGTTAATGATTACTCACAAAAAATATGAATATATTTATTGAAGACTAAGGATCAAGAATTTCAAGTCTTCAAATAAGTTAAGGCCATGGTTTAAAATGAAACTGGTAGGAAGATCAAGACCCTGCACTCAGTTCATGGGGGGGATACACTAGTAAAGAATTCTTAACCTATCTAAGTATGAATGGAATTAATCGACAATTGATAGTTTCATATTCATCAATAGAGCTACAAAACAACATAACAAAGTTATTGAGGAAATTTTTTATACCATAGTTGAGGATGCAAAATTTCCTAATACATATTGAGCAGAAGCCTATCACACTTTACTCTACTTTTTGAACAAGTCACCCACCAAAGATCTTGATGGAATCACAACTCATGAAGCCTGAATAGGGAATAAACCAAAGGTAACTCACTTTCAAATTTTTAGGTTGGAAGGGATATATGCATGTTCTTAACAAGAAAAGGAAAAAGATTTAGAAGAAAACAAAGGAATGTATTTTTGTGGGTTGTAGTACACAATCAAAGTTATACATTCTTCTTGATACAAAAACAAAGAAGGTACTAATCAGTAGAGATGTAGTGTTTGATGAAAATAATGGAATCAATCTACCTTGTACATAAGCAAATGATATAGGTAATAATCCTATACTATTTTTAGATAGTGATTATAAAATTGAAAAAGAAGATAGTCAAATAGGACCTCAAACACTACCACCTATAGTTCAGTGTATGCCTAAGTGGTATACAAGTATTATATGATATTCTAACTTGAATGGAGTACCAGATACATCCACATCAAGACTAAGTACTCAAAGCATGGCTCAAGAAGATGTTAATAGGGCTGGCCCTTATTATTAGTATTATACGAGAAACATATTATCCCTTTATAATAACAGAAGCCTTATAGTCTAGACCTTAAAAAGATGTCATGGATGTAGAATACCAGTCACTGATGAAGAAAATAACACTTGACATCTTGTTGATCTTCCAGTAGGGAAGAATCCTATTGGATGTAAATGGGTATTTAAGATGAAGTACAAAATATATGGCAATATTCATAAGTACAAGGAAAGGATTGTTATAAAATGGTATGCTAAAAAAGAAGGCATTAACTATGAGGAGACTTTTGCTCCTATAATTAAGATAAACACTATCAGAATAGCTTTTGCTATGGCTACATAGTTTAGATGGAAAGCCCATCAAATAGATGTAAAAAGTGTCTTTCTCAATAGATATTTGAAATAATAAGTCTATATGACTCAACCTAAAGGATTTGTGGCACCTAATCAAGAATAGAAAGTGTGTAATCTTTAAAAGTCTCTTTATAGGATCAAATAGGATCTATGATCTTGGTACATCAAGAATGATTGGAATCTCTTACATGGATTTAACAAGAGTCCATATGATCTTAACCTCTACCTCAAAAAGCATGGGTGGGAGGGGGGGAGGGGCGGGGCGGGTTGGAGGTGGGGGTGGAGGTTATTCTAGTTATTATTTATGTCAATGATCTCGTCATCACTAACATCATAGTGAAGATGATCAATGCAACTAATAATTATCTCAAATGATCATTTGATATGATAGATCTCAGGCTGATACACTATTGTATTCATTTGGATGTATGGTAGAAGGAACATTACATTTTTTCACATATGAAGTATAGCAAGACATTGCTCGATAAAGTTAGGATGATGTAATGCAAGCCTATTGAAACACCTATGGAGAAAAGACTTCAATTATCTCATATATATCCATCACCAAAAGTAAATAAAACTCTTTATCAATAGTTGATTTGGAGTGTCATTTATTTGACATATACTAGGCTATATGTTAGCTATGTTGTCAACTATCTTTCTCATTTCATGCAGAAACCAAAGGTGACACATTGGATGGAAGCAAATTGGGTAATGAGATACATAAGAGGTACAATTAAGTATGGCCTAGAGTATAAAAATAATGATAAGTTCTTATTGACAAGATACATTTATGTAAATCATGCATCTTCTATTGATGATAATAAATCCACTTCTAAATTTAATTTCATTCTAGGATCAGGTCCAACTTGATGGGGAAGTAAGAAGAAAAATTGTGTTTCTAGATCTTCCATAGAGGTATAATATCATGCTTCAATAGGGGATATCTACAAATAAATATGAATACATGGAAAACTTTTAGGACATGGAGTTCCACAGACTCAGCCTATAGTTCTAAATTGTGATAATCAAGGTATTCTACATCTTATTCAGAATCTAGTATTTCATGAGGGAACTAAACACATAGAGGTTTAGATTCATTTCATACATGAACATGTTCATCATCACAACATATAGCTATAGTATTTCCCCACTCAGGATCAGTGTGCATATGTCTTCATGAAATCACTTGCACATGATATGTTTGAGGCATTTAGAAATTCTCTCTCTTATTCTCTTCAGTCTATGTTTAATTAAGGGAGGAATGTTAGAATATTTAATGTATCGTAGCTATTTGTAATAAATGTATCAATGTGATTTACACCTTTTATTGACATAGTTTAGTTAGATGGGGTATTTCCTAGGTATGGTTAGTTAATTTGTGAGTCATAATCTCCTATAAATTAGGATATCTAATCTCACTTAGTGTTGCATAAATAAGCACCTCTTGTAGTGATTTTGCTAATTCAATTTCATTCCACCTTTCATTTAATGATTTTTAAGTGGTCAATTGGGTGAGTCATTATAGATGAAGTGGCTTATCCCTTCATTAGGTCTAAGATCTTGTTCTCCCAAACTCATCTATTGAGTTAGGTGCCTTAAGACATCTCAAGGAATAATTGTAGGAATTTCATCCTCTGGTTTTAATATTATAGTTGAGATAATCTAAAGCACAATAAGTATTGGGAGTCATTCAATATCTTTCTTGGAATAGATATCCAAGACATGTAGCACTATCACTAGAGATGCAATTCCTATTTTCTCACTGACACAAAGCTTCTTCACAACTAGCTAGCTAGTTTTAGTGAGTTTACAATTTAAACGCTATTTTCTTCACTCATAATTTCTAAAATAGGTAAAATATCACTTGAAAACAAATAAACATCGAAAGGAAATTAAGGGTAAGATATAAAATGAAGTGTTTTGGTTCATAAAACAATATCGATGCTCAAGAACCAATAATGTGTATAGCTATAGTTTTACAATTATATGTCACACTTTGTGAAAGCACGAGTTTCAATCATATAAAGAAGTGAGTTAAGGGGAGTAATAAATTATTAATCTAGAAATTATTTTATAAATAAACATACATGGGATGTGTTGATAAACACACACAGATCTATGTGATTTTAAATAAAGTAAAATGATTTAAGGAACAAATGAGAATAGCTTGAGATTCATTCTAATCAGAGCATAATCTTGCATAAAAACACATGCTTCAATTCCTTAACACTAATATATTCAATGAATTAGATAAGTTCGAAGACATTCATGAAAATGGAAACACTATGAGCATAAATACAAGAACTTGTATTGATCTCCTGAGTGTTTAATCACAAAAGTGTTGACCCTCACAAAAGAGATACATAACAACATATATGAAAGAGAATAGGGACATTGTTCATAGTATCATCATATCTTACTCCTATCAATCATGGCCTAAATTAGTTACAAAATATAATCAACCCTAAAACCTCCCAAAATAAACAAAGTAGAGAAAAGAGGGGATGGTGACACATTCATGCAGAAATCACCTAAGCCCACAAACAAATTCAAATTTGGATTCATGGTGGTCCGCTTCCTAGTTATTTCTATGTACCCTCTTGATCTATCAATGATTGATATACAATGATAACTTCTTAGTCAATATTCTATAGATTGACTAGTGGCTCTTAAAAGAGAAATTTTGAGAAGAACTTGTAATGATACTTTCACTTCCTTGACCTATATAATGCTTATTCTAGACTAGGTGGTGATATTTAAGACAAATTTTGCTATATCCTAGTTGGATCTTACAACCTTTCTCCTTATAGCCTAGTCGAAATGTGCCAACTGGACCTAGAATTCATCCCAAACAAGAAAAGTGTCATCAGGGTAAAAGAGAATAGTGATGTTAACTTCCTTAAAGTAAGTAAGGATCTTGTCCCTTCTCTTGGCCAAGGGCCCAATGATGTCTTTGGAATTACTTAATTGGTTTTCAATGGAGGCTTTTATACCATGCACATAAGTCTAATATAAATTTAATTCAATGATAGAAATTTGCTTCAGCGATGAAAACATTCCCTTGTCAGTGGTGGAATTTTTTTTATTCCACTTGATATCTCTATAAATGATTCTATATAAGTATATTTGGGCTCTTTGGAGAATCTGTTTGATTTCAAAGAGATAACCAATCACTTTAGTAATGGGTAGGAATAATTATGTAAGTGATATCTCTACTTTTCCAATCAAATTATAAATCTCACTTGAGACTCAAGATTATTAACCTACTCCTTAAGATCCTACATCAACTTCTTAGAGAGTTCATTAGTGACCTAGAGTACTGAGACTAGGTTCTTGACTACCTTCATTTCTCTATTTCTAGTCACCACTTTAGTGAGGGAGGATATTTTATTCAGTTCTAAGAAATAGAGGGCTCCTTTCCTAAGTAAAGGTTTGTTTGAGCACCCTTCTCATCCTCCCTGACTCTTTATCAACTATAATTAGATGTCTGGATCCCCATGGTAGACCATGACTAGTCTCTATGCCCCTGAATATTCAAAGGTCCCAATCCATCCCTACCTATTTAAGGTCCACAGGGTAGTGGAAGATGATATATAATGGGTTGTGGTAGATGATGTGGAAGGAGGTAGAATGGTTGAAGGACTCAAGAGTGGAAAGGATACAGGGAATGCGATTCAAAACGGAGTGGGAAGTGGAAATAAAGATGGATGGGAAAACATGGGAGAAAAGGGAGGGACTTTGAAGGAGGAGTCCTTAAGGAATATGTGAGACAACCAATGGTGTCAAGTCATGGACACCTAGAGACAAATAACACTCAATATTTATGTATGTAGAGTTTATGAGGAGAAAAGATAGTTAGATCTAAATCTTTGGTGGGTCAGGGTGATTGACAAAAGGATATAAGAAGGAATCATAGATGTTGTGGGAGGAAGCACAAGTTCCAATTTACAATCACTTTTTACTTCTTCTTTGGTCTCTTCTTTAGGTTTATTTATGATGTAGAAACCAAGGCATAACTAGTATAAATAACCCTAAATGAAGCTTGTAGGGGTTGAGTCTAATATTAATCAAACCAATGACTTGGTGGAAGTTATGTGAGATAAAAGAATAAGAGTAATGAAAGTAATGGTAGCTACCAGAGTATGTAGAAAACTTGGAGGGTCCACTACTACTATGGTAATTTCACCTATTAGGGACATCAAGAATGCAAGGGCATTGGGAATTTGATCTCTGCTAAGAACCAAGCTGACCTATTGCCCAGGCCAAGGTTCATGAAGGGAATAAACCATCCTAGTGGGGTAGATGAGGGCCAAATTTGGGATTTTGGATGAACTAGGTGAACTTAGGTACTAAGGGTGCCAAGGAAGGATAAAACTAAAGGAATAAAGAGGATTTGGGCACATAGGATCACTTAAGTAGGCAGAGGTATAGTAGTGGTAAGCTATGTTAGAATGGAAAAATCTAATGTAGTTTTAAAGGGTTACATGTGAATGCTAGTATTTTGGGTTGATGTTCCTAGGCTAGCCACCAACTAGTCCTTAGTTGGGCTAGACTCAAGACTACTATTAAAATGAATATCACAAGTGACCTAGGGTTGGATTTCTTAGGGAAGTGGCACATGTGTAGTTTATGATGAGTGTAGTGAACTAATAACTATTGGTAATCCTAGTAAGATCTTACTAGAAAGTGTCTTCATGGTCTTTAGGACCTCAATGGTTGGTTGGATGGGTGGTTGTAGTGGAGGAACTAGTCTCTCATCAAGAATTGGTTAAGAAAGAGATTGAAACTTCATGTAACACAATGTCTTGATATTTGTAACTAAGTTGACATAAATAGCACGGTTGAGGTGGAACACATCATCAATGTGGTCTTGATGGTGATAATTTTTTTGATTTCTTCATGATTCTCTCCATATAGGTTTGTACTACATTGTTAGGATCCCACTAGCTATTATCTACATTTCATGAAATATCGGTGCCCATTTTCTATGCCATTACTTATATTATGGGAATATTTTTATATGTTGATGGCTTAAAATCATAGGTAATTATAAATAATTTTTTTTCCAACCAAGGCAATGGTCAATTACACCATGGATAAGTTGGTACATAATATTTTACTTCATGAGATGGTTTGCAACCATATATGGTAACAATAAAGGAGTTTCCCTAATTATTTCAATTCTAATTCTGGTATTATACATTTATTACCAATACAATCCAATGGGATGTGTTATCATCAAAATTTGTAACCTTTAGGAGGTTGTTCAAGCCTCCTCGCTTAACTGACAACATGGACAAAATCCTAGGATGTAGGTAACGTAAGGAATGGATTGAACCTCTGGATAGGGATATCTCCCTTGATGCATCACTTAACAAATACAAAATAAGCTTCTACTTTCAAGAGAAAAGGGAGAGATAATTAAAAATAAACTAATATATGGAGGTGAAGCACCAAATTTGTCTCCTCCACCTACCTATTATGGACTATGAACATGAACCATAACTAAATATAATTTCACAACTCAAAAGGAGTATCTAAACATGAATGTTTCCCATAGAGGCTATTACATAATGCATAGTCTAAAGGGATGATGAAGAGCTATAAAAAACACTAATTAATGATTCCAATTTTTATCCATGTGAATTTATTTAGAGTCACTCCATATGACCTACAAAGATAACGCATGACTTGCAAAGAGGCAAACATTACAAGGACAAATGAGAGTAAGTAGCATATTATAACTAGCATTTAACAACTAAGATGAACATACACTAGTTAAAAGCTTAATAGAAGGATATAAATCAAATTTATCCATCTCAAAGGTAAAGTATAAGCATTCATTTGGATAGGGATGTGGCATATCCAACAAAATGATTCTAATTAAAATAAAAATTGGGCATACATATAGGATAAGAAGCAAGAAAGAGAAATAGAAGAATAATAAAACATGCTTCTATCACTAAAATTTTTCATTGTACCACACTGATGGAGACCCTTAGGTATATATTAGTACACATAGGTTATAATTGACCATGATATTCATACATTTAGGAATTCTACATAGACTATAGGTGGTGGGACATATAGTAGTGTCCATCCTACTATTGGTGCTAGTGGTATAGGTGTTATTGTTCCTGATACTAGTAGTGGCATAGCTAGCAGTCATCATATAGTTCATCTAGATAATTTCACATTATGTGTGAGTAAATTTTAGTGGATATCACGTTCAGGTGTGACATACATGGGCTAAATCTTTAGATACTGGACCTACATTTGTGAATTACACTAGTACCTAGTTGTCTATGCCATTTATAGTTTCTTAAGCATCACTAGACAGTAGAGAATAATATATTTTAACTATAGTTCCTTCAGTACTTCAAGAAACTATCACGCTTGACTATGTACCATATATATTTGATTTAGGACCTCAAGATACTATCATGCTATAGTATACACCATTTTTAGATGCTTCATCACCTCATGACACTAGTATGCCAGACCTTATGTCACCTATAGTTACTTTACCACCTCCTCTCAACACACATCATCATATTATGTAAAACTTATCTTCCTCACAATCTATATTTGACATAAGTTTAATTTTAATTAATGTGTTTTTATGTATATTAATTTATTATAAAAGTGTGTACTATATATTAATTTATATATATATATATATATATATATATATATATATATATATATATATATATATATATCTCTAATTTTAGTTAATGTTTTTTTATGTATGTAAAATAATATTAAGTTTATTTTTTTTAGTATATTTCTACTTAATTGACTAATATTTGATTGATCTTTTCATTTATTACTTGTATAAATGATCACTGATACCTTAAGTACCTTAAATACCTAAAATTCTATTTTTTAGGATACAATAAAAACTATGGTATGCTACACTCATGTTTGAAAAGTTAAAAATTACATAAAATTTGATATTTAATGTTAAAACACAACCTAGTGTATTTTCACTAAATTCTAGTTTGTAGTGATGTATTTATCCAATAGTATAATTATTTAATTTTATTATATTTTTTAACTATGTATTTGTCATAACCATAGTATCCTAGATAGATTATAAACAC